>JBBGZY010000216.1:2970000-3287500 GCA_037952925.1 Lithobates clamitans
ATTTACAAAGGTTGAGTACCACTGATAAAAACAAACGTGTTCCAACTATAGAGTTTATACATTTAATATACAGAAAACATCTGCATGCATGTCCCATGGAAAAGAGCAACATGGTACTTTATGTGCCAAAAGTTTTAAATTGGATCAACCCTGGTGTGTAGCTAGCAAGCAATAAACTGACTACTAGTCACCTACAGTTGTACTAAATGTATCTAAAGAAACACACAGTCCTACAAAAGGTTGTTCTCAGAGAAATATCCTTGATATGGGGGTAACCTCTTCCCAGGCTTCTAAAAAGTCCTATATAACAAGCACAAATAAACAGCTTGATGAGGAAAACCTCATCAAATTTAGCTTTTTATTTTTTCAGAAGCTCAAGCCCGGGACTGAGCTACCCCCTCACATTCTACATGGTGTAGTTTTTTTTATTTATCATTTATCTGTGAAGAAGAGAATCTGAAACATATTTACAACTGAACTCAACAGTGAGACTGAAATTGAACAGGCACTGCTAACTTATTTTGAGTTTTTGGTAAACATTTTGCTGGTTTTTTCTTTCTCGTTTTGCATCAACATTTTATCAGTCCGTGCAACTTCAATGCCCTCAATGAAAAATGCATAATAAGCCATACTTCTTGAAAAAAAAAAAAACACAAAAACATCCTTCTGCATAAAGAGATACATTTGCCACATTAGTCCCTGTAGCACAGTTTCAAAACCATTCTGTCAAAAATAAAGTACTACAACCACTAGCTTTAATGTAAACGGTGACACTGCCTTCCCAGCTGCAGGGGTAACTCTTTGAGAGAGGTTTCAGCTGCAACAAGGTAGACATAGTCAGTGAGTAGCACTAAAGCTCAAATTTCACAAATTCAACATACATTTGAACTGCAACACACAGATACTTTTTAAAGAGTAATAACTATTGAACCCTTTTTATCATAGAAAAAACTACTTACAACCATTGAAGGAAATAAATTGCAACAAAATATGTAAAAATTGACCATCTCTAGCTAGTTCCTTTGTCCCCCTTTTAAGTATCAAAATGTGACCGACAGAGCTGTGGTGTGGAAGCAATGCAAAGAGTTGTCATGGCAATACATTTGGCTGATGCAAAGGTCATTGTGAAGGGTCAAATGCAAAAACAGTTGTCTATCCACTGCACAATGAGAATGTAGAGAGAAAAATACAGGCAATCTAGCAGAAAGTGCAATTCTGAAGGACAAACTTCTAGTTCCTTCAATACAAATGGATTGTTATGTTCAGCTATTTCTAATGAATTTGCTTATTCTGATGTTTAAATCTTTTTCCATGGAAAAAAAGGTCCACAAAGCATGCAGCTGGTTAATGTCAACAAAAGACCTTGACAGGAACATGTAAACTATGCTTGGGGCCTTACTCCCAAAAATAATATGGAGCTGCTTAATTAAGCAAGGATACTGTACAATGGATTTGTGATCATATCTACAGGCTTTTTAATCTCTCCAAACATTTTTAAAATGTATGGAAGTGACTCTCAGTATAGAAAAGGTTGAAGGCCATACATCTCATCCCTTATCCGTTGATATAACAAGGTGTCCCCATCTGGCTTTTGTCTTCACCAACCACAGATTTATTAAAGTAAAGAAGAATGGGTAGTGTAACTGATGAGTGGATTGTATGCAATCTCTTTCCATTAAGTCCTTGAGAAGCTGCAAGCTACAAATTCAGAATTTATGCTCCCTGAGGACATGGTCATGTGTGACTTTGAAAGTACTTGGCTTTCCAAAGAGTGCTGCACACACTCCGTTCTTAAATACCAGTATGTAGTCACAATCACATTGTTATTTTTGCTAGAGGACAGTCACATATATATACTAAGACAGTGATGCTTCCAACATTCTGAAATGCTCCAAAAACCAACTTTTCAAATACTAAATACAACAAAATAACCTTCATAAAATATAACTTTTCTCCATTTACATTTTCTTAAATGATTAGTGACCTATACTTTTTAAGTACAGGTAAGTCTGAAACAATCCCTAACATGGACAGCATTTTTTAAACTTTTTTAACATTTTTTTTTCTAATACATAAATTAAGGATCCGGAGAGTTTTAACCCAAGTCCAGTTCCTACACAAGCAATAATTTTGTTTACTTAAAAAATGGAAATAAAATACATTCCCATCAAAAATGCTAAAAAGGTAGCTTTACAAATGAGGGCACATGTAATTAAAAAAAAATCTTAACAAAACTATACAGTGTACAAATAACTGTCTGCAAGGTTCATTACAAAGACCCTCACTTCTCACTACTTAGAGCTTCACAGATTCATTCACAGAGTTCTCATGTTTTCAAGCTGCCCATCTGAACATTACCCCACACAGCTTTTTTGCTATTATTTAGGATGAACTCTTTGCCATATCTACATCTCCTTCACTGTTATTTTTCCCTTTCTTTAACCGAACCAATATGTTCAGGTCACTCCAGGGGAAACAAACTGCAGGGCAACACCATAAGGCCAAGACTGCAAAGCAATGAAAGAGGCAGAGCAGTGCACACAGGATCATTAAAGGCATTTGTTAATGTTAAACTTTATTTAATGAATGGGGAAGAAGGGGAGTTGAAATACTGATATAAAAAAGGACTTTTTATTTTTAGGTACAGAAAATTCTCCCTTTATTTTTACAGAAAATGTGTGGAGCTGGCTTCTTCAATATGGTCTATAAAACTAAACCCTAAATATATTTATGGTAGTGTCACACAACCGCAGATCACCTTTACCAGACTTGTTTATTAAAAGGCAAGAGGAACGTGCAAAATACACAATTTTACACTTTGAACTGTCTTATTAAAAAAGTAATTTTGTTTTACAGGGTGCCTGTACCTACATATGAAGAGATCATACAGTTCACAACCATTTTTTTCTTATTGGTGGGTACATCAGTCTGTAGATTTGCCCATCCATGGTGATGGTGAAAGCTGACAGATATAGGTGGTTCAGATAGGTACAAAACACTATCATGCATTAGACCATTTGATTAAAGGAATCATCTACTGACAGATATATGAAGGCTGTCATCGCCTAAATCTTTATAAAAAATGCTAGCTGCCTGTCTATTGCTTTGACATTTTCTGAGTCACTGATGCAAAACAAGTAAGCAGCAAGTAAAAACACACTTCCTTGTCTGAATGCTTTATCACATGTGATTCAAAGGGGTTGGTTTACTAATAGGCTGCTCACTTTGCAAGGAAATATTCTGCTAGCTTAATGAATGAGGTAAAGTTTTGTTGATTTCCACCATCAAATCATGTGCAAACAAAACTATTGTTTTTTTGTTTTTTTCTTTTGCATGCAATTGGGTATTTATTGCAAAGTTAATTTTTACCACATTTTCTAAGCTAAGAGAAAATTCCCTTGCAAAGTGTAAACTACCTTTTGAATTAAACAGCCTATTTACCTTAGTAAATCAACCCCACATTTTTCATCTTTTTCACTGGATCAACATGACAGCCAGGCAACCAGCATTTTCAGAAGCGTGGTCAGCAACCACAGCCTACACACGTCTGAGGTTGGGGCTGCCTTTAAAAGCATACATTAATATGGTCCTTGAACAACAGAATTTTTCATCCTGCACAATACATAGCTATGGGGGTAACTGTAGTTTGTAAAAATCAGTAGAAGCCCATACACACACTGAATATTGCAGTGGAGCTCTAAAACGAGCCTTTGTGTTTACTGGCATTAATATAAGAAAGACCAGTTTTGCTGCTGGGTTAGAATCAACTTAAGTGTAATGGTAGTTTAAATCTTTGAACTTGAACAAATGTTGTTGCCTAATAGCAAACAAAAAATACACAGATATTAGGGTGAAGATGTTGCAATATAGTTGAGAAATCTTGCAAAGACAACGCTACAACTACAGATTGTGTTCCTTTTTGCCAAAGAGGGAAATTTTTCTTTTTGAATTAACATGCTCTGCTAGGATTTTCTGTTGTTCTGCAAGCCACAAGTATAGGACTATAGCTAAAACAAAATTAAATTTTGCTACATGACTGTAGATACGCAAATTTTACTTTGTTGTTTTTCAATAACGATTCTGCTTGACAAACAGCCATAACAGAGAAGAGATTAATGAGTACACTGATATAAGGATAATTATCATTGTAGTGGCTGCACAAGTTCATGTTTGCATTAGTTTTCCTGCTGAGCTATTGAGTATTTTAAGAGATCTGCCTGAGCAGATGAATCAAATGGAGTAGCCACATAATCCTAGTTATAACTATTCATTGGGTGATTGGCAGTGAGAACAATAATAAATTTAATTGTATGAGGATGTGGTCACCAGGGTTCCACAATTCTGCTGCCATGTTTCACTTATGTGTATTTAACTGATGAGTGAATTCACACTGGGGGGTTTGTAAAATCATATTAAATAAAGAATGTTCACTGAGATCAACTAGGAAGTTATCCACTGCCTTATAAATTGATCAATTACTGACATCAATTAAATTTAACTGCTGTCTGCACCGGGTCACTGCTTAATGAATCTCAGTGAATGTTGGATAAACATAAATCATAGATATTTTTAACACAGACATTTTGAAAACAATGGGTATTCTGAAATGCTATAGCTACTATTACTGCTGTATGTTGCTGGTATGATCAAATGTAATCAACAAGTAAACAAGATGGATGTTTTCTTTCAAATGCAAAATGTAATTCTTGTAGTTTTATGGAGAAAAAGTAAATATTAAAGGTGCTGTTTACTTAGTATTTTTTACACTTACAAAAAATATCCAATCAAGTTAGAATGGAATGTAAAAAAAAAACCACAGAAAGTTCCCCAGAAACTGATTTGTTTTAAAATGAACAGATGTTTTTTTGGGTTAAAATTAAAATTACCACTTCAGTAAGTATGTATTTAAACTTAAATAATTTCATTTATTTTATATTATATTAATCAGTCAATCCAAAAGTAAGTGTTTTGGGTGTCTCAACCCACTTTGGTGTGTTCCCACACCTCTTGTTACATTTTCTTTAATATAAAATAAGTGAAAAACTCAACAGGAAGATTGTGACCCCTCAAATGGCTGAAGGAACTGAAGTGCAGAGATCTGACTGCTAAAGAGCTGAAGAGATATAAGCAACCATTATGTGGTTCAACTCTTCAGCAGCTACCAAACATTGAAATGTAAGGTTTGGGTTGAGTGACCTTTAAAGGTGCTAAATTCAGCAGAAGATGGTAGCTAAAATGCACTGTAGTTTAAATGCAATACCATTTATTTTACACATTATCTAATGTCTGGATTCCATCAGTTGAAGGATCCTGTGGTCAGATCCTTGTAAAACAAATTGCAGTGAAATATCTTCAAGTCTATGTCCTGACATATTCCAGTATTCAAGGGCAGATGAAAAAAATTAGCTTTATCTTATGAGATCAAGTCTTCATAATAAAGAACTAATTTTAAAGAAAAAAAAGCAAAATGTTTGACTTTGTTTTACAGTAGGCAATATTGTCACTTTGCAGTCATGGCCACTACGTGGGCATTCTGCTTTACAGCAGCCTTGTAAAATTACATTTGCCCTCCCACCCACCCAAAATATATATTTATATATATATTTATACGCATATATAAAACAAAATTTCATCTCCATGTCAGTACACAAAAGGACCTCATCACACTGCAAAAATAGCAGTACCCACTTTGGTCAATGAAAAAAAAAACATACATTTAATTTTTTTACACTTTTCTTTTTTTTATCTGCTAAATTACCTAGAATAACCAAATACTGCTAAAAGCACTACCTACATAGGCAAAACTTGGTATTGCATAATTTTGTAAAAATTCCAACCCCATTCCAGCTCCCTCCCTCCTTCCCCATATTAACTGGAAGATGAAAAACATGAAAGGTTAATAGAAAAACACCAAAATACTGAAAATATTGCTGGTTGATTACTATTTTTAAGCGGCAATTATACACAGCCATGATATGCTTTATAAATGTGATAAGGTATAACTGTCTAAAAAATCCAGGATGTCACAGAATTTTTTTCCCCCCTGTGGAGTACAAAATATCTTGCCATAAAAATGGTAACATTTTAAAATGATAATAAATGCAGCAAAACAAGTTTAGTGATGTCACTTTTTTTTTTTTTTTTTTTAAATTCAAGGCAAGGCACGTGATGTGGACATTGTAGTTTCGTGCAAAATACAACTACTGGAAACTGTACTTAATGATTACTCTCCTTTTTATGTTATGTAAATAGGAAAAATAATTTATTTTGAGAAGGTGACTGAAATCGCTGTTCTTATTTCTAAAGAAGAACATGATCTAAGAGCATTTGTTCAATTTTACTTAGACTGACAGGTTAAATAGTATGTGTATTTGAGTTCTGTCTTGATTTACTAGTGCTAATGCCTGCCCCCTTTTCCCCTAATTCAACCATTAATCATAAATAAATACTTGGCCCCTTCATGGTAGCCTCACCACTATAAGTGCTAAGAGTCCTTTTATTTCAGTATCTCAAATACATGATTTGTCTGGATTTGCCGCTTTTTTTTTTTTTTTTTTTTTTTTAACCTAACCCTCATATATTGAGGGAATAAAATATTTCATATTTATTTTTACCTGTCAGCGCCAGATGGCCACATGGAAAAATCATAGGCTTGGTCTGGCGCTATGCAGGCTGTAGCTTTTCAAGCCCTACCGTTTAGAGTCAGAGGACTAAAGGACTAACTATAGTTATGCCACATTAAATAATTATTAATAGCACTTGCCTCTACACTAATCTTTTGTGGGGATTATATCCCGTTTGATTCTTGCCCTGACATCTCCATAAAAACACAAGGGTGACCAATTTCAGCAAGAATCCGGGGGACACAAATCTGCTGACATTTCAGATTAGGTAGCATGCGAAAACATGTTAGGTGTGTACTATGGATTACTGTAGTTGCATCTCTTTCTGGTAGTAGTGACTGATTAGAAGGTTATTTAATGCGTTCTTTCCACATGCTGTTTAACATGACAACTGTTCTATATAAGGAGATCCATGGTAGGGGTGGCCTTGTGGCTTTTTCTTTTTTTTTGCAGCTCTGTGCTGCCTCACAGCCTTTCTTTTGTGAGAAGAAATGGGAGTAGTGTTCCCATGCGTAAACAACAAGAAGACTAAAACCAAACAGGACTAGCTTATCATGCAATTATTAAGGCATCTAGAAAAGTCATACAAAATATATTGTCGTGGAGAAAGAGCGCTTATTTCCCAGCAGACATTAGATAACAAATGCTAGACTAGCAGGAGTTGCATTCTACCCATCTGTGAAATTTATTAGCCACCCTTTCAGTGTCACGACTGCTTCGGCCTTAACCTCTCATGTGCTCTGGAGGCCTGATAGCCAATGCTTTGCAGGTCCTGCAAGTACTAAAAAGGTTAAAGGAATCAGTGATTGTAAGTGCTGCAAATGCTGGTCAGTTTAACTTGTCTTTCATGTTTTCTTCATATCCTTTCTTCCTTCTCTTTGTTAATTCATATTTCCTTTTCTTTATTTTTCAGTTGCTTGTCTCTGCTTGAAGAAAGGGTTCTCCAATGATATTTAGTCCATAATTTTGGACATTGCTTGGTAGGATTGATGTCCTATTGGATACTTGGAAAGGAACCAAGCTAGCCCAGGTACCAGGACTGCAAAAGAAAAACAACATAACTTTAATCACAAAGAATATTACTAAAAAAATGCACTATGAAGATGCTAACAACAGTAAAATATGGTAACATTCAATTAGTGACTATAAAAATTAGAAACATTGTCCCTGCAGAAGAAGTATGCCCACTCTAGGCATCTGCTTTTGTGGAACTAAGCAGACATGCATCAGTAAATAATTCCTACACTAGCTTTGCGTGACATACATGAAGTTAATAGCAGGTAAAGTGTACTACCTCAACACCTGAATGCCAGGCTGTTTTGAATGGACGAAGATCCAACACTTTAAGGCACAGAAGTTATTTTATTAATTTGTTTAGTCTCCTAGCAGAGCCATTACTATCAACAAGTGCAGCAGTAGTGTTGAGATCTCTCATCAAAGCAAATATAATTAGAATGGCCAAAGATCATTATAATTTTCATTTAACCATGTTTAAGGGAGCAACACTGAGGATCTACAGCAAATGAATCAGAACACAGACTCCACATCACAATGTCAGCTATCCGTGAGGCAGTCCTTGGTTATTAAGAACAGCAATTCTCAAATGACCCACAAGTCTATTATATATCAAAATCCCAATGCAATTCTTTTTAAATTTCCAAAATCACCAGTCAACAAAGGAACATTGGCAATGGACCTTTAATGAATAGAAAATAATTTTCTTAGAGTTCATCAAGGGACACAGGGTCAGAAGGAATACTGAGATGTATGTGTTATACTGCCAACTACAGGGAAATTTGGAAAAGGACAACAAAAAGCTGTTAGTCAGACAATATTACCCCTCCCACACATATCATGCTTCAGTTTTATACAAAGAGTAGTGGGAGGCTTCATAAAAAAAACGAGAGGTACCTATGTCCCCCAATGAACTCCAAGAAAAGGATTTGTATTCTAAATCAAAAATTCCAATTTCTTAATCTTTATTAAGGGACACAGGGTCAGAAAGAACTTCTGAGATGTATGGGACATACAAATGCAATCCAACTGAGCAACATAGCAAACAAAATGCCCACAATAAACAAGCAACACTGGGGGGAGAGAAGGGACAGCAGCAAAAGAGCTGCCAGAAGGACCTTATGTCCAAAGCTTGCATCAGCTGAGGTTTGATTATCTACTTGGTAAAACTTAGAGAATGTGTGGACAGATGACAAGATGATCAAGTGGCAGTCTTGCTATTGGGGAAGCAGATGCCTAGGAGACACTTACTGATCTTTCAGAGTACATTTTCCTGAGAGTATCTACCTGATAGAGTAGTACTATCAGGAAAACGTGTAAAAGGTGGAACCCTCTCCTTAAGCTTAAAGGGGTTGTAAATCCTCAAGGTTTTTCACCTTAATGCAGCCCCCCTTTTACTTACCTGAGCCCGATTGTTCCAGCCACGGGGACGAGCACAGCAGCTCCTGCCGCTGTCTCGGGTCCTCATTGGCTAGATTAATAGCAGCAGGAGCATTGGCTCCCACTGCTGTCAATTAAAGCCAGTGACACGGGAGTCGGGGGCGGGCCGAGTCCTGCGGTCTGTGTCAAAGCGCAACTGCATGAGTGCCCCCAGGAAATGTGGGTCTCCGTGGGGGCACTCGAGAAGAGGAGGAGCCAGGAGCGCCGCTGGGGGACCCCAGAAGAGGAGAATCGGGGCCCCTCTGTGCAAAACCCTTGCACAGAGGAGGTAAGTATGACATGTTTGTTATTTAAAAAAAATAAAAACAAAAACCTTTATAACCCCTTTAAAGACTGGAATGATGAGCTGCCTAATCAACCTAGAGATGTTTAAATGAGAGGCATCTCTTAAGACACATGTGTCAAAGACAAGGCCCGCAGGCCGATTCCGGCCCTTCAGGTAATTTTGTGTGGCCCTGGCACCTCTCCTGCACCTGCGGCACCCCCCTTGTCTCCTCCCCACCTTGTTTCCACAACCAGCAGCAGAGTGGAGGGCAGAACTTCTCCTGCGGATCCTGCGCCTCTCTGTGCAGCCGCAGCACCCCATTTTCTCTGCCT
Organism: Lithobates clamitans; assembly: GCA_037952925.1. NCBI lineage: Eukaryota > Metazoa > Chordata > Amphibia > Anura > Ranidae > Lithobates > Lithobates clamitans. The sequence continues at coordinate 2,979,675 of JBBGZY010000216.1, forward strand.
CCCTTGATCTCAGCATTCAGCAGACTCTGGAAGGAGCCTTCAGCCCTCCTCTGGTCCTCCTCCAGATCCTGCACTTTCTGCTTTCCAATCTCACCTCAGCTTCTTCCCATCAGCAGCACATAGTAAGGGGTGCAATGTAATTTAAGGGAGGGTGGGGGGCTCTTGACATCTGATGTAAGGGGGGGAGGAATGCTCTGGACATCTAGTCTTACAGATACAACCGGGCCTTTGAGGGCAACCATAATTCGGATGCAGCCCTCAATTAAATGGACACCCCTGTCTTAAGGGGATCCTCTTAAAAAAAGTCAGTCATCCTGAAATAAGATCTAGCTGAGAGTTAAACTTGAATAGCTCCCACCATACCAAAAAAAGGAGGGAAATCTCACTGAGGTGTACTGGAGCAGGACAGATAACATAGAAAAACAACATCTTGGTTAAAGGTGAAAGGAAAAGCACTGTAGGGAGAAAGGCCCCTGGCCTCAACCACTAACTCAGAAACTCATCTCACAGACATGATGACAACAAGGAAAACAACAATATAGTAGAGTGCTGGCCAAGGAATATCCTTGAATTTGGCATAAAGGACTGTCTTTTAAAAGTTGCTAGAACCAGGTTGAGATCCCACAGACACATGTGAATTTACGTCCAAGCAGGAACATTGCTGGCAACAAGGTGACTTCTTCAATTATACATCTTTTGCTTTTAGTTTACATTAAGATCAAGCCCTTGATTTTCCACTCCAGTATTGGTCATAAAGGACGTGGCTGGAATGTGTAGTTGAACCCAAGCCAGAATCTGGGTAGCTTTTCTTTGAGCTGCAAGACTTTTGTTGACCCACTGACAGTTGATGTATGCCCCTGCTGTGGCATTGCCTGACTAAACCTGGGTAGGATGGCCCTGAACTCAAAAGGGCATAACAACATTTCTTTGCTCTCCATTACACTAATCACGGGCGAACTTCTTCCAGTGACCCCCAAACCAACAACCTGTCAGGCTGGCATCCAGTGCAAGAATTCTAAAAATCGATGGAGGAATTTCCCAGACTCCAGAGCTGAATTCGTAAGGCACCATGGATAACCTGATCATGGCTGTAGGGCACATATGATTGTCCATAGACTGTGGCTTCTTGTCCCACACAGCCAGAATATTGTGTTGCAACAAACTGGAGTGGAATTGGGCATATGTGACTGCTGCAAAGGAGGTTGCCATCAAGCCCAGAAACTATCATGCAATGTAGAGACTAGGATGATTCCTGGACTGCAAAAATTGAACTTAACAACAGAGTAAGAGTTTGTCCTACGGAAGGAAAACTCCAGACTGAGTAGAATCTAGAAGGAGATCTGGATATTCCAAGTGATGAGTTGGTTCTGTCTTCTGTAGAGTGTGGTCAATTTGTTACATATTTAACTAATATAGTCTGTGCTGTTACCTCGAGATGCTAAAAACAGAAATGGTGGAGCGAGCACTTATTTGTGACACAGCAGTAGGCGGTAAGGTACATTAAAGTAATGGGCAGTAGCACTGACTCAATAGCTAGGATGCCTGCAATACATTGAAAAATTAGAGTAGTACCTGTTTCCACAAAGTGCCTGTGACACAAGAAGTGTTGCAAAGATGAGCTTCATAGTACTGAACCCCTTAATGGAAGTAGCAGGAGACACAGTTAACACACACTAGGCTTCATAAAGTGCAAAGCCCTTGTGACTTTCCACCCGCAGCTAGGGATGGTCACTATGAGGTCTTCTGAGTCAGATTTTTACCAGCAAGTGTATCATGGCCCTAGACCTGTATATTACTCTGCAGCTAACATAAAACACTAGGTGACCTGTGGAGCATTACATGAGCAGCCTAGTGTATGAAGGTAACATTATAGGCAGGTCCCACATTTTTTCATGGCGGGGTCAAGGTACAGCCTCCAAGGAAGAGCCAAGGCTCTGCAGCAAATGTAGAATCATGACTAAAAAAAAAAGGTCTTCTAAAAAAACAAACTAAGTCAAGTAAAATGGGTTTGCAGCTCTCTAAGGAGAGAAGGCGTCCAATTACTAGCAAGAAATTGAAGCATGATGGGAGTGGGAAGAGTTATGCTGGATAACTAACAGCTCTTTGTTAGCAGAATCCAATTCTCCTGTAGATGGCAATTTAAAATATAAGTCTCAGACTTCCTTCTAACCCTGTATCTCTTAATAAGCAACTTAGAAGGTGTACTGTTGAATGAATCCCAATTTCACCAAATTATCCAATTTCACAAAATTATCATGAGTGTAAACTCAGGGAGTGACATGATATCTTAAGGAATTTAATCACAGCATATATTTTCAGAAAGTCATAAGCCATGGGTAGTTGTGTAATACATTTATATCTCAAAGTAGTATCTAATATGACACTGGGGGACCCCTATGGTGTTACTACAAGACATGGCAGCTATTAGGGTCAACAATGGTACAGCAAACTACTAAACAGGAGTTTAGTACACACACACATAAATACATGTGGTATTTATCTAGCTGTAACCCCAGTGTGTAGGGAGGCAGATAACATACTATTTAATCAATAACATTTTGTAGCATTTTACATTAAACACTACTATTTAAACAGATTATCAACTGGCATCAAGAGACTCCTTTGTAAAGGTAGAATTTTAAATCAATTTTCATTAAAATGCTTCCTGACATTTTTAAATGTATTGTCAAAAGCATAACTTTGCAAAATTACCGCAGTTACCGGCAACTAAAAGAAAGCTTTCCAATCATGTGACTGTCCTGACAGCCAATCACAGCAGTCACGTGACCAAAAGCCCTGCCTCTGGGTATTCTAAACCCCTTAAAGGGCTGGCAGATGCTGGCTCCAAGGGGTTAAAGAAAAAATACTCTTGTATTATTTGATTCAAATGAAAAAATCTTGCATGATAAACTGAATATGGCATACTTCTTATTTCAAATAATTAAAAATCTACATATACTCATGCATAAAAGTGGCATTTAAACCATAAAGGTAAACAAAAGCTCCTCAAATACAAGTTAACAAAATATATTGCTGGTAGTGGAAGTTTGTTCATTGGCTTTAACCTTTTAAATATAATTTTAATATAAAAGAGGTAAACTTAGGTAATGCCCTATTATACTATCAAAAGGCAAACAATAGGTGTCTGAAGTCTAGCATGACAAGGGCGGGGAATGGTTTACCAAATTGCTCTATGACTGTACTGTAGTTATTTTTCTAACTGTATGACATCTACCAAGTCAATACGTAGAATAATCAGCAGCTGCATAGAAATGCAGAGTGCAGATATAGAATGTTAGATGAGAATATACAGTATCTGTTAACAGATTAAGTTTCAACCACTATATGTACAGCTTAATAAGTATCCCAGTGCAACTAAATACAAAGTTGAAATACATATCAAATGCTTTGTCCACTGAAGGATCTGTAATTCTATCCAGCCAGTCTTTTATTTCTCACACCTCTGCCACACTGCTGCATCAAAAAACAGTCAACCCATTTGCTGAGCCTGCGTTACATCTTCCTTTGTCACCTAAAACCTGCTCATTCTAGAATCATTTCATATAAATACGCAGGAAGGATACTCAGAAAGCTGAAAAACAGAACCATAGAGAAGAATCGCGTGGTCATCTCTTTGGCTATGAAGGTGGCAGATATATATATTTCAGCGGTGTATTAAATGTTTACCTGAAGAAACAATTTAAAAATAAAAAAAACACATGTTGCTGGGTATATTAATTCTTATATACAGTAAGTCCCCTACATACGAACATTCAACTTGCGAAATATCAAAGATGTAAACATTTTTTTGTATGCCCAATCGTGTAAAGCTGGGAACACACACTCAAGTTTTTTTTTTTCGTTCACCCCAGCGGGCTAAATGGAAAAAACCTGACAGATTGCCGTACAAACACAAGCAATGTGGGTGCGGCGATCTCTCCCGCTGTGCCTTTGTGTTCTGACAGGGTGACTCCCCCCACCAGAACACAATGATCAGCAATTACAGCCATTGTCCTCAAGTGCTGATCTTTGTTGTACTTACGAACAAGTTGTACTTACGAACAAGTTGGACTTACGAACGAAACTCATTCGTAAATAGAGGACTTACTGTATACTATATCTGTTTACCTGTATACCTGTTTACCTTTCAATATCAAATTCCTCTCATAGTAAAATCAACTGATAATGTGACATTATTTACATTATACCTAATAATATTCAATGTGACACACAAAATAATTTGGGTATATTTATAAATCAGTGAATCTGGCACTCACTGAATATTCACTGCAGGTAAATCTTCCTGGTGCTTTTGTTTTTAATTCATCTGCACTGAATATTTTGTGAATGTCACATTCAGGGTTCATTCATTCACTGACACAGAACCACATGCCTTAATATATGCCCCATGCAATGTGAAAGGCACCCCAACCCACTGTTACATAATGGGTTTATCTGAAATCTCCATTAACAGCTGTAAATAATATTGCAATTAGAAATGTGTTTAGTTAGAAGGAAATATATTTAAGGTATTGAGTGTTGTGTTGGTGTTACGGTAATTAGTTCAAGTTCAAAGGTTGGCCTTTTGTTTTCCCTGATCACATCTCACCTGGGTAGTAAACAGCAGCCTTCTTTGACTCATCCAATCAGGCTGTGCCCAATATACATTTACTAGGTACAGTGACCAATTACGGAGAATTATATTAGCCAAAGAACAGAAAGGAGGGGGGATATAACGCTTTGTGACCAAGCTAAGTACCTCTTTAGTGTGGGAACAGACAGCAGTCACCATGGGCTGACCTGAAGTTAACAGGTAATCTAACGCTATACTTGCATCTTATATTGTATTGTAAATATTGTTGTTGTGGGTAATTTGTAAATATCATATAAGCCAGGAGACCTACACTGTACATTGTGTTGTAAATAATGTCTGGTGTGTAATTTGTATATATTATATAACCCTATCAATAAATGTGTATTGCGGATGGAACTACCTCTTTTGTGTAAGATCTCTCAGATCTAGATATGTATATGTCCATACTACTACAATGATTGAGGTGTATGCACATATTCACAGAAACTAGGCAACACCACCTTCAAAACACACATGTGCTGCAATAAACCCCAGCATAGCAAAAACCACAGTATGTTGCCCTGTGAAAAAATGCAACTTGCCACAGATTGTCATGTGTGGGTGGCAACACAATGATTTTGAATGGGATGTGCACTGTAATGTGCGGGTTGCGGTGGACTGTAATCTGTGTTTTAAGTCTGGTACCTTAATCAAAGACAAGGTATATATGATATAAATATTGAGTTGTTTTCAAGAACTGCTGTGTACTGCAAGTTACTAGACTTAAAAGATACTGGTCATTTTTAATGAATTCTCCTACAAAGCTTGATAGCATGTACCACAATGAGTTTATACTTACTTCCCTGCTTTCTGACATTACCCACACTACTTCTAGGTATAGTGGAACATACAATCACCAGATCCAGATTATATCATTTGAACAATTTAAAGGAATATTCAGCAGTAGATATGGATGGCAAGAGTGTGGGAAAGAAACATTTTTTGTGGAGCCTCCCAGGGCTGCCAATAAGGGGGGTTTCTCTGGTCCTCCTGTATGGAGCCTGGGCATAACCGGGGGGACCGGAAGCTTTATGTTTAATTATAGTATGCATGCCGTTTGTAATGCTTCACTGTGGCTCCTACCTTGTCCAATACAAAAAAATTAAATTTCCCTGGGCCCCATCACTTCATCTTAGGGGCCGAGGCAGTAGGAGAGAGACCTTATTTTTTATTTCTGTGTGCAGTTGGATGAACTCGAATCACAGCCACCACTGCCTCCCTCAGTAAAAGTTAACGGCAGGGGATGGCCGCACTGTAGCTGGCGGTGCTCACTCAGTGGCAATCTGTGAGGCATCAGCGAGGTGGAGGGACCGGCACAGGGATCCAGGCAGCTGTGGGTGCACAGAGGCAGCACAGGCTGGTAAGGGGTACAGATGATACAGTAAGACACCACACTGCAGCCATGCACATGATGATACAGCCAGGAGCCAGCCCACAAAACCTGTACTGTGTGATCATCATTGTGTCATACAGTACAGGTGTTGTGGGTGTATCATTCATGGACATGAATGCAGTATTTGTACTTGTTGTGTCTTAATGTGCTGATCATTTTTAGGCCACCTTCAGACTTGGTTATTGGAGGGGGCCTGTGTTTTTACCACCACCCAACCGCTCCCCCTTATGCCATAAACACAATGCTTTTTTTGCATTAAAAATTTTACTGTGGACACGATGCCATGGCAACAATTATCCACACTGTTGTGTTCAGCGTTTAATGCTGCCTGCTGAACACAACCCATCCTACTGCTAGTGTGGGGTTTTTAAGTGGTTAGAATAGGTGGTGAGGAGGCGATATAACATCTCATCACTGCCTGTGATATGTTCTCTGAAGTGTGATCCAGATGCCGATCGCTCTGCAGAGAGCAACACTAGTGTGAACTAGCCCATACATTTTTTAAAATAATTACTGGAGTAAATGTTGCAGCTGATTTAAATGCATAATATATGAGCTTAAGGAATATCTATTAGGCCTTAAAGTCAGCTGCAGCATTCTCATTAGAAGGGATGTGGTCAGTCATATTCAAATTCTAGTCTGAACATGCTTGAGCTATCCCACCAGAAAGCTGTCACTCACTCCTCACTCCAGCTGTTTAAATGAAAAAAATGGACCCAATTCCCCATTCCTCCCCACTGAGCTACTGCATTCTGACAGCGGGAAGACTTAGGCTTGGCTCACACCACCGCGAATTGGGCTCCGACTTGTCAGACCTCAAGTCGCCCCAAGTCGCTTGACATCAGAAATTCCATTATAGTTAATGAGAGCTGTCTTAATGTACACTACTGAAGTCGCTCCAACTTCAGAAAAGATTCCTGTACTACTTCAAGGCGACTTCTAGGCGACTTGTACCCATAGATTTCAATGGAAGTCGCCTCCAAGTCGGATCTCCCATCTATATTGAAGTGACTTTACAGAAAAAGAAAATAGTTTACCCAGGCAAACCCCTGCCTCCCAGAGAGCTGATTATTCTGTGATTGGCCACAGCCAAAGTCACCTGTCCTGGAGGCAACTTTAAGCCGGGTTGTAAGTTGCTCAAAGTCGCGCTGAAGTCACCTCCATGTCGCCTTGCAAAGTCGCGCTGTAAGTCATTTTGCCCCTGTGTGAAACGACACTTAAGCACTGATAGCTATTGTGCGTTTTACAACAAGGTGGTTGTACTGAAGACTTCTGTTCAACCACAGTGCTCATACATGGATCAAAATCCAACTGGTCACTGCTGAACCAGCCAAATTTCGATCCATGTATGGCCAGCTTAAGTGGCCGAGGGATTCCCTGCCCTGTAGTGGCACATATATATGCCTCTTGTATATGTGCTACTGCAGAGTGGGGAATGTCACCTATTATTTGTGGGACACAGAGATGGAGGGAGGGGGCCTGGTCTAGTTGGCTTAATGGGGCCCCATGATTTCTAACAGCAGCCCTGGAGCCTCCTATCAAGCAAACATGTTTCTTTGCCTTTAAAAAATCCCTGCTACTTACATTGCTGATTCTTATGTAGTTTTGAGCCGTAAGGGTAATGATCAGGTTATCATATCCAGAAGAAAAAATAAATCTGCTATATCATACATTTTCTACAATAACCTTCTTTTCTACAACACCAACACTGACAGAGATTTTTCCATGAAAGAACTGCTGTTTAGAGCAACCAAGCAGTTTAAGGGCCTGTGTTAATGGGCTTTTGGTTGCTTCAACTGGGTCTTGTATTTCCATACTAATCTATGGGAATATAAAACCCTTTTGAAAAAGGTCAGATGCAGGTCAGATGGAGGTAAACTGTAGGTCATGCCCCTATCAAAGAATTCTGAATGATCTCAGAACCTTTCAAACTAAAGTCAAAATGATGCCATCGAAACATGCCAAAAGAACGTTGACACAGGTCCTGAATCCACAATGGAAAGCACTTTGCAAGTAGATATCAATGTTTAAATCTAACTGGTTGCTATGAGTTAATGCAGCTTTCCTGAAACAGCAGATCTCTCATCAGACCAGTTAATAAATATGGGCAATAGCACACTCATATCCATATCTATGCTTTGTGTTCTATCCCTGAGATAGATTACTGTGGGTGAAAAGTTATTAAAAAAAAATGAAGAATATTTAAATTTGTATATTTTCCAAGTAATTCATAAGTTCACATTTTATAGAAAGTAAGTAAATACCTTATGAATACATCCAACATAACTTTTCCACATTTAAAAATATAGATAATGGTTACATTTGTCAAAACTAGATAAAAATATAGTCTACCTCCCTTAAATGTTTTCTTCCCAAGATCGTGCAAACAATGTATTTTTGCTAATCGCAGGTTATCTGAGATCTGCCCTTACTACCAGAAGGAGAGGACAAATTGAAATGATAGATATTGCATACTTTTCAGCACTTCCAGGTGAATTTTCATGGCAATGTAGCATTGTCCAGATCTCCCCAAATTATGCCTCTAGCCACCTAATTATTCCCCTTGAACCAAAATTATGTGCAAGGAAATTAGAAGCAATGGTCTTTTCATGGGGACTTATTTATCAGGGTACAAGGGAACAATTATCTTGGACAGTCTGTGCTGAAAATATCAGATTTAAACAGGCCCAGGAAAGGGCCAACAGATTGTCGTAGACAGACCTTCCCTTTGACATATAGGCCTCTAATACATTCACCATATTAAATCCACAGAGGAGATAGACCAATATAAAATATGCTATAAATACAAAGAAAGAAAGTGACACCTCTCCAAGCCCCTTCTGACTTCCCATGGGTGGCATCTCTGTTCCCAAGCTCATCTTTGCTCCCAATTCACAACCCAACAAGTGGAGCTGCAGCTGCACACTCTTTTCAGCATTTAGTAGTCCATTTATTGTACTAGATGAAACAAGCACAGTCCTCAAATTGACGCGTTTCACTCTTACACGAGATTAGGACCTGTTTAACCCTCCTAGCGGTATTCCCGAGTGTAGCTCAGGGATACATTTCAGTACCATCAGCGGTAAACCCAAGCCACACTTGGGATTGCATTGCAGGATCTGTGTCCTCCACCGGATCATCTGCCCAATGCTCTGTGTTCTAGGCTTTGTTCCCTGCGAGCGTCACGATGCATGGGGGTGGAGCCCAGCAGCAAATTCAAAAAGTACAAAAAACAAAACACATACAGTACACTGTAATCTTACAGATTACATTACTGTATCAAATCATTTCACCTTCCTTTTGTCCCTAGTGCTTTGTCCAGGGCCCTGCATGCAGTTTTATATCATATATACTGTTCTTTCTGCCTGGAAACTTGAGATTGTCCATGGCAACAAAAAAGTGTCCCTTTCCATCAAAAGCGGTTTTAGACCAGCTAGATAACAGCGATAGTAAATTAGAACACTTGCAGAAATGAGCGATAGTGATTCGTGGGGAAATTCATTTTATTATTATTATTATATTATTATTTTTTATAATTATTTATAGTTATTTATTATATTATAACTTTTGATTTCGTGTTTCAAACTTTATCATACCCAGGATGGCTAGACTCTTGTTTGGACAGATTTAAGTGTGTTATTACTAAGAATTACAGGCCTTATTACAATACAAGCTGCTAAATTTCTATGTAAAACAATGTACTTCGCTTTGAGATTCAAAAATCTGACATAATCATACCGCCAGGGAGGTTAAGCGTGATCCCATGTTAGACCTTGAGGACTTAGGCAGTGAATTTCTGTTTTTATCTTGTTAGGCCTGCCATACACAGTTCGAATCTCAGCTGGTTCAGCAGGAACCAGCTGAGATTCGAACCATTAATAGGCAGGCTGAATGTACCAAGTTGATTGCTTGAGCAACTTGGGTACAACCAGCCTGCTGTATTCTCTTACGACTATCGTTAGCATCTGCTATAGCTGCTAGCGATTATCACTGTCTTCTCCCGGTGAGGACAGCTGGAGGGATTCCCCTGTCAGCACAATTCGTGTTGATGGAGGAATCATGCAAATTTCTTTCCTGCAACCCATGGCTGCAGGAAATAAATTTGCACTGTGTATTGCCTGTCTAAAGGAAATTAACTACTGAACTACTTCTGCTACTAGTAGTATTTGTGTGCCGCTGTGATGACTTCTGTTGGATTAGGAAACATGCCACAGTTTACTGAATCACAAAAAAACAATGACTGGAGTCTTAACTGCCAATCAAAAATATCTACTATATATGCTGCTCAGACAAATGGCTTTACTCCAAGCTAGTAAATTGTGTATGGTGATTTGAATATTTTACATGAATAATAATGTGTAATACCGATTGTGGAAGAAATATCAGAAGTTCTGGGTAAATAGTAATGGTTTTAAAATAAATTCTCACTACATGGGACATGGGTCACACTTAGGCACGCTTTTACTTGATGTGTACATATACCATACTTTATTATCTGAATTTGCAGCTGACTGCAAGCTATCTAATGGGTGATGTCAATCTAGTTCTACATACCTCTATAATATGGCTTTATACCACTGATGAAAACTGAAACACTGTCAACTGGTTTAAGACCTGTATTTTCTGTAAAGATTTAGTTTGTATGTGCAGTGTCATTTCTACATATAAAAGGCAAAGTTTGCTTGTGTAAACATTCTTCGGCAAGTTAGATGATCTTCCTTTCTTACAGTCCTTCTAAAAATCATTTGACAGGAAATGTAAGATTAACTTTGTTCTACCTAAGTGAACAAAGAGTGCTTAGAGCAGGCAACTGGCTTACCACAGCGAGAACTTTACTTTTTTTTTCATTTTTAATCCTGCAGGAATCTGCACAGGCCGCTCACAGAGAAAGAGAGACAGAAGAAAACATTTGCTAGAGCAAAAAGGGGAAAAAAAAGTTGTTTTCTTTACTTTCAACATCTTGTATCTAGACCATCTCATTCTGGTCACACAGCAGATCCTGCTGTTTCTCTTCCATAAATGTTAACACTAAGTTCCCAACATGGTCGTCTGTTAAATGGACATTATTGATTCCTATGGCCCATTGTTCCCACTGCCCCACATTTTAAGTCCCTGAAGTTCAAGTTCAATCTGGAATTACATCATGTCTGGTTTCTCCTGGTTACCAGACGGCCTGAGACGTGATCACAGCTATACAAAAAAAAAGGGGGAAAAAACAAACAGTTTTCTTCACGCTTCAGCTACTTCAATCGATCTGAACAGAAACTTATTTTCCCCTCTCTTTTTTTATTTTTGTTAGGCATGCTTCAAGAAAGAGGTCTGGCTAATTTCGAGATTAAGCTCCAAATTAGATTATCTATTGGCATCCTAATGGATTGCTGATCCATTTCCTGTAGAATGGCAATGGGCAATATAGAATTTGCCTCTTTGGAAAGGATGCAGAGATATTTGGGAGACGTGTATTGTCTAGCCTGAATCTAAAACTCTGCTGAAAATATTATAAATATATTCTGCTCCTGTGATTTAGAAAACACAGAGCAAAACATTGACATTTTAATAAAACTCACTGCTGTACACATAACTAATATGCTGTATTTTTGCTTGATGTCCCTTACTAATGTGTATGTCTCCATTTAATACCATGTGGGAGCTGCCATGTTGTTTACCTATTCGATCTAAAATGAATCACAAATCGCACACTACAGTGGACTGGCAAACTACAAAAATCATAATATCTAAGGTGACATTTTTATTTAAAATACAATATTAAGAATTACCCATTGTTTTAGACTGTATACAACTGACACTAATAAATATCCTTTTTCAAACAAGCGGCCTAATTTACTGCAAAGTTAAAAGGAAGCTGTATTTTATTTCCCTGAATATTAAAAATGTTAGCAATGTGCAACAGTATATAACACCTACTTTCCACTTCAGTAAATCAGGCCCATTTTTTCTTCAATATTTACATTAGTAAATCACACCCATGTCTACTTCACCGCACTTAAATTCACTTTAGTAAATCAAGTCTTAACAGAATCTTTTCTATTTCTTCTTTTGTTTAGGGCTTGTTTGCTTGAGCAGCCTAATTTCTGCCTCTTCGAAAAATGAGTCTCAGTGGATCACTTTTCAGAGGCATCAAAGGCAATATGCTGCCTCCTCTGTGCTTGTGTTAGCAATTGAAAGCTAGCTGTGTTTGTGGTGCAGCCCTATTTACTTTAATGTTTCACATTTTGCAATGGTACTTTCAGCTGAATGCGACCTGTGGTACAAATTTTGATGTTCCACAATTGAGGCTCAGCGGTCGGGGGGCCATTAAAACCATTTTTAACACCCACCGCCCACCCATGTAAATAAGGCTTTACTGTTTATGCTTTTTATACTACTTAAACCTTTACATCTGATGTCAAAGAATGGGTCTTTGGTAATGTTTACATATTCAATAAATAAAATAAAAAGTAAGCAGCGAATACTACAGTATTGTGCTTAGCAGTCATTAAGGTGTGAAAACTAATAAAAAAGTTGTGACTTGCAAAGGTCACTACCAAGCCTCTTCCATGCAGGAGAATCAACACACATAAATCAGTTGACATTTAACTAATATGTTGTATTAATGTATGACATTGTTGTATTTTAAGACAACAATTGTTAATAGGAAATCCTAAATCATAATGGCTCCCAAATCAAGGCATTCAAGAATTCTGCCCATTCTACCAGTTCTGTTGCCTGCACAGTTCACTGGTGATTTGTGTGTAGGAAATTTACTTCCTTTATCTTCATTAGATCCCTAACCTTTATTAGTTTGGGAACCATTCACATACAATTCTTTAGTAATAAACCACAGAAATCAAATTATAGTAGTTAATACCTAAGACCAATAAAAAATTAATACCGACTAATATCTAGTTTCTGCAGCCCATTGCGCTTTGTCATATTATGGGTCATTTTAAATTCCTCAGTGATTAAGGTTGTGTAGTTTCTACCATACAGATCATTTTTTCTAATACACTCATCGGTAGTAAACCCGATGATAAGCTTTCACTATCAATATTGCATTAAAAAATGGTCTCAACTGTATTCAGTATGAAATTATTATTATTATACACAATTTATATAGCACCAACAGTTTACGCAGCGCTTTACAATGTAGAGGGGGGACAGCACAATTACAGTACAGTTCAATACAGAAGGGACAGGAGGGCCCTGCTCATAGAGCTTACATTCTAAAGGGAGGGGGTGCTAGTACAAAAGGTAATAGATGTGGGGAATGATTTGATGGGGGTGGAATAAGGCCATTAATCAGCAATTGTTTCAGATTGTACACCTAAACCAAAAAACATAAAATAGTGCTGGATCTTCTTGGGAAGCATAATCTTACCTCAGTCTGGTTGTCTTCTGAAGAAAGGCTGCCCCAAAGCATCCTAAATATAATGCTAACTATCCTCTGGAAAAGCAAGCTGTCCAGTGTTGCACAGACTTGAGCTGCCTGACCTTGCCTACATTCTTCGAAAACACACCTATAACCAATTTAGATAGAATTGAATGTTTGGCTTCCAAAACTGAACTTTTGGACTTTGAGGTGGGGCAATGAAAGCAGTTGCATGAATGACTAGATGCAGTCATCATATGATTGTATTTTCTATCCCGCCTATGCAACATCTTAAATGGTTGTGAAGGCAAAATGTCTTTATATCTTAATGCATTCTATGCATTAAGATAAAAAAACCTTCAGTGTGCAGCAGCTCCACCCCAGCCTCCCTAATACTTACCTGAGCCTCATCTTGATCAATGTTGCACGAGACTCTCCCTCCTAATTCGCTAAGACACACAGCGGGTGCAATTGGCTCCCGCTGCTGTCAATCAAAGTCAGTGAGCCAATGAGGAGGTGGCAGGGTCGAGCCATAGCTCCATGTCTGAATGGACACACAGAGCAGCGGCTCAGCTCAGGTGCCCCCCATAGCAAGTTGCTTGCTGTGGGGGCACTCGGCAGGGGGGAGGGGCCAGGAGTGCAGGGGACTCGAGAAGAGGAGGATCTGGGCTGCTCTACGCCAAACCACTGCACAGAGCAGGTAAGTATAACATGTTTATTATTTTTAAAGCAAAAAAAAAAAACAAGACTTTAATATTACTTTAACTTATTTTTCCTAGGCAGGAACTTGTTTTATCTAACCAGGAAAGAAAGCTTCATCTCATACACAACTTAGTTATTGGCAGATTAAAGCCTAGTACACACGATGAGATTATCGGATGAATGATAGTATTTTTGTTTTTTTTCTATATCGAAAATGAAAGTACATAAATTCTCATACAACAGAATAAAAATTTGGAAGTGAGTAATGTATTTGTATTGTATTTGTATTGTATTTTCATACGAAAACTGTACTGATTAAAGGAAAACCATACGATCTGGTATCATACAACAAAAATTTTCGACGATCACTTCGAAAGCGGTATTTTTCGTACGATTTTCTGATCGTGTGTACTGGCCTTAAGTCAAACAGACCAAACCTGACCAACATCTCTGCTTATGTAGGAGCATCTTAATATTTGATAAGTATTATTCCATGAAAAGAATACACAGAAAGAAAAGCAATTTGGACAATTTTCTCTTTAGTCAACAATACTTTTGGTGTAATAAGGGATTTTTTATCTGAACCATAAAACATATTATTACTATACATTTTTGTAGTAAGTTCTAAACAAAAGTAGAACAATCTGTATTTCATATCAAACAAAAACATGCATATATAAAAACACCACCACCCACACCAACAATCAAGTAGCTGCAGCATCTGCCATCAAAACTACAATATTCTACTAAAATGGTCCTTTATTTTTTAGCTTTTACTATTCATTTTACTATCAAAGAAAAAATTGCACTTCCAACATGCTTGTGACAAACAATTAGCATTATTTTTTGTTAGCAAACTTGCTTAGATTACTAGTTATTTATGTAAAACATGCTTTTCTCTTACCTTTTAATATGACTAAACAAATTAAAACCATTACATCAGCAATCAGTTAGTATGTTGATTAGTTGGTTAGTTCATGATTAAGTTTACCACTGCATGTAACAAAAGTAAGCTTTATGTGAATATATGCATGAATATGTATGTATGGTTTTACATTTGCAGTGTGTTTATTTATGATTATGTTGTTTATGTTGTGTTGGTAATAAACAGTGTATGTATAGAGTCATATAGCTCCAGTTCTCTAGAACATCTGAAGCCTGTGCTTCCTTAAAGTAATGTTGATGTATAGATGTTTTTATTTGACAGCAACCATGCGGAGATCCAGACATGGATTAACTCGTTAACTGCTGGTCACAAAGGAATTTCGCCTGAGCATATAACCAGTCAGCATACCAGTTAGTCCAAGCTGTTCACTCATCTCAGGAAAGCCTGACTACATTGGAGCAAATGTGTTTCAACAGTTCTATGCACAAATGTTTTGGTTAATTGTGATATGTAAATAAACGTTTCCAGGAGAGAGAGAGAAGGAGGGGTGGGAAAAGCTACAACAGCGCTATGTCTCAATGTAATTTATAGATGAAGTGTAGGATTGGAAATAATTAAAATTTTACCTTTGCCAAGTTATTCCCAATGTATCCTCACTGGCACTGGGGTATAAATGCCTGCCGTTTTGATTCATGGTCCAGTCACAAATCCTCAGCTGTCAATTGAAACCTAGCAGTCAGATATGGATCCAGCAGTACTGCAGATTTTTAGTATTTAAATGAATACATGCAATGGCACAAAACTTTGAGTAATCTTACTCTGTTCACTGTAGTAACTCCCTAAATAGCGTATGGATTAGCATTTCATGATTCAGTTTAATGTGCAACTCTACAGTGGCACACACAGGTACTTTGAATAATATCAGTGCACTTTTCACATGACAGGTAATGGAGCTAATTTTTTTAAACTGTAACAAAGCAAACAGTTGTTTTACATAGCAGTCAGTTGAATTCTGTATTTTTTTTTTATCTTCTCAGCTTTCAGATTTTCATGTCTGACACAGATGAGTAACTAGCTGTTTGCCTGTTTTATAAATACTTTTGGGTGAGGTGTACAGCTGAATGCGGACATAAATACAATCCGTGCATCAATCCACACTTAAGGTTTGAGTAGTCTTTAATGAATTACAATTTTTTAAGTTCTGATGGACTGCTGTCTGTACCTTACCTTTTCTATTTTACAACATAGTGAAGCTGTTATGATAAGGTGAGGGTGGGTAGAGAATTTTGAAGGGCAGAATTTCACCTCTGGCAAAGGTTGGATCAGCCCACCTGGGAATGCTGATAATTGAAACATACCTTTTTAGGTGAACATTAAGCTGTCTCGCGTGTAAAATTCATGAGAGCGCTAAACTGCACAGGTCCTTTAAAGGCACAAAAGTTCAAATTAAGCTGATAGGTACTTCAATTGTCTGCACACCAGATCTCTTCTTCTGTCTAGTGGCCTAAGTGCATTGCAGAACTTTAAGCAGGATACAGTGAGGGAAAAAAGTATTTGATCCCCTACTGATTGTGTACATTTGCCCACTGACAAAGAAATAATCAGTCTATAATTTTAATGGTAGGTTTGTTTTAACAGCGAGAGACAGAATAACAACAAAAAAATCCAGAAAAACGCATTTCAAAAAAGTTATAAATTGATTTGCATTTTAATGAGTTAAGTAAGTGATCCCCTATCAATCAGCAAGATTTCTGGCTCCCAGGCATCTTCTATACAGGTAACGAGCCGAGATTAGGAGCACTCTCCTAAAGGGAGTGTTCCTAATCTCAGCTTGTTACCTGTATAAAACACACCTGTCCACAGAAGCAATCAATAAATCAGATTCCAATCTCTCCACCATGGCCAAGACCAAAGAGCTGTCCAAGGATGTAAGGGACAAGATTGTAGACCTACACAAAGCTGAAATGGGCTACATGCAGCTTGGTGAGAGGGTGACAACAGTTGGGACGATTATTCGCAAAGGGAAGAAACACAAAATATCTGTCAATCTCCCTCAGTCTGGGGCTCCATGCAAGATTTCACCTTGCGGAGTTTCAATGATCATGAGAACGGTGAGAAATCAGCCCAGAACTACACGGGAGAATCTTGTCAATGATCTCAAGGCAGCTGGGACCATAGTCACTAAGAAAACAATTGGTAAAACACTATGTCTTGAAGAAATGAAATCTTGCAGTGCCCGCAAGGTCCCCCTGCTCAAGAAAGCACATGTACAGGCCCATCTGAAGTTTGCTAATGAACATCTGAATGATTCAGAGGTGAACTTGGTGAAAATGTTGTGGTCAGATGAGACCATCAAACTCTTTGGCATCAACTCAACTTGCCGTGTTTGTAGAAGGAGGAATGCTGCCCATGACCCCAAGAACATCATCCCCACCATCAAACATGGAGGTGGAAACATTATTGTTTGGTGGTGTTTTTCTGCTAAGGGGACAGGACAACTTCACTGCATCAAAGGGACGATGAATGGGGCCATGTACCGTCAAATCTTGGGAGAGAACCTCCTTCCATCGGCCAGGGCATTGAAAATGAATATGGGTATAGTGGATGGGAATTCCAGAATGACAATGACCCAAAACACATGGCCAAGGCAGCAAAGGAGCGGCTCAAGAAGAAGCACATCAAGGTCCCGGAGTGGCCTAGCCAGTCTCCAGACCTTAATCCCATGGAAAATATGTGGAGGGAGCTGAAGGTTTGAGTTACCAAACGTCAGCCTCGAAACCTTAATGACTTAATCACAGATGTCTGACCTCTGTGATTGCCAACAAGGGTTTTTCCACCAACTACAAAGTCATGTTTTGCAAAGGGGTCAAATAGTTATTTCACTAATTAAAATGCAAATCAATTTAAAACATTTTTTGAAATGTGTTTTTCTGGATTTTTGTTGTTGTTATTCTGTCTCTCACTGTTAAAATAAACCTACTATTAAAATTATAGATTGATCATCTCTTTGTCAGTGGGCAAACGTACAAAATCAGCAGGGGATCAAATACTTTTTTCCCTCACTGTATACACACACAGCTTTTTCTTTTGTTGTTCAACCAGCAAGTTGAACGAAAAATAAAATTGACAAATCCCTGCACCCACCCTAGTGATGTGGATTCAGGGATCGCCCCCGCCATGCTATTGTATTGTCACAGAAGGGGCAGCCCCTGCCAGAATACACAGATGAGGGCTGCAGCCATTGGCTGCAAGTGCTGATTGATTGCTGGTTTTACAGTATGACCGTTCAACAGAAGCTGGTTGTTAGAATGGCTTCCGTTGAACAGAGAGGAGTATACACATACCAAAAGTTGGTCACTTCCTGCTGAACTGGCAGAATTTTAGCACTCGGCTTTCCTCTGCAAACAGAGACCAGCCTTCATAGTTTCTGGTCTGCTTTCTCCCATCTCTTAGACCCCTTTTACACTGGAGGCGCTTTTCAGGTGCTTTAGCGCTAAAAATAGCGCCTGTAAAGCGCCTGAAAAATTGCTCATCTGCAATCCCAATGTGAAAGCCCGAGTGCTTTCACACTGGGGTGCTGCGCTGGCAGGACGTCAAAAAAAGTCCTGCAAGCAGCTTCTTTAAGGAGCTTTAGGAGCGGTGTATACACCGCTCCTAAAGCGCCCCTGCCTTGAAATCAATGGGCAGCACCACCGAAGGGCCTGCAAAGCGGCGCTGCCCATTGAATTCAATTTGGCTGCTAGCAGGGGTTAAAAGCGCCCTTCTAGTGGCTGAAAAGCGCCTGTAAAATGATGGTAAAACGCAGCTAAAACTAGCGGCGCTTTACCGCCGACGCCTCCGCGCTGTCAGTGTGAAAAGACTCTTACTATTCGTTAGTGAGGCTTGCCCATCACAGTAATGGCCAATAATGAGGTATAGAAGGTCAGCCAGAACCATAAACCAGGAAAATGAATCATTGGTTGAACTAGATGGACTTGTGTCTTTTTTCAGCCAGACTAACTATGTAACTATGTAATCATTGTTTGTTCAAATAATAATGCTGCTATTCTGGGATCAGGAAGAAACAGGCATGGCATGCAGGCACTTCTAACAAGTATGTACTTTTCTGTCTTCAATCATTTTAGTGACCTGTAGTATCTTGGAAGATCACAGATATACATATGACTGCTATGTAAGTTGTTGTCCACCACAAAAGTAGGAATTAATTCATGAAACTTAGTTATTGCCAAAAGTTTACTTTTTGTGCATGATACCTGAATATATATCTAATAGTAATTTTTTTAATGAAACTGTTAGTGATCAAACATGATAAAATAATTCATTTTAAGGGAAAGTGCAAAAAGTTGCTGCTGAAGGCAGATTATCTGGTCAGTGTCTGGTCTGGGGCATGCAGGTTAAACAAAAACAGCATCATAGAAAACATGCAGTTGTAGACATAACGTTTGCAAAAGTTTAAAATGGAAAACACCAACATAAATTAGTTGTAACTGGTCATAGTATGATGTGTAAATTCTCTCAAGTTTGTACTGGTCTGCAAAAATGTGTTAGCATGCCAAGACTACTTTGAAATTCAAAAGCCTTTCAAGTCTACTCTGTCAGAGGCTAACATTTGTGCATCTCCCTTTGTATATGATATATTTTTTTACTATCATTATATTGCACACACTGCTTCAAAAAAATTGTAATTAGCCGGATATTATGACTGATATGTAAATTTGTTTACCTTCAGTTACCCCTTGGTGTGAGAGTTACACAGCCCCTTATAACTGATAATTGCAACCTCATTCAATTTTAGTTTATGTTTACTTGTCTAAAATGTAAGACTAGAGCTACAGTTATCTTTGTAGCTCAGTTGCGGTACTGAAATCTCTAACAATTTATTGTTATGCCCCTGTGGTTTAAGCCAGAAGGTCATACATGTTCTTATATGAAGGTTCTCAAGAAAGTTTTATTACACTTGGAAAACCATGTCAAACAACGATTGACAGCACCTAAACTTTAAAGAAAGCTATCACAGCTGATAAACAGTATTTATAACTTTAAACAATACACATACATTTTTGGGCTGTAGTCTTTTCCACAGACTATAGAATTAAAGTATATGGGTTCTAGAAGGTCCTTCAACAGCACACATTATAATCTGTGAAGTTAACCCAAACTAACCTACTGAAGAAGAATTTACGTCAGTTGATTAGGTAATTGTATTTATGGTAATAAGACAAGTATTTTAACTGGCCGGCTGGGTTATTTTGAGGTGTCAGATACAGTAAATGAATGTAATTCTAGGGGAAACATTACTATCTATACAAAACACATGTGCAACGTCAACAACATAAGGGGAAAGAATGTCAGCAAATTTCTTATACAAAACAAAACAGCTGCTAGCTATATGAAAGCAGGATATAATCCACAATCTTAAATTCAAACAATAAACATAAATGTTGAAATGAAGTCTAATACTGTCCACTTTCCCAATTTGCTAGAATATTTGAAATCTATACAGCTCTGACTTCTTACCAGCTGCTGTAGTGTGATAACAGATTTATTAGAACTGACAACTTCATGTTCTTCACACCTTGGAAATCATACCGAAATATGTTCCACGTGTGATAATAATCTCTTATTTTTATATACATAGTTGTATAGCATTCTTAGACTTCTAACTTGAGAATGGGTGCCTATAGGAGCTTTTCTTAGTAGTTTAATATCTGTGTTTCTAGGGCCAATGCCAGAATCCATATGAGCAGAGTTCCGCTCCTTTTGTTCCATGAGTTCTGGTGCAAAAAAAAAAAAAAAATGAGAATGCAACGTCATCAGTGGGACATGCGCGATCACACTTGATTACTGCTGCATTTGCAAAGTGAAAAATAAAAGTGTAAGCATCAAGACTGCAAATATTAATATGTCCTGACCTTTATCATAGAGACTACATGGGCAGACCGAGTGACATGTGTACATAGCATGTTCTGCTCAGAAAGATAGTAAAAGTGTTTGTAAATGCAGTCTTGCTGCAATTAACATGGAAAAATGTGTATACATAACGCTAATGAAAATGTTCAGTTTTAATGAAGTATTATAAGTTATGAAAAAATATAAATTAATGCACAATTAATGCTTACAGATGAACTGCAGGAAGATCTAAAACTCAATTAAATCTGGATATGTTTTATTTAAAAAAAAAATAAAAGAGCATTTTTTCGAAGAGCTAGCATAAATACCTGTACCTCAGCTGGTGTCAGCATCCTGTAATTTTCAGTACCACAGTACACAGACTGGCAGAGGAAGGAGTTGACCACTGAACCAATCAATTGGCTCTGCTGTTTTGCATAGTGCTGTCAATCAACAGTTTGAGCGTTTTTGTTCTGTTTGTATATAGCTATTTCTCCAGAGTTAGGGCAATGTTAAGTATTAGGATAACTGACAATGGAAAGTTAAATGTTTAGGTGCTATCAGTCGATTTCTTTAAAGTCCAACTCTGGGCTGCTGTTAAATTATCCTATGCAGTGGGTGTGACAATGGCTCTCTAAGCCTCACAATGCACAGAGATTTTTCAGCTCAAGGGACAATAATCTATAGTTTGTTAGGCTCAATCAAGGTAATCCTAAAGGTCTTAGGCGCTCAAGCAGTAAGATCACCTTGGCTTATGTTTCTAGTTCTGTTCTTTCCAAGTTTGTTGCTTTGGGTGTTTCCGCTTTCAATACCACAAAATAAAATACATTTGTTGCATCTTT
This sequence comes from Lithobates clamitans, assembly GCA_037952925.1. Taxonomy (NCBI): domain Eukaryota; kingdom Metazoa; phylum Chordata; class Amphibia; order Anura; family Ranidae; genus Lithobates; species Lithobates clamitans. The sequence continues at coordinate 3,001,389 of JBBGZY010000216.1, forward strand.
CAAATATACTGATAGATAAAAACAGATAAGAACAATAAAAAATTATCTAAGTTCAGGTTTCCAATTAGCTGATGCCCCAAACAGCAGGCCCATCGGGGTGCAAGAATGAAATGACTCCCTGTTGAATATACTATTCATCAATAAAGTGTCTTCTAATTCTCTTGATCAAGGTGGTCAAGTCCTTTAAAATATTTGGTAAATAAACTACTGAATAAATCACTGTGGTGAAAACATCAAAGTCAACTCAGAAATTATTCCAAAACAACAATTTTCTAAGCAATTAAATCTGTTACTTATTACTACATTGAAGCTTGCAACTTTATAGTGCATGTCACAAATTATGAAGAGAAACAGACAAGATAAAGATATTTTCCTGCAGCACTGTTTATTTTATGTTTTCCATTTAAAGCTGCAATGTGGCTTTAGAATGCTATCTATAGTTTAACAGTATGCAGCCATAGGGCATAGGGTTAAGCTCCATTTATGTTTTATCACAACAGCATCCATTTTCTGGCTGGGAGTCAAATCTGCTCTGAAGTTACACTCTCACACATGGATAACGAATATATTGCAACCATGCTCAATTCTCAAAGCTATAAGCTGTCCTAAACTGTATTACATACAGGCAAATCATCTTAACCTGTCCCAGCTTAATCTTAGTTTATTCAGCCCTCACGTCCTGTATGTACAGGCCTTGTTATCTCCAACATAACAGAAAAAATGGAAAGCCCATTGTTTTAACAAGTAGGTTCACAGACTCTGCTTACCATTAAGACAAAACATTTTAGATTCTAAACAGATGACACTGATAGATTTAAACTGCAATTATAAAGTATGTTTTTTTGCATGCATGCAAGCCTGTCTTCTGGTGTTGTTTCAGTTGTGTGATCTAATCTCCTCAAATAAATTGTTTGCATAATGCCATGTAATAGTCAGACTTCCTTTAAATGTGTTTCCTTTCCATCTTACATATGTGTAATGTGACCTCTTATCCATTTTCATACTGACATGGCAGTCACGTGTCGTGATTTGACGTCAAACTGTCATTTACAAAAAGAGACACAATACAAGCTTCTCCAGTGTTGATGGCTTGTTTCCTAAGTGGGAAAGTTCTGTAAAACAGCCTGTTTGGGCTTCAATCTATGGCCATCAGCTACCCTTAAAACAGATTGTAAAAAATGTTCAAGCAATCAATATGTTTTGCACTCATCAGGACAAGGAATAAAGAAGGTTTTCTTTGTGTTTGCTACAAATGAGCAATGAAAGGATGCACCTAGGAAACAAAACTTTCCACATATGTGTTACATTTGTAATATTGATGTTTCTGATGAGCATCATTTTTAACTATTTTTGATAGTCACTATTTATTTGTAAAATAAAACTTGTGTTACAATATTTCTATCATCAGAGCTGTCCTAGGTATTTTACCCTTGGATTAATGAAAAATAGCATCCCTAATTATATTAGCAAGTATTTTCGTAAAGAACAACCATCTAGGACATTTTCTATGTTCTTGGTGAAAATGAAAAATTCTGTGTAAGCCACCCAGCGTAGGTTTTTCTAATGCTTTTTCTATGAATATGAATGCAGACATGAACTTTGTGTTGAAATAATAACAGTCTGTCTCCTCCGTTTGGTTTTGTTTTATTATACCTATACAGGTATGCAGTAAAATTATTACATTTGCTGCAAGCGGGCTGGACAAAATCCATTACTGGTTGCAACTGCTTGTATTGTTGATAACCCACACAAGGCACATAGTATTAGGATTGAGCTGACTTTCAAGAATATCAGAGAACGACAATGGCTATTCTCTAGTGAGACAAAATAGACATGCCCAAAGATATAGCAATGACTTTGCCAAACATCAGCAAAAATTACTTTAAAATGTAATTAAAGGCAAATCTTTTTTTTTCCATTTTGTATAGCATAAAGGAAGGTTAGAATCCCCGTCAGTTTTTTCTTTTGCCATCTATGTCCGTTGAGGAGATTTCCCCTCTATTAGTGTTCTGATGTCAACCCAAAATGTGTGACTTTCTTTTCCTTTCACTTTTAATGATAAAGAGAAACTGTAGAAATACAGAGTCTTCGTAACAGGGTCACAGACACCAATAAAAATTGACAGATGTTCTAATTCCTCTCTGCTATATCCATCTCACTGCATATGATGTAATGCAATAAAATACCGATTGGTTTAATGAGATAAACACTGTACATTTTAAATGAATAATACAAGCCTTATTTTACAAGCATCTTCTTAATTATGGCAACTTTTTTTTTAGAAAAATGCTAATCTTAAAGCAGTAAATACTGTTTCAGGAACTGAGCCCATTATACCTAAAAATATAATATACATAATATTAGGACAACAACCTACTTAGGTTTCCTTTCAACTGTGAACAATTGAAGATTTACTGTATTATACAGACTTTTGATCAATTCTCTAAAATTAAGGTAAATCTAGTTGTCTATAATAAAGTGATTATGATGTCATTAGTAGTAACGTGGATAAAAAAAAGCAGCACAAGCACTCAGGCTAATCAGGAGGATGAAAAAATAAAGCAGTGTTGTTTTTGTGGATCAGAAATGATTATTCAAAAATACACTAACTTTAAGATTATGTGTAATTACAGATAATATATTTTAGCTATTTAGTTCTGACCAACTACTGTTAAATGTCCTGCATTTAACCAGGCACAGAGGTCTTAATGTGGTAATAATTAAAGAACACATTGCCAATGCTAACTGTGTAGTAAATATATACACACACTACTTTCCACGAAAACAGTATTGGCTGGGCTGGTACATGAAGTGAAGGGCTGAAATTTGTGTATTTTTTTTTATTCAAAATAAAAAGTTTTATTCAAAAAAAAAGGAACAAAGTGGAAGACTGGTGGGGATATGGATATAATTCTGATTCTCCATCAGCTATGCAGTAGTCTGAACCAGGTTATTTCAACATTTGATTTGTTCACCTTTATGGACACTGTTGTTGAACTACTAAATGTCATTAAATCAGTATATGTAACAAATGTGACTTTTATGTAAATTAAAACATCAAATATAATGAATAAAAAAAAACTGTTTTAACTACAATTCTGGCATATAGTAGCATATTGTATTATGTATTCATTTATTTTTTATCCAGCAATTCCTTTATGTGCCTTATATTTTCTTTCTTTTTTTATAATCATACATTTTTTTCTATACTCCATCCCCCAACTCTTATGACATTTTTAATGTACCAATGATGGTATTTCTTTGAGAGAGGTCAATATGTATTAAAAGGGGTTGTGGGCTGCCTAAAAGGCTTTACCATTGCTAAAATCATCCTCTGCTTAATTTAGAATTTCTCTAAGCTAATATAAAATGATTGATTGTGTGCATTCCGTGTACCTCTTGGTTCTCGCTTTCATTCATCATGGGATGTTTTAAATGAAATGCATTTAGAACCTGCCACCATCAGAGAAGAATCTTTTAAATCTTCGCCAAGCAGAGCAAGGACACAGTAAATCAATCTCACTTTAGTCCTGCCACACAGGGCAAGCTTTACAGTGACAAACTAATTAAAACAGGTTGTGTTTGCCATCTACCGGTATGCATCTTTACAATAATGACAATATAATTTCAGTTATTAATTTTTCTAAAATTTCATAAGGTTTTAAGGTGAATTAAGACTATTATAACACTTGAAATGCATTACATTTAACACCGAATGATATGATAATAAAGCACATATCATAGTCTACATTTGACACTATTATGCTCTAGCACCACACTTGATAATCATATGTTTAACATCTAAAGACATTACAAAGATTTAGGATTTTGACTAAGACTTCCACTACATCTGTTCATTTTATATTCAAGCGTGGAACTTAAAGTGATCTTGAATTCCAGTTTAACATTTTTAAAATAAGGGTGCTTCCTAACAGCAGTCACTACAAGAAGCTTCCTATAGACTTTATTAACCATAAATTCTGTTCTGTGCTTCTCTTTGATTTAGCTTCAATTTGTTATGGAAGCCAGACTTGACTGACTATATTTCTAAGTTCCTAATGCTTTTTTCACTGCGCAATGAAAGTGTACCTACTGGGGCAGTTGGCAGGGCATACCTATTCAGTTAGGAAAAGTCAGGCCCCCGTAACAAAGTTAAACCAAATCAAAGAGAGGCACAGACAACATTTTATGGCTAATGTATTTATCAAAAGTATGCTGTAAGAAAAATGTTGCTCTGGGCTATTCAACCAACTTTCAGTTGCCACTGTTGCCATTCAAGTCTAAAAATGAAACAAACATTCCTTTCTGTTGCTATGTGCAACAAAAACTGTTCCTGTTAGCACACATTTCATACATCAGCCCCCTGTAGAGACTAGACTCATCCCACTCTAATCACACTCAACTCTTATGTAATTTTGATAAACAATCTAGTATTCGGATCTCAGTTCCCACAGCCACTGTTTGCTGCCTTATAACTTTTGTTTATCATAGCCAACTAAAAGCACAGGACTAGATGAAATCACAAATGCAAATTATTTTTCTACAAGTCAGAGAAAACTTTGGGTCATTTTAAAATGACAAAAAATATGACAGAAAATAAGGAATTTTGACTTACCAGTACATCACACAGGACATGTATTCATAGACTATTGGTTATATGCTTCTACATTCAAATTAATGGCCAGTGACAGCATTTTTGCTAGGGCTGCTCCTAGAGTGTACCTATATAACCCCACCCATTCTGTGAGGCTCCAGTTGTTTAGCAAGCAATACGGATTGATCAAGACACAGAGAGGAGGGACCCGTGTTCCTGTAATATACTTCAAGATAGGAAATTAACAATAAAAATTACTATAATTGTATAGTACAGGAGTACAGGACAAAAGACTCGTATTCATAGATCTTGGGATGTACGCAGTCAAAATAACTGAGGGATGGGCAAAAACAGAACTGCCAACAGGCCCACAGGAAATGCAAGAGTTTAAAAACCCAAACAGAATACTCAGTTAACAGCTTGAAGCACCTTATGGCTGAAGCAAATATCAGCTGAGTATTGAAGTTCCACCCAGTAGAACCTGGAGTTGAACAGAGGACCAGGGTGCTGCAAAGGACCAGATACTTGTTGCTGAGAAGTCTGGGAGAGACAGCTCAGGTGGAATAGGCTCTGATGAGAAGGAGCCTTTGCCTCAAATGCCGTGGCCCTGAAAATGAGCTGTCCAACCCCCCTGGCAATGGTGGAGTAGGAAGTAGGGAGTACTCTATAAGAACCTCCAGGCAGAAAAGGTAAACTGCTTTGCAAAAAAAGTCATGGCCATCAAGTAGACTATGAAGCCCTGTCCACATGCAAACAATGTAGGGTAATTTCCTTGTAATGTTTTAGGGCAGGAAGGATGGTAGGTTGGCAATGTCCTGATTGAGGTGGAAAGAGGAGACCACCATAGGTAGAAAGAAAATGTTTGCCTCAAAACCACCTTGCCCTTTTGCAAAACAGAGCACAGCTAACTCGCCTAACAAGTGCAATGGCAACCTAAAAGTGAGGTCTTCCAAAGGAATATCTCTAATTGGTACAAGGGGGGCTCTGACTAGCAAAGAACATCAGGTTGAGATCCCAAGGTAAAAAAGAGGTCAAAATAGGGGAACAATATGAGCAATTTCCTGACAAATGTCTTGATAAGGGAATGCAAGGCAAAGGGTTTCTGAAGGAAGATTTGTAAAGCAGAAACATTTCTACAGAGGGTGCTCATGGGCAGATGATTGGCCCCTTGATGATTTATATAAGGCACTGTCTGATTGTTCTCTGACTGGGCAACCTCACGGAGTCCAGTGTTGTAGAGACAACCTGAGTTCCCTCAGTTCCAGAATGTTGATGGATAGTTTTGACTAAGGTGGGGTCCATATCCTTTAAACAGTGATGGATTTGTAAACTCCACCTCAGTCTGCACGACTCACATTTGTCATTACCATGTTCCAAGTCTTGTGAAGAAAATACATTTCTTTGAGAGAGGCTGGGCCCACACCGTGGAATATCTGGATCGATTGGCCTCCCCAGGTACAGAATTACCGTAAATTATCCCGGGGGTCTCATGGGTCATAGGAGACCAATAAGCTTCATATTTCTATGGATAATGGGATTCACAACTTTTTGTTTCTTTCTTTTCTATAGCTTCCAGCATTTGTTTCATCTGTGTATTAGTTACTATGCTTATACTGCACGATATGGAACAATTGAGTGTAACCCATTCATGAGCAATGTTCAACAGTTTCTGTAAGGGCTACCTTGTATTGTATGTTTGCTTTGAAACTTAATAAAAAATATTGGAAATTAAAAGACATTCCTATTTCCAGGGCAGGATTTGGAGAACTTTGCTTGACTGGACAGAAGCATTGAGCAATCAAGAAATTGGATCTGCCTGTTCAACATCTTTAGGATGTTGGATCAAATAAATCTGGAATGAAATTGGGCTAAGGTAACTGCCTCAAAGAACGCCACCATGATGCCCAGAACCATCATGCAGAATCAAATTGAGGGATGTCATTTTGACCTGAGGGTTTGATCTTGGGAAGGCACTTTTCTTCTGAGGGAGAAAGATTCTGGCTTGTGCTGTATCCAAGATTAGACCCAGGTAGTCCAGACAGTGTGAGGGCTCAAGTGTAGACCTTGGAAAGTTGCTTAACTAGCTAAAGGTTAAAGGAACTGGATAATTTTTTGGATGTTTGTAGAGAAGGTCCTAGCGAGGAGGCCTTCGGCAAGATGTAATCCAAGTAACCTGTGACATTAATGCTCTGAGTTCATAGAAGAACCAAAAGTGGGGCAAGCACTCTTGTGAACACTCAGTATGCGGAGCCCAAATGGCAGCAAAACACAAGAAGAATTGGTGTAATGGAAAAATAGGAATATGGAGATAGGCATCTTGAATGTCTTATGATGCAATATAATTAAATAAAAAAGCTTGTGCAAATAAATCCTTGGCATGTGACAACACAGATCCTTCAAAAAATACACGTAAAAATACAAGATATCTTGTCAAGATAAGAAATTAAAGATTAATATTTGTAACAGGAAACCTTCACTTAGTGAAACAATGTGATAAAGTTATTGCTGCAACAATCCCATTATTAGGTATACCATTACCATACAGAATAGAAGTGTCCAGTCTTAAATAATGAGCACCTAAAGTGACACTGATATTAGTGCTGCAAGAGTGCTGCAAGAGTTATACTGAGTTTCAATGGCATTATTGATCCAGGGAAAAATTAGGCTTCTCGAAGGTTATAACTCAGATTGTCTGTACAACTGAAATACTAACATTTTTTTTGTAATCTCTGTAACTATTTTTAAGCTAGAACTAATTCTGTGATAAACTAAGCTAGATATTATTATAACCTAGATATAAAGATAAAACCAGCAGTCAGCCAGTTCAGCAGATCACATATAGGAGGTGTAAAATGTAATTAACATTTTGAGGGCAAGTACAACTTGTGCAACAACAACTGCTTTGTATACAAAGTGCCATTTATGGCCTCTATAGAATCTTCTGGATTTGGTGGGAGTGATGGTAGCATGTCCTGTGATGTTGCATTCATATTTCTCAGTAATTTTTCCAAAGCTAATTTTAGGTAGTTAGCACAACCCCATATATGAAACCTAAACAGAACCAACAGAAAGCTCAATTGGCTAAGCTATTACATTCCTTATTTGCCATAAAGGCCATTATTTTCAGCAGTGATAGCTGATACTAATACATACATTTGAGTTTTTGCATTGAGCCTATTGTCTGTTAAGTTTAAGGATATTTTATAAGTGTGATTTTACAAAAAGTAGCAGTGAGGTTAAGCTTAAAATCAAAACCTGTTTTTCTATTCAAGCTTATTTCCCTTTTAACATAACATCACAATGTACATGGATGAAAGAATATAATGATTGACACTGTGTACACTTGCTTTAGTATTTGATTGTCTTGCAATAAGTGCAAACTAGCAACAAAATGTGCCCATTCTTTAGGGTGAAATGCAGAAGTCTCAGTGGTATGTATAATGTGCTGCAGTGTACAGAACTGGCCAGAGTTGAGTTTGTCACATAAAGCACAGTGCTTGGAAAGAATACATTCAGCCAATGCTGCTAGGCACCCTTATACACTCAGAGGATACAGACTTTATATCTTATATCTACTGTACCTCAGAGAGCCTATCAGGGGATAAGCATGCTGTCACATATTGAGTGGCAGCCCAAACTGTACAGCCTGGTGAATAACCATTTTCATCAGAGCTTCTCTCTCTTAAGCTCAGCCTACTTTCTACACATCACTTCTCTGACATTCCGAATGCTGGCCATGTTTACACTAAACTCTTTCATGTAAGAGGAAGTGGCTGCCTTTCACCTCCTGCCTTTTATGTTTAACATAACTATGGGATGGGATGATAGCCTCAAGTACTGTGCTTATATTGTGATACAGGGTACATCCACAGTGTATTCCACAGCAGGATCAGAAGCCCAAGAGCTGCTAAGCACATGACCCAGCAGCTGCTACTGATAATTGACAGCTCCAAAATGTGCAGCATGACCTCCCTACAACTATGATGCAGTTTTAAAGCTGCCTGTGATTGAAAGCGGCTTTTGTACCGGTTAGGGATGACTAGTGGTTAGGAATGACTACTGCAAAAAAAACCTTATTTAACGTATTAAATAATGTATTATTTTAAAATATAAGCAATGATAGTATAATGGTGGTTAATATTTGCAATGATAAGTTACTGCAACTACTCAAGCACCCCTGGCAGTGTCACAGACTATCACTGTCCCGTTTGTGAAATACTATGTCCTGCATGTAAGTGCTAAAAAAATCTCAACAAAATTAGACTGCATGTAGCCAGTATACAGCTAGTTTTTTTAGAGGCTTGAGCAGCAGAGCAGAAGCCAAAAGAAGTAAAACTGACTTGCCCTAAAAAGTGCACAAAGGTAACAATAGTATTGAATGCAGGATTCTTTTGTCTCTGTGAAGCCCTGGGATCCTGAGTCCAGGCTGCACAGAGGGCCACTACTTCAAGTCATGATTATTCATGCCCCTTGTCATTCAAAAGAGAAATGTCAGAGCCTCTGTTGGTAGTATGGACTTCAACATTTAACGTTGAGGACTCTAGAATTTACACCCTTGCTGTACACCAGGGGTAGGCAACCTCAGCCCTCCAGCTGTTTGGAAACTACAAGCTCCATGGTACATTGCAAGACCCTGACAATCACAGGTATGACTCCTAGAGGCAGAGGCAGGATGGGATTTGTAGTTTCACCACAGCTGGAGAGCCGAGTTTTTCTCAGTCTAGGCCGTTATGTATTCTTCTACATATTTTTGGTAAAAAAAAATCGCAAAAAGCGTATAGTGATTGGTTTGCGTAAAAGTTATAGCGTCTACAAAACAGGGGATAGCTTTATAGCATTTTTATTTTTATTATTTTTTTACTAGTGATCTGTGATTTTTATCAGGACTGCGACATTATGGCGGGCACATCGCACACTTTTGATATTTGGGACCACTGGCATTTATACAGCAATCAGTGCTATAAAAATGAACTGATTACTGTAAAAATGTCACTGGCAGGGAAGGGGTTAACACTAGGGGGCAATCAAGGGGTTAACTATGTTCCCTGGGTGTGTTTCTAACTATAGGGGGAGGGGACTAACTAGAGGAAATGACAGATCGTGGTTCCTAGCTATTAGGTACTCACGATCTGTCACTCCTCACAGAATAGAACAGGGATTTGTGTGTTTACACAGACACGTCCCTGTTCTGCCTCTTGTGCCCGCAATCGCTCCTAGCCAGCGGTCATCGCGACCGTCGGCCATGAGCATCGTATAGCTACAACGGCTCATGGGATTGTGCCGACCTGCCGCTGTATAATGACGGCGGCTGATCGGCAAGCGGTTAAGCTGGCCATAGACAGGTTTAAATGTATATGGTTAAGCAGGGACCAGCTGAATTTCAATCAGTGTGTGGCTGTCCCCATTCAACAGAAGTCGTTCATTAGATTGACTTCTGATGAACAGACAAGCGGGAAAACATTTGTTGCAGTCAAGCAGCTGCAGTCTATGATCGGTGTATTCTGACAGAGGAGAATCCTGCAATCAAATCAATGTCCCGGCAGGAAGGATTCCTCTATCCACTTAGTTTGTGTGGATGGAAGAACCTGTTCATTTTTTTCATTCAGCCTAAAAGCTGAATGAAAAAAGTACCTTTTATGGCCATCTTTAAAGCGTTTGTAAAACTCAGACATGAAAAAAATATTGCTCTATAGTGTGTACTTGTCTCAAACCACAGCAGTAAGTGTCATTTCTCTCTCCTGCCTCATTACTCTGCTACCCGTCAAGGAAAACACTTCTAGCCAAGTTTTCCTGACACCAAGAAGTAAAAAGGTAACAGAGAAGGATCTCCAACACACAGCCTGTGATTGACAGCCTCAGCTCTATTCCTGTGTGTTGTGTGAAGGGGGTGTGTCCCTTCCCTTCAATCAGCTTTCAGCTCTCCTTATTGAGGTGTGCAGAGTGTAACTTCAGCTCCCAGCCCCCTGCTTTCTGAAAGACCAGCCAAGCTGTACAAATTCTGCACTTTGAACAGATGTAGAGAAGTGAAGACTACAGATAATCAGATAAAACGTATGTAGGAGGATGTGTTTAATCTAAAAGTGTATCACCTGAGGCTAATCACTTCACTGGGTATATGGAAAGGTTTACAACCATCTTAAGCTAGAAGTCACATTAATTTGGTCGAAAACTGATTTTACAACACTGTTTAAAAAATGCTTAAATAGGTAAATGACCTAAAATCAGCTGTTCAAGTATCCACATGGAAATGAATTTCCAAGGCTGAAAGCAAACACATAGCATTGTCAAAGTTGTGTTATCAAGTATGGATTGAATGAAAAAAAATGTTACTGATGCCCATAGGTAGGTAACCGAGTACAATGATTGGCTAAGTTTAAATGATTGTTGGATATAGCCACTAATTAGATTTAAGCTTCCACTGATCATTGTTGTCTGTAAATTGAATCTGGTTGTAAGCAACAAAGTTTTATAAATGTGATCTACTCATCTCAAAATATGAAGTAAGAAATTAAATTTATGTAGCTGTTTAAGTTTAGAAATAGTTAGAAGCTAATCCTTGCTCTACTAAAACATAGAATTCAGTGGAAGTGCATGCTCACTTTTGACCTTCCTCAACTGTATGTGTGATACCATCCTGCAACTTTATCGCCACAACTAGCAAAATAAATTATGAAAAGGAAAGATAACTTACAATAGCAAAGAAAACAGAGAGCACAAAGTTCCCTTTAATATACAATGGGTTGTATAACTTATGTAGAGTTCAACTCCTACCACACAAGTACAAAAATACATTTCCTAAGATACACCACTGTTTCAGTCAGTTGAAAATATCCTCATATGGTATTTAGGTTTTGAAAGGTCTGCCCACATGTGTAATAATATATATAGCTAATCATTAGCTACTACTCCTTGTAATGCATTTTGGGCACATTATTATTAAATGTGTGTGATTTGGCAAAAAGAAAAGTATTAAATAAAAATGATAGTGTTTTCTGTGTGTCTTTTGCTTACAATAAACCAATAATATAAGCTGGTTAGTTTTCCTAAGGGAAACTTTTTTCACGATGCCACATTTCAATTAAATGTGTTGAGATTTGGCGTGTCTAGTCATGATCAGAGAACAGTTGGATCTAATTTTAATTCAAGCTATGAGTGGCAGCATGCAGGCTTCTATGACACTATCCCAGGCATCTCAGAATCATTACACCTGATATGAAAACAGCCCACCTGTTGCTGGTGTAAGAAGGCTGGATCTCTAGGGCTTAGTCCCACATATCGGTTGGCTTGTGATGTGCCAGAGGCTGTGTAGGCTGTAAAGAAAGAAAAAAGACATGAAAATATAACTAGACCCAAAATGAAATTAATTGCAAAAGAAACCTTGTTATTATTATTATACACATCAATGACTTTGTGTTCTTAAGACTAAAAGTTCAAGGGGTTGGTCCACTGACACTTTAATTTAGAGTGTACATTAGTATATTGCTTTTTTTCTCTTTGAAATTCCAGTGGATGTTCCCACCCTTTCTCAAATCTGTCAATTCTGCCAAAGAGTCTTGATCTTTCTGCTGGATTCTCTGTAATGTAAAATAAAAGGAGACCTTTTCCTCTTCAACCCCCGCAACCAGCTTGCTGTTACTAAAACCTGATTCCAGGAATCTGACTCTGCCTCTCTAGCTGCCTCCACTGGACACACTCACCCAGACCCGTGAAAAAGAGGTGGCATTAGACTTCTCCTTTCCCCACAAGGCACCTTCCAGGTTCTTCCTACACCTCCCACTTTATCCCTCTGCTCTTTTGACATGCACCACATTTGTCTTTATTCTTCAGTTTGCCTGAGGATTGCAGACATTTATCAGCCTCCTGGACCACTGTCATTCTTTCTTGATTAATTTTAACACATTGGACACCAACTGCCACTCACTCCAATGGCAACACACTCCTTGTATTCTCGCCCTTTGCAACCTCTCTAACACTCCTTTTCCTCTCTCCGGTCCCAACCTTATCAATTTCACACTCGCCCTGTCTCCAACCTCCTATGCCTCCAACCAGCAAACCGTTACCTATAGAAACCTTTGCCACCTCAACTTTTCCCATCTTCACCCTGCTACTGACTGCCTTAATGGCAAAATTGCACTGTCCATTTTGTCTACAACTTACTCTAATTCTCCCTTGACATACTTGTTCCTTGTTCTCTCTGCAGAACCAGGCCTCACCTGCTACAACCCTGGCAAACAAATGACACCAGAAATCTAAAAAGACACAGCTGTGCTCTTGAGCAAGTATGGTGTAAAACTAAATCCCTGCAAGACTTTTTACCCTCTACAAATCCCTCTACAAATCTGCTCTTCTCAAATACAACTCCTGCCTCCACACTATTAAACAAACCTACAACACCACTCTTATCAAAGCCCTCTCATCTTATCCTCGTGAACTCTTTTCTACCCTTAATTCTCTACTTCACCCCCCACTAACTTACTTACTGCCCAAGAGATTGCCAATTATTCCAAAAACAAGATTGATACAATTCATGGTGTGATCTGCAGTGTTCTGCATTCTCCTCCAGCCGACCTGCTATTTCCTGGTTCTCCTCCTACCTACCACAGCGTACCTTCAGTATCACATACAACTCTACTGCCTCTGCTCCTCTTCCTCTTTCTGTTGGAGTACTCCAAGGCTCTGTCCTTGGGCTCTTCTATTCTCTCTCTACACCCCCTCCCTGGGCCAGATAATAGCCTCCCACATCTTCCAATACCACATCTATGCTGATGACGCCCAGATCTATCTCTACTCCCCAGCTCACCCCTCAATCTTCTCACAAATCACGAATTTACTGAGTGACATATCAGTATGGATGTCACATCACTTCCTCAAACTCAGTCTGTCTAAGGGCTCTTTCACACGGGCGGACTTACCAACCGAGATGTGTCCGTTGACACCCACTGACATCCGATCTGATCCTGTCTGCTAAAAAACATGACGGCTGGGGATCCATTCCCTATCCATCTGGCGGATCGGATGGCAGTCAGGTGTAAAAGGACAAGTGGTCAACTTACATCGGAACGCCCATAGAGGAGAGCGGGCTGTGTCTGCTCTGCATATGCAGAGTGGGCATGGCCCAGTCATTCGCCTGCTCAGCGGGGATCTTCAGATTCCCCACTGAGCAGGCAGACTCCAATGGAGTCTGCCTCATGTATAAGGGGCCTAGAACTGAGCTTGTATTTCCTCTACCTGATCTCTCCATCATGACTATGACCATTTAACACAATTGCACAATTATTAGTTCCTCCACAGACACCAGGGTACTAGGTGTAATTCTAGACTCTGACCTATCCTTCAGGCCCCACATCCAATCACTGGCTAAATCTTGCCGCCTTAACCTCTGCAACAGTTCCCGAATTCACCTCTTCTTAACTAACAACACCACATAACAACTTATTCACTCCAAAGTTATCTCCTGTTTTGACTACTGCAACTCCCTCCTCACTGGCCTACCTTTACACAGGCTATCCCCCACCACCTCAGGTGACTTCCATGACGAAACGCACAAGGCGGAGCTTGGTACGCACTCACGTCATTTCCGGTTGCAGAGTTCCGGTCTGTGGAACACACGCCGATCCGGAGCTCATGATTTGCAACCAGGACATGCTAGCTTTATACTTGACTGTGTCAAGTTCTGTTTTTTACTTATTTTAATAAACAAAAACATTCGGATTCACACTATGAGTGCCCATCTTTTCCATTCATGAGGATAACCTGCGGTTCGACAAGGAAGAGAGGATTACTGCAACTCTATCTAGTGGAAGCGATTTACCCCAGGAGGGGTAGAAGGATTCGGATACCCCAGTGTCTGCTGAGCCAAGATGGAGGAGTCTGCTCTGGATACAGCCAGTACACTCACTACATGCGTTTTACCCCTGTAGGGGTGCAAGAATCTGGTGAGTGGGGAATTGGAGGGGAGTATGGAAGTCACTTGATTTACTGCACATCTGTGGTTAAACCCAGGCACGAACCACTTTGGACAAGTCACTTGAAATTTTGCTATTTTGCACTACTTGAGATCGAACCTTATTTTTGATTTCTATTCATTTTTTATATTTTTTTCATTTTGACACTTTTTCAGTTGAAATTTATCTTATTAATGTATTTTTATGTATATGATAATTTTTTCATCACTTCGTATATTCATTTGCACATATACTACATATTGTTTGGGATGAATTATTAAGGATGAAATTTGTTTGCTCTAGATGATTTGATGAGATCACTACTACCTTTTGCACATCTATTTTGGGAATGGGGGTTGGACATATGGTTGTAAACAGCACAATAATAGAGCATTAATAATACACTATCTAATATAGGTCACAGGGTGAGCACACCCTCTATGACATTTACCTCACTATTGGGAAATCACTCACTATCCATTTGAGAAGAGTGACCCATTGGGGAATCACCCTTCAGGTGACGGGAATAATTATCACCCATCTATTGCATATTCACCTGGGAGGAGTGATTCACTGTAGAGGATCACTCTTTGGGTGACGGGTAACGCCACCTGAAGCAATTAATATCCACCTATTGCATATTCACCTGGGAGGAGTGACTCACTGTAGAGGATCACTCTTCAGGTGGCGGTCAGCGCCACACACCCCTACATATACACAATCTTTTAATACGGGAGCTTCGATTGAGGCACTCCAGGGGAGGCAGCAGCCTATCCTAGACCTAAGTGCAGAACACAACAATTAATATATTCCCCCACTCAGTCTATCATTAATGCTTCAGCTAGACTTATACACCTTAGTGACTGATCGATGGCTGCTGCCCTTCTCTGGCTTCCACTAGTCAAATATTCAAAACACTAACCACAATATACAAAGCCATCCACAACACTGCCCCCAGCTCCATCACCAACCTCATCTGCAGATATTGCCCAAAAACGTCCTCTCCGCTCCTCCAAAGACATATTGGGCTCTAGCTCCCTTGCTACCTTCTAGCGTGCTCACGTCCAGGACTTGTCCAGAACCTCTTCCATCCTCTGGAACTCCCTACCCCAGTTTGTCCAGTTAGCTCCTACCCTGTCTGCCTTCAGGCGATCCTTGAAAACACATTTATTAAGGGAAGCCTACCCCACCCCCACCTAATAAATGTATTTCAGCTACCTCTATCAGATTATCCCCTGCAGCTACATTTTGTATTCCACCTTTAGATTACAAGCTCCGTGAGCTTACAATCCTATTCTTACACTCCTCCCCCTATTCCTTCTGTAATGAACAGTATTGTAATCGTACTGTTTCCATATATACTGGAAAGCACTGTTCAAACTGTTGGCGCTATATAAATCCTATATAATAAAAATAATATTAAAAGTAAATTCCAATAGGGAGAGTGAGACCTTCACATAAAGGTAATGTCACAGGGTTGGGACTCTAGGAACAGGTCCAGAAACTTTGCTACTGGTTTTACTGCGAGACAAGAGAAGTTGTGGGTGAGTCACCCTATCGCTATCTACCCAAAAGTTAGCTAACTAGTAATATTTCTTTAAATTTTTTTCCAAATTTTACTATCATGCATCTTTCTGTTGTATACTTTCACAAAGGTTTTCACTATTCTGAGTAAATCATTTGTGTTATAAATTAAATCAAACTTTGCATTTTACAAGATAAAATAAAATACAAATGCACAGTATCGATTTAAGCATTCTTCGCACAGTTACAGGGTCTCATTATCAAGCAAAGTTACAAAAATCATATTATTATCCATGTAATCAAGCATTTGTCATACTTGCATTTAGCATGTCTTTTACCATTTTACATCCTCAAGGAATCTTCAATTAGAGGAGATTAACTAATTTCTTGATGCGACACTTAACCCCTTTGATATTGTGAGCAGCCTGGTTTATAACAATTCTTAGCTTGTGTCCCTCAAAAAGGAGGCTCTGAAGTATATTTCCACTTTTTCAGTCAACCCAGAAAACCCACCTATATATTTGTTATGTGTTATGGTATTATTCCCACATCATACTAAATAGTATATTTTCAAAAAATGCTTTGTTACCTTTTGGATGTTTGATTGGAGCAGGTCTCTGGGCAGACTGCAAGCTATTCTGACCGTGGAAACTTTGAGTTTTCCCTGATTAACATACAATGCAAGAAGCCCAGCTTCTAGATCTTTAATCATTTGTTAGGATAGACAGTGTTCAAATCTAGCTTACAACTGATTATGAATTCTGCCAGTACAGTACAGACAGGGTTATTTATAGTAAACAATAACTTCCTAACCCCTCTTCATATTACAGGGAAAGGTAAGCTAATACTAGGTAAACATGGGCCAAAAATAGTCAGTTCAGCAGATACCCACCGATTTTCGGCCCGTGTGTATAGCTCCTTCTGTGACAAAAGCCGGTCTCACAACCAGCTTCTGTCGAACGAGCCGATTGGCATCAGATATGTTCTGGTGGGGGGGGCTGTTCCCCTGTCAGAACACAATAGCAAGCTCCTCAGTTTTTTTTTTGTTCAGCCCTTTGGGTTGAACAAAAAAAAAACTGCCTGTGTGTACCAGGCTTTAGTAGGAATTTTCAGTGCTAGAGTATTCAGAAAGGTTTTAGCCCAGTTTGGCTGCAAGCAGACTTTTCATGTTTAAGTATGCTTAATCATATTATATATACAGAAGGAGTTAACAATGTCGCCTCAGAATTAAAATACCTATACACCAATAGAATTATAAAGCCATTTATATGCCTTATTATTGGGCTACAGTGCTGGTTCTAAGTCAGGGTGATAATAGTACGTGGCTAGGAAAATCCCACCCACAGGATCAGCCCTTTCCCAGAGGTTAATCAGCCAACAGGTACCACATATGTCAAAGGGTCCACATATATACAACAGATTCCAATTACAACTTTAATAGGCTAAATTTGGCAAAAATCATCTCACTTGGAACCTTAAAACGTGCAGCTGGACCCTTAGCTGGAAAAGTCTGAGCTACCATATCTAAAACATGCAGCCATTACTGATAAATGAGGACCACTCCTGGCCCTTAGATTAAAACATAGTCTGGTCTTCCAGTTATTCTGTGACAGGCTCAGTAAGCTCTACCAGCCGCATTTTCCAATTCCATTGCCCCCTTGTAAGAAAAGTGTGTCTTCTGTGCAAATGACTATGAAGTAGCAAAGAGAAGTTTCAGAAGTTTGGGAAGAATGCTGCATACATATATACAGTCTTCCACACCAATCTCATTTTTTAATACGTTCACAATAGTAAACTTGCATAAAGAAAATTCTGTGGTGTACAGTGTATCTGAAACTAGCTCCTGAAACATGTAATAACTGACATATGTCCTTTGAATAATGGATTTGAAGTACTTGAAACCCCAACATAATATGTTTAAAAAGTATGTATATATACTACCATAAACACAATATAATATTTTGATGCATGATAGTCAACATGACACAGATACATTTACTGATTATATGGAGCTGGAAAAACCCAGGTGCCAGATGGCCAATATGCCAAAAAGTGCAGACTGAATCAATTTTTAGCCTGGTAGTCAGTGGAGGCATATATTCCCAGTCTTCTTAAAACTGGCTTTTGATTTCCACATTGGGCTTATTAACTACTGAATTAATCTGGTTCATTTGGCTACATCTGATGATAATATGTGTATGTCTGTGCTTATATAGAATAAGTAATTATTGTGGGGTTAGTTTGGCCATTGAGCCACAGATGTCACATTGAGAATAACAGGAGGAGACACGTCTGCCAAAAGTGGAGACCTCTTGTATTATTCTCTCCAACTCAGCTAACAGGTGTTCTTATTGCATGTATAGTAAAGCACTTTTCCTATGGAAATGGGTGTGTCTAATTTCTTAGCAATAACCTAAATTAACAATGTTCATTTAAAGGTGCTTAATACACTTAAAATGTACAATGTCCCATGGGGTTCTCATCTACTGGCTACTGATAGAGTCTTAAGGGAGATATTTGCTCTGTTCTGGGCAAAATATATGAGCAAAAGTGAAATGGTGCTGGAAACTGCTACAGGTCATAAGGCAGGTTTAAAAAATAAATATGCAAGACAAGAGACATCTGCATTAGCATAGTAAGGGAATGTTAGTCAAAATGGAATTCTTTACATAACCCAGGTAATAAGTCAGTGCTTAGAAGGCATTGAAGGAGATGACTAAAGTGTTGATTGAAGAATTTGAAGATAAAACAATGAACTAGTTAAGCTAAGAGTGATTTCTCTACAAGGGGGATGAGGTTCATCACCTTAGGACACTAGCAGAAAACTGAGGACCCATGGAATGAGGCCCTCAAAAGTTTGACTAATGTCCAATCACCTGTAGGTACAAGTCTGTGTCATGTACTGTACAATTAAGATAATGTTTTCATAAATAAATGGGTTATAACATATCATTGTTAGTGAATTAACCTCACCTTCAGTGGATGTAGTGATAGGCTTTGTGTCAGTCATGGTCAGTGTCACTGGTCTAACTGCACCATGATGGGGTGATGGGGCCAACACTGGAGTGAAGTGGCCAGGCACCTTCCCAACGACTTGCCCGCTACTGTTGGGCTGTAAAGAAATCATAGTAAATAGAAAACATTAGTATGTGCTGCAAATCATTATGAAGGTAATTCAACATTAATCAAAGAGATTAATTTAACAAGAAAGGCTGGAACATTTATGTTATCACAATCTTTAATTGAACAGGTCTTAAACCACCATTCTTTCCGCTCTCATCACAAGTTCCCTGGGTGCCTGTGATCAAACATTGTTCAAGTTATTTCAGTGTTCTACACATTTTGCCTCAGGACTGTAAATGTATTTACCTTTAGGAATAACTTTAGCAAAGGTAGGTTCCCTGCTGTTTGCTGTCACAGAGATCATACAGATCTGTGCAGTGGAAGCTGCCTATAAAGTCATATTATATTATAAAAAGCAAGTCTGTCAGTTAAGACTACTATATCCTTTAATTGGCTATGACACAGAAGTTATCCAAGCTTCAGCCTGCTGAGGAAGGAGTTTAATGTTCAAACTTTCTACTGCAGCTAGGCACAAATATAAGAAACAGTTTGGATTTGCATGCAAATATTGTTTTTGGAAAGCTATATGTATAGACATGCATATCTATGTTGCCCACATGTATATGTCTATGCTAAGAAGCCACACTGGTATGAGCTGTTTTCGTATTTGTTTTGTTGAATAGAAAAGACTGAAATATAGTAAAGTATACTATATATGGTTCTTTCTGCATTACCATTAGTTTCTGTGAACCCCTAAAACACAATGCTAATGCTATAAAACTCATCCAGCCTGCTTTTTCCACAACACATGGCACTGCAAGAACGAGTTATGAATGGACCAGACTGAATTGTATTACAAGTCTACATTTGCTATGGTCTCCTTGTAGAAGATGAGAGCCTATCGCTGGGAACCATTTTTAGTGTGAACTCAGGCTCACTGCATTTTCTTGCACCAGCAGACCAAAAATGAGCTGATATACATATAACTTGCATGTGTTTTTGGTACCCTATCTCTGTGCACAGCCTTGGGAAACCTCAGTGCTTTGTCCAGTTTACACAGCATACTAGACACAAGATACAGGGTATAGATGTTTTAAACTGACAGAGTCACTTTAAGCCATAACTTGGATTCAAGTATGCCAGACTTTGGAAAATAGTCCTCTAAGCAAAAATATAAAAGATTCTTTATAAGATTAATATGCTTGTCTATTAAAAAGCATCACAATTAACAACTTAATAGGCAATTTCTGAAATCAACAGATTTACAGCTTTTACATTTTCAAATTTGTGCCCAGAAGCCTAATCCTAGCCTGGGAAGAATAATGAAATCTCTTCTAAAAGAAATGAATTGAAGTGACATTCAAGAGTAAAATAAAGTTAAAACTGAACAGAGGGAAAGTTGTAACCATACATACTGACAGCCAGACTAGCAGCAGTTGTTAATGTGTCTATTGAAACTGTCACAAAAGACAAAACAATAGAAAATACTATACCAGCTACATAGAATTCCATTACAATAGAGTAATTCAGACACACAAATAATCACTACAAGCATTTCAAGAAATTATGTTTGGGAGGAAAAAGGGCAAAGTGCAGATTAAGATATGTTTTCCACGAGTCATTGGTCTCGATGTGCTTAGCTATGTTACTGAGATCTTGTGGGACACAATTATAGTCATTAGATGACAACCATGCAGACATTTTTAAGCATTTTGACACCCAAAAAATATTTTTCTGCATTTTGTGTACATAAACACAAAAAGACAAACCCCAGTATGATTCGTATATTGGTACCTATTTTATCTAGTAAAGTCTGAGGTTACTCTCAGACAACTGGATTATCGACCAGTACTTACAACACCGGCAGACTCAAATAACAAATCAACGATTGTCTATGGGTACCATTATGTAGTATACTCCATTAGGCTCAAAAAGCAAGCTGACTGCAAGAGCAGCATGGTGATTGTCTTTGAAAATCATGTAGATTTTGCTAAATCATATAGAACTGGATGAAGAGTGGGGCTGGAGAACCAGAGGGTGATGCTACCAGTTGGATAATGCAGTCCCCTGACCATCTATAGTACACAGGATCTGGAATACTCCCATGTTTGGGAGGATTTAAACTGCAAACTTCCCCGAGCCTGTAATAAAGAGACTTCCAGCAGTTGGGAAGTGTAAAAGAACAGGAGCTTGGAATTTTTAAGCTACCCCCCCCCCCCCCCGCCCCCCCATATACATTTCAATGAGTAATTTTAAAATTTGAGTGAACACTGAAAAGAATATATGGCCATGCATGGATCTGTTCATCCAGTGGGCTGATCGAAAAAACTGAATAGATTCCCCAATCCACACAAATGGGATGGATGGAGGAATCCTCCCTGCTATGCTATTGTATTCCGACAGTGGAAATCCTCTGCTGGCAGAATATACTGATCAGAGCTGCTTGGCTGCAGGGTTGATCAAGCCCTTTTGTGAGAAGTTAGTCATTACATCGACTTCTCATGAACATGAATGGCCATAGGTGGATCAAAATTCACCCACTCCCTGCTGAACCAGCCAAATTTCGATCCATCTTTGGCCAGATAGAAAAAAAAAAAAGGATAAGCACTACAAATATTTCTACATTAAAGATAACTACACTCATACAATTTAGCAACAGCATAATAAATTCTAGTCGTATGCCAATGTTAACTTTTCAATAGGACTCGGACAATAGCAAGGCTGTTAAGGACAGACAAAAATTGCTGTTTTCAGATGAAATATTAACCTGTAATTAACAACTGTCCAATCTACATTTTTTTCATGCTGAATCCTGCACCAAGGTCCTGATTCTAGAAGGAGATTATAAACACACATACTGTACGTCTAATATAAATTACTTAATTCTTGTTCCTTAATGTAACAAAATAAAGCTCTACTAACTACTTAGATATCCCTTAAATTAAACATTTTTTTCTTTTTCATTTCTAATAATAGACAACATTGTGCAACATTCTAATCATATAGACATAACATGACTATATCTTTAAGGAAAAGATTTGAAAATATGTTTTGATTCCGTTGCCACTAAAATGCTAACACAGAACACTTGGTCAGGAAAAAGGTCAGTACAGATGTAACGGCTGCCTTTTTGTTTAACTTCACCCTGTGTAAATATATAATGTGATGGTAAATATTATTACTACTATTCCTTTATTATTTGGACTGGAATTTTTCAATAAAACATGTCAAAAAGAAAACAAACACATTTTCATTTGGATTAGACAACATTTTATTTCAAATAAAAAGATGTTTGTGTGTTTTGCTTTGTGCCATGTTAGAGGAAATTTGGAAGGCCAGGAATATATTTTTACAAGTGTGGCGTGCAAGTTGGAGAAAATAATAATAACATGGACAGATTCTTTATCATTTATTGACGCAGCATTCTCCGACAACGATTTGGCGTCACGTGGGAGTGCGAGGTCAGACTTTTTCTCTTGCTTAGGACTCAGGTGCTAAACTGCAGCAAAGAGCTTTCCAATAAAGGCATCTGGCTGCTTGGCAAGCTCTGGAGCCAGTTGTGATCACAGCTTTGGGGCTGCCTTGGGGTACACCATTTGTCTTGGATGCTAATCAACTTTGTAATCACTGTTTTGGCCATGACAACCACTTGCTATTTTACATTATAAATACTCAATCTATATCCATCTCTGAAAGCCTGGAAATAAAAGTGCAGGGCTCATGTGGAAATAAGGTAAATTAATGTTTTTCTGCTCAAAAAGTAGGCACAGGACTATTTGGAATTGTATGATGCAATGATAAGGACTAACCCAAATGAAACACATTTGCTGGAAAAAAGCCATATTGTAGTATTAAATAATTAGCTGAACATTCAGTGACCAAGATAAGTCAACAAAACCCATACACAGAATCTCTACATTTCCGTTAGACACTTTCTTAGACTTGGTAAACCTCCAAGTATTCAAATTACACAGATTATATCACTGTACTTAACAGGAAACATTTTAAGTGCTGCACATTATGTTAGCAGTAAATAAAATGGGCATCTTCACAATAAACTAATAAGAACAAACTAATAAGAACATTCCCGACTGCGTTAAAGTAAATTGCCTGCACAGATCTCTGCTAAACATTTGTAAGACACTTTTACCTGCATTGAACACAAAATATAAAGAATACTGTTTGTGTGTATATATATATATATATATATATATATATATATATATATACGGCGATATATACGGCGGGTAAAATGAGTATTGAACATGTCACCATTTTTCTAGCTAAATATATTTCTAAAGGTACTATTGATATGAAATTTTCACATGTCGGTAACAACCCATGCAATCCATACATACAAAGAAACCCAAACAAATAAGTTCAGAAATTAAGTTACGTGTAATGAAATGGAATGACACAGGGAAAAAGTATTCAACACACTAACGGAAATGTATTTAATACTTCGTACAAAATCCTTTGTTGGTAATGACAGCTTCAAGATGCCTCCAATATGGAGAAACTAGTCGCATGCATTGCTCAGGTGTGATTTTGGCCCATTCTTCCACATAAAGTCTTCAAATCTTGAAGGTTCCTTCGGCCTCTTCTATGAAATCTGCTCTTTAGTTCTTGCCAGAGATTTTCTTTTGGATTCAAGTCAGGTGATTGGCTGGGCAATTTCAGCAGCTTTATTTTCTTTCTTTGAAACCAACTGAGAGTTTCCTTGGCTTTGTGCTTGGGATCATTGCTTTGCTGAAATGTCCACCCTCGTTTCATCTTCATAATCCTGGTAGATAGCAGCAGATTTTTATCAAGAATGTCTTGGTACATTTTTCCATTCATCCCTCCTTCAATGACATGAAGATTGCCAGTACCGCATGCTGAAAAACAGCCCCACACCATGATGTTCCCACCTCCAAATGTCACTGTTGGTATAGTGTTTTTGGGTGATGTGCAGTGCCATTTGACCTCCAGACATGGTGTGTATTATGGCATGCAAAGAGTTCAATTTTGGTCTCATATGACCAGACTATATTCTCCCAGTATTTCACAGACTTGGTTAAGGGTTGTGCAACAAACTTTAAAGGAGCTTCAACATGTTTTTTGTTCAGCAATGGAGTCTTGCATGGGGAGCATATCTTACTTATTGTTTTCATTAAAACAATTGTACCTGCTAATTCCAGGTCTTTGTGAAGCTCTCCACAAGTGGTCCTTAGCGCTTGTACAACTCTTCTAATAATTATTTTCACTACTCTATCAGATATCTTGCAAGGAGCACCTGGTCGTGGCTGGTTTATGGTTCTTTCCATTTTTGGATTATGGCCCACAACAGTGCTCATTGGAACATTCAGAAGTTTAGAAATACTTCTGTAACCAATGACATCAGTATCTTTTGCAATAATAAGGTTTAGGAAGGTTTAGAGAGAGCTCTTAGCTTTGTTTCTTGTGTGACACCTTGGTAATGAGACACCTTTTTATAGGCCATCAGTTGAGGCTGAACCAGCTGATATTAATTTGCACTGACAAGGGGCAGGATTGCTTTCTAATTACTGATAGATTTCAGCTGGTATCCTGGCTTTCCATGCCTTTTTTACATCCCTTTCTTCATGTGTTCAATACTTTTTACTTGTGTCATTCCATTGTATTACACATAACTTAATTTCTAAACTTATTTGTTTTGATTTCTTTGTATGTATGGATTGCATGGATTGTTACCTATTGTCGGACGCATGGCTCTTAGACCTGCAACAGGACTCAGGTGCATTCCAGTTAACAGGCTTCCAGCAGCGAACAGACGTGCGCCAATGCGCATGCACCGAGTGCGGAGAGCGTGCACAGTAATGCTGCCTTGGCGCCCAGTGGCCTTTAAAAGGGGCTCCAACTGTTCAGTCCTTGCTGTCTGATCTGCAGCTTATCCTGTGATCTGTTCCCGCATCTGCACCTGATTTCATACTGACCCGGCTCTCTGACCTTGCTGCTGTCTCCAGTCCTGATCTTTGGCTTGGCCTGCATCCAGCTGACCTGCATCCCACTGACCTGCATCCCACTGACCTGCATCCTCAGCACTCCAGCCGGTTCCAGCCTCTCCCAGTGATCATCATCTCCAGTTCCAGAGAACTCAGCAGGCACTCTTACCTCACTGCGCTCCTTCGGTCATTGTCCCAAACTCCAGTGACCCGGGAACCAGGGCTGTACAAGAGGTCTCCCTCTGCACGTCAGGCTCACCTCCGAGGTACGTGTCAGTATCAGACAGCCATGCCTGAACCTGCCAGAGGGACCTCCACTACTGATGAGATCTGCCAACTTCTCTCAGCCCTCACTCAAGAGGTAAAATCCCTCCAGGACAGCTATGAACGCCTAGAGAGACAAGTGCAATCCCGGACGACCACTACAGACCTTCCTCCTAGCGGGATATTGACAGAGGCTACCTCCGCACCCTCTGTAGTGATGTTACCTCCAGTGCCAAGGGTCCCAATCCTGGAGAAGTTCTCCGGGGATTGAAGCAAGTTTCGGGCCTTCCGCAATGCATGCAAGTTATACTTCTCCTTACTGCCTTTAACCTTTTCACAGGAAACCACCAAGATGGGGTTTGTTGTCTCACTTCTGCTAGGAGAACCACAAACCTGGGCCCATCATCTGCTGGAAGAACACCATGTTTCGCTGGACTCTTTGTCATCCTTATTCAACACCATGTCACTCTTATACGATGACCCCCAACGAACCTCCACTGCAGAGGCTGCTCTTTGTGTGCTCCAGCAAGGCCACCTGGATGTTACCCCGAGTGGCCACGATCACCCGTCCTGTTTCCTCCAGACCGGTCCCAGTTAATCCTGCACCAACTAAACAGACACCAGACTTTTCTAAACCTATGCAGGTCGGACTAATAAGACCCTCATTGTCCGCCAAGGAACGATTATGTCGGCAACAGCTTAATCTCTGCCTGTACTGCGGGGCAGCCGGCCACTATGTACATTCATGTCCTGCCAAGTTCCGTAGATATTCGTCCATCTCCTCTACCAGTCATCCGGCACCCTCTACCAACTCTACTCACCTGGCTCTCCCCATCTCATTTCAGCTTCCAGGAAGGACTGTGTCTGTTACTGCAATAATAGACTCTGGTGCTTGCAGTTGTTTTATTGATCTGAACTTTGCTAACCAACAACGCATCCCATTCCAGCACAGGGCACAAGGACTTTCCATCTCTCTGGCGGATGGGTCCCGTATTAAACCTGGCCAGGTGACCCAGGAGACTCCTCCAATGCCTGTGGTCACTGCCTCGGACCATAAGGAACTGCTAAAACTTGATGCAATTGTGTCCCCTCTGTTCCCGGTCATCTTTAGTCTACCATGGCTTCAGGCTCACAACTCGCGAATTGACTGGGGCTCCAGAGAAATCAAATTTCAATCTCCCTACTGTCAAAAACACTGTCTGCCCTTACCTCCCAAGGTGTCTGGCCCTCTGCTGTGCCTGGAACCTGACTCAGAGTTACACTCAGCAGTACCTGAACAGTACCATGAGTTCTTAGACGTTTTTAGTAAACGAGGTGCAGAGATTCTTCCTATCCACCGTTCTTACGATTGCCCGATGGAGTTGCTGCCTGGAGCCGATTTTCCCCCTATCTGAGCGGGAGTTGGAGGTATTAAAGGAGTATGTGGACAAAAATCTGAAGAGGGGATTCATCCGACCATCTACCTCCCCTGGCTGGGGCAGGAATCTTTTTTGTAGAAAAAAGGACCACTCATTGCGTCCTTGTGTGGACTACCGGGAGCTGAAAAAAGTCACGGTCAAGAACCGGTACCCTTTACCCCTGGTGCCCAAGCTTTTTCAGAGACTAAGAACTACCGTTGTATTCACCTACAATTTGGTCCGTATTCGTGCAGGGGATGAGTGGAAAACGGCCTTCTGTACCAGCTTTGGCCACTATGAATATCTAGTGATGCCCTTCGGCCTGTGTAATGCCCCTGCCACCTTCCAGCACTTTGTAAATTATATCTTCAGAGACTGCCTAGATATCTTCATAATAGTCTACTTAGATGATATCCTGATCTTTTCCACATCCTTGGAGCAGCACCGGAAACACATCAAGATGGTACTCTGCCGACTCCGTCAGCATGGGCTATACGCCAAACCAGAAAAATGTGAGTTCGAACGGCAGAGTATCCAGTTCTTATGGCCTAGTAATTTCCACAGAAGGGTTCAAGATGGACCCACAAAAGGTTACAGGTGTCCTGGACTGGCCTGCACCCTCGGACAAAAAGGGGGTGCAGCGTTTTGTTGGCTTTGCAATTTTTTACAGAAGGTTTATTAAAGGATTCTCTGCTATCATTTCCTTGATCACCCAGCTAACAAAACAAAACATCCGATTCCACTGGAATTCCGAGGCACAAGCCGCTTTTTCTACTCTAAAGGGACTATTTACCTCTGCTCCCATCCTGAGCCATCCGTATCCCTCTCTCCCTTACTTACTCGAGGTTGACGCTTCAGAAAGAGTAGTGGGGGCAGTTATCTCTCAGCGCCAAGGACTCAAGTATCTTATGCACCCTATAGCCTTCTT
This sequence comes from Lithobates clamitans, assembly GCA_037952925.1. Taxonomy (NCBI): domain Eukaryota; kingdom Metazoa; phylum Chordata; class Amphibia; order Anura; family Ranidae; genus Lithobates; species Lithobates clamitans. The sequence continues at coordinate 3,029,066 of JBBGZY010000216.1, forward strand.
CTCCCATAAGCTTTCTCTTGCCGAGAGGAATTACGACATAGGTGATCGTGAACTTTTGGCCATTAAATTCGGACTCGAAGAATGGCGATACCTGCTGGAGGGAGCGGCACATCCCATACTTATCTACACGGATCACAAAAATCTGGAATATCTGCAAACTGCCAAACATCTGAAGCCGCACCAAACACAGTGGGTGCTATTCCTTCCAAATTTTCATTTCATATCACCAACCGGCCGGGGTCAAAAAACATCAAGCCAGACACTCTCTCTCTCGCATGTACAATGATCCCAAAGAAACCTCAGTTCCGAATACTATTTTATCTCAAGGCAACTTTCTGCTTTTCCAGACAGATATGATGTCCGGTCTAAAACAAGCCTCAGTGGGGGTGTCCTGTCCACCAGGAGTGACCCTGATACCCAAGGATGGGATGCTTTGGAAAGACAATAAAATGTTCGTACCAGAGAGGTTCCAGACAAATGTGTTGCGACCACCCTCTGGCTGGCCATTTTGGGGTCCACAAGACTCTCGAACTGATTTAGCGCATGTTCTGGCGGCTGAAGCTCGAGAGAGATTGCAGGAAATATGTCAAGTCATGTGTCATCTGTACCCAAGCAAGTCTGCCAGGACCAAGTACTAGGGTCTCCTCAGAGCATTACCAATTTCTGACAGACCCTGGAGCATGATTGCCATGGACTTTATAGTTGAGCTACCCCCTTCTGAAGGACATACGGCCATCTTTGTAGTGGTCGACCGCCTATCCAAGATGGCCAACTTCATACCCCTAAAGAATACATCTTCTGCCATGGAAACCGCTCGGGTGTTCATCCGGGAGATTGTAAGACTACATGGGGTGCCAACAAACATTGTATCTGACAGGGGAGTCCAGTTTACCTCCCACTTCTGGAAATCACTATGTCAAATGCAGAAAATTGAACTTTCCATGTCATCGCTTTCCACCCCCAGACTAATGGATAGACTGAGAGGACAAACCAGACTCTGGAGCAGCACATCCGTTGCTTTACCACGTTTGTCCAGGATGATTGGGTAGCACTATTACCCCTAGCAGAATTTGCTTTCAATAATGCCAGCCATTCGGTCACAGGTCAGTCACCATTCTTTGCAAACTATGGATTCCATCCTGTCTTCCTGCCTAACATTATCCCGGAATCTTCGGTTCCAACAGTACAAAGCACTGTTGAGTTTCTGGGTCGCAACAACAAGTTGTTGCAAGAAACTACGGCCAAAGCGCAGGCAACCAACCAGAGGCTATACGACAGGAAGAGAAGAGGGGAATTACGCCTCCAACCAGGTGATCAGGTGTGGTTATCCACTACCAACCTCAGAATGGCTTGCCCCTCGAAAAATCTGGCACCCAGATTTATTGGCCCTTTCCCAATTAAAAAGAAATTGAATGAGGTCTCTTATGAACTTACCTTGCCTGATTCGCTCAAAGTTCACCTAGTGTTCCACGTGTCCCTGCTGAAACCCACAGTACCTGTCCCCTTCCTGGACAGAGGATCGGGGTCACCTGAACCCGTAATGGTTAATGGGGACGAAGAATATGAGGAGGAGGCTGTCATAGACTGCAGGAGAAGCAGTAATCAACTTCAATATTTGATCAAGTGGAGGGGGTATGGACCAGAGGAGAACTCATGGGAACCTAAGCAAAATGTGCATGCCCAAGAACTGATCCAGGCCTTCTTCCGCAGTCACCCCCAAAAAAGAGCTCTTTTGGGCACCCGGAGGTTGCCCTTAAGGAGGGAGTAATGTCATGGACACACAGCTCTTATTCCTGCAACAGGGCTCAGGCGCATCCCAGTCAACAGGCTTCCAGCAGTGAACAGACATGCGCTGATCGCGGAAAGCGTGCACAGTAACGCTGCCTTGGCGCTAAGTGGCCTTTAAAAGGGTCTCCTACTGTTCAGTCCTTGCTGTCTGATCTGCAGCTTATCCTGTGACCTGTTCCCGAATCTGCACCTGATCTCATACTGACCCGGTTCTCTGACCTTGCTGCTGTCTCCAGTCCTGACCTTTGGCTTCCTTGACCCTGCACTGTTTACTTGTCTGCCGGATCTTCCGATGCCAAAACCAGCCTGAACTCTGGCCATCCCTTGCCTGCCGATTCTGCCTGAACTGATCCACTGTCTGGCTTGTCTGACCTTGCTCCTGCCTGCCGTGTGCACCCGCGTGCGCTTGTTGCTTCCTGGCACACCTGCATCCAGCTGACCTGCATCCTGCTGACCTGCATCCAGCTGACCTGCATCCCGCTGACCTGCATCCAGCTGACCTGCATCCTCAACACTCCAGCCAGTTCCAGCCTCTCCTCAGCAGGCACTCTTACCTCACTGCACTCCCACGGTCACTGTCCCAAACTCCAGTGATCCGGTAACCAGGGCTGTACGAGAGGTCTCCCTCTGCACGTCAGGCTCACCTCTGAGGTACGTGGTACGTGTCCGAGGTACGTGTCACCGACATGTGGTGAAAAGTTCATGTCAATAGCACCTTTAAAAATATCTTTACCTAGAAAAACGGTGACATGCTAAATACTCATTTTATCTGCTGTATATATATATATATATATATACATATATATATACAGTATATACACTGTATACACTATATATATATATATATATGTTTTCCATGACTTGAAAACGTATCTGTACAGCTGTGAACAAATTAAAAAGCAACTGCACCGAGAACAGATTTCTACACTTTAGGCAGATTAGAGTAGGCCTTGATTCCCATCAGGTCTTTCCTTTAATTTAGGACCCCAGTAAAGATCTATGTGCTATAGAGACCATAATTCCCCTGAAAAAACAACATTAGAGTGATTATAAAATCTCATATTTTTTCCCTATAAAAATAACAAACAAAATACTTACCTCCTCTGTTGCTGTGAATTTTCACAAAGCAGCCCGAATCCTCCTCTTCTTGGTTCCCGCTTCTGTGCTCCTGGTCCCTCCCTCCTGTTCAGTGCCCCCACAGCAAGCAGCTTGCAATGGAGCACCCAAGCAGAGTCACAGCTCCCTGTGTCCATTCAGACACGGAGCCCCGACCAAGCCCCTCTCCCTCTCTTCCGATTGGCTAGCTGACTTTGATTGACAGCAGCGGAAGCCAATGGCAATCAGGAAGGAGAATCTGGATGGCTGAGTCACTCGTGGACATCGCTGGACAGAGAGGGACCTCAAGTAAGTGTTAGGGGGCTGAGGGGGGCTGCTGCACACAGAAGGTTTTTTATCTTTATGCATAGAATGCATTAAGATAAAAAAAACCTTCTGCCTTTACAACCCATTTAAGCCTTTTGTCATTGCCGTATATTATTATTAACTACTGGTGTTCTCCAAATACAGAAATGTTACGGATAGCACAGCATAGTGTCGGGACTGGGCTCAGCCCTTCCTTCTCAAAGCTGGCCACTCAGCTGTCGGCTAATTGCCAGCTTCTATCTCTCCACAGTGACTCACCTGTTGATGATATCCTGCTCATCAGTCCTGCCTACTTAAGCCGTCCAGTCCAGATGATCTTTGCCTTTGCCTTGGTCACATCTCCAGAGACGCTCTTCTGTGTTCCTGTTAAAGACTTGCTTGGCTGACATTCCTTCTGGCTCCAGATCCTGCTTGCTGTTCTACTACGCTCATCTCTGGCTCCCTGACGTTTTGGCTTTTCTGACTATCCGTTCCGGTTCCTGAACTCTGGCTATGTTTTGACTACGTTTACTCTGTTTACCTTTTTTTATTATTATTAAACAAGTGTGATTTAACTGTACTTCTGTCTCAGTCTGATTCATGGTTTTTGACACACTGGAAAATGTAGTAAAGCATTGTAAGCCATCCTCTGTCTCATATGTCCAAGCTTTCCATAGCCTTTACAATATGACAATGGCTTATCTCTGCAGCATCAATGCACTAGGAACCTCCTGTTTATGTTTTTTTTTTACAATCCTGATAATCTCAAGGTTCTCCTTAACTGCATATACTGTCAAGCTACTGAAAAATTGAATCAAACACATTCATATTCTATAACAATACCACACAGTTGTTAAATATCAGATCTAACTTTCCCTTGGACAGTTCATCTAGAATGACATGAGAATTATTTGTGATTCCTAAGAAAAAAAATGTCTGATCGTCAGAAGACTTTTCAAGACATATTTTAGGCATGATAAACAGAAAAATGCTTATATAAACTTTACATTTTCTTTCTCATTATTCTTCTGTATATTAAGAATTAATTTGATACAGAAGTGCAGAAGTCTCCACAAAATAAAATTCTGTCAAACGGTCCATGCAAACATTTTCTTCTTCATAACGTTTCTAGATTTTCATATGGGTGCATCATACTTTTGTTATTTTTATTAATAGAATCCAAGCTAACAATAGTCACAACACTAAGGGGTCTATTTATTAAGGTATTCATTCAAGAGTCAAACAACTTTCACCTAACATTTATCAATTTTCACATAAGATTTTATTAGGAGAATAAGTGAATTTTAGGCAAAGGGTAAAAAGACTAAATAATAGATGTTTACAGGTTAAGAAGTGTTATTTAATGTCAACCTTTTATTTAATTTGTAAACAAAGATTATGCCTCTACTTTTCTAGAATATTCAGTCAAGCACATTAGATATACAAACTATAAATCCCATGGCTTGGGTGCTGGCAACAATCGGGATTGGGGTTGGGGAGAATTATTTTTTAAAATGAAAAGGGGAAAATTTACCTGTCCATTGCCAAGCCCATAAAAAACACAGAATAAACAAATGGATAGAAAATAACATTTGTTATAATGAAAAAAAGAAGCAAAAGGTTACTGAATTATGAGGCAATTAAAAAGTAATCCAGTGTGATTTTTTTTCCTATGTGGACCAGCTGTCTTAATACATTTGTATATAGGAGGCCTTTTTCTTTAAAAACAAGAGAACAAGTACACACAATCTACCAAATTATGAGTAAGATCACAGGATGTTCTGGTGGCACTGCAACACAACTGATAAATGTCTCAACATTTTTACATTTAACCTACATGTTGGTTTGAATCATTATTATTATTTATTTTCTGTACAACAATGTGAAAAAAGCTGGCTAGGCACTTTAGACATGGTCCCAAAACTGCCAAAAGCAGTTACATGACTTTGCTTCCATGTTGCTACTTCCACAGTTTTTCAAAATGATGTATCTTACAGTTACAACATAAGGCCCTCTTGGCCTCACTACAGAGGTTTCACTGAACTGCATATATTGAATGTATGAATACAGCGGTGCAAGTCCTACACACCTTTTTTATTTTATTTGTGAATGTGCTTAATAATTACATTTGTATAATTGGTGGCTTAGATGGTGCTACTTTTTGGGGTTTTGAAAAAACAATTGTTAGTTTTCTATTGGTTTGGACCAGAAGAAGATATGATATAAACATTGAAAACAATTAATGTCTCATGAGCCCAGTTTGACTGTGGTAACTATATGCCCTGTCCTTGCAAATGTTTGGGAAATGGTCAACTATCAGATTGCTAGCCATATGTTTTATGGCTGGATCTTTGTATATACAACATTATGAGATCACTGTTAGAGCCGATACTATCACTTTACCATAATATCCAACCACCAATCATGTAAATGGGCCGTGGAATACACAGCTTGCTCAATGCATGTTTTTTTGGTTGTTACAATTTGTTGTAGTTAAAAGCATAAAAAGAAAATTCCCTCTTTGTGTTTTTCATTGAAATCAACATGAGCTGTGTTGCACTAAACTAATTTTCCCCTACATTTTCAATTGAATGACATAGCTGTTTCACTATAATCAGTGCAGTGGTAATGTAATTACACCACAAAATTGCTGTGGGGACTGCAAGACAGCTCAGTTGCTTGTCCTAACAATCTAAATGAAAGCATTACTGAGCATGGCTGGAGAACAGTTTATTCTAGGTAAAAACTGGCATGGTATCTGCATTTGCATCTGCACTCCTGTGAGCAGCAGCCCTTTGACACTGAAAATGCTGATATATTTTAGTATGAAAAAAGTGTACTTTCTGTCTTGATAATATCATATAACGTACATTTTTATTCTTAAGAGTTTACCTTTTCTTGGAAGAAAGTTTTTTTTTGTTTTTTTTTTACAAAAATAACTTTACCTTGTATACTTGAGTTATTTTGGAATGTCCTTATATTGGTATTAAACCACAACATAAACACAACATAAATTAAAATTTTCTAAAATTTCTCTCTGCAGCAGTCTGGTACACCCTTGCCTTGTCTTCACTATAGCTCTGCAATCAGAATTATGTTAGATCTAAAGGGTTGTATTATCAATGAACAGCAAACAGAGCTTAAGCTAACCACAAAGGACACTACCACCACAACGTCTCAAACCTATGCTTTGTGGTAACACAAGATGTTTTTTTTTGTTGCCATGCAGGGCAGCACATTCTAAGTTAATGGGCTGCCTCAACATAGCACACAATAAAGCAGAGTTCCACCCAAAAGTGGAAGTTCCATGTTAAGCACTCCTCACCCCCTTTTATTCCACATTTGGCATGTCATTTGTTTGGCGGGGGAGCAGGTACCCAGTTTTGACAGGTACCCAGCTCCCACGTCCACTTGGGCCGCCTCTCTCCCTGGGACATGTCACAGGTCCCAGATGATAGCCCAGCCATTGAGGAGGCACAGTGCAACTCAGTGCACACCCGGCTGTGAAGCTGCAAGCTGTCACAGCCGGGTGCCCACACTTGTAATGCCTACCCCGGGGAAAGGCGAGCAAGAGAACGCATCGCTGGATCGTGGGACAGATGAGTGTCTTTATTAAAAGTCAGCAGGTACACTTTTTGTAGCTGCTGACTTTGAATAAACAAAAAAACCACTGGAACTCCGCTTTAATGTTAAAGTAGAAGTCCACCCTTGTGCCGCGTACACACGGTCGGACTTTTCGGCTACAAGAGTCCGACGGACGCCGACGGACTAAGTCCGGCGGATAATCAGATCGTGTGTGGGCTTCCCCGGACTTTCAGCTGACTTTTCCAGCCACAAATCTGACAGACTTTAGATTTGGAACATACTTCAAATCTTTACGTTGTAACTCCGCCGGACCCAGAAATCCGCTCGTCTGTATGCTAGTCCGACAGACAAAAACCCACGCTAGGGCAGCTGTTGGCTACTGGCTATCAACTTCCTTATTTTAGTCCGGTGTACGTCATCACGTACGAATCCGTCGGACTTTGGTGTGATCGTGTGTAGACAAGTCCAGTCGTTAGAAAGTCTGTTGAAAGTCTGCCAAAAGTCCGTCGAAAGTCTGTCGAAAGTCTGTCGGACGGGCTGTCAGACTTTTGTAGCTGAAAGGTCCGACCGTGTGTACGCGGAATAACACTAAAATCCCTGCATCTACAGACATCCATGATCTAACACTAATCTATCTAGCCCTGTAAAGAAGAAATCAGTATACATACTTTATCTAAAGCCAATCCAACCCAATCCCACGCTGAGCTGTCAGGTGCAGATTCGCTGTGGTGGCGGGTGCAGAGGAGGTAGCCAACAACAGAATCCCCATAGTAAGTATATGGGTAACATCACTTCCCATTCAATTCACAGCCATTGTCGGCCGTGTCCTCTGCAGAGCTTCTGCCGCTGGAGACCGGATCAGATCAGCTTCAGAAAAGGCATGTATACTGATTTCTTCTTTACAGGATTAGATAGATTAGTGTTAGATCATGGATGTCTGTAGATGCATGGATTTTAGTGTTAGGGTGGACTTTAAAATTATTCCAACTGAGTTGAAAACACAGGTCTCTGTTTGGTGAATACCATTAGGGATGCTTACCTCTGTTCCAAGGTCTCAATGCTTGTATTATGCTGCATCTACTATTTTGTTACACCTATATACTCAGCACCATTGAGTACAGTAACTTGCAGTTCATATGTAATCAAACTGCAAAAGAAGCTGCATTTGGGAACACATAAGTGAGGATAACCAATGAAACAACAATTTACCTGCAAACTGGTACATGAACCAAACAGGCCAAAACATGACCATACAATAATAATAATAATAATAATAATAATAATAATTATTATTATTATTATTATTATTAATAATAATACATTTTACATATTACTTTTTTGAATAACATTAAATCAGCATTGTCTATGAAAGCCTTGAGCTATAAATTCATAGGCTGATTAGGTCTATTACAGACTACACACAGTGTGATCTCTTCTGCAGACACAAGCCTTACACATATTATTGCATGTACTGAAGCCAAACAAACCACAGAGCGCAGTATGTTTCATCAGGCCCTCTGAGACGTTTTACAGCTGTTGCCTCACTTAACAGCAGATGCTTTGCTTTCTGACCTTTTTTGCAGCACTGTCCTCTGTATCACATTGAGTACCATGCCAGGATAGCTGTGCTGTCAGCACATCTTGCAATCCTGCTGTTGTAGCTTGCATCCCCAGATGCCCTGACTTCTATGATGATCGAACTGTTCACAAATCTTGTTTGGTATGTTTGTGAATTCTGCACTGGCAGAGCGTTCGTTTTCATCTATAAGAATACTATACTTTTGTAAATGTTTAGACTTGATTGTCAGGAAGCAGGCAATAAATACAAATTTATTTTCAGATCAAGTTAAACAATACAAGTTAACTGTAACCTAATTTAGCCAACAATGGACAGTGCAGGTTTTGGCCAATCCAAAGTTTACAGCAAGGCCCATTAAAACTGCTACGTGAAATGTTTGTATAGCCAAAACTTTTAGTACTGAATAGCGTGCAGAAGGAATAAACCCCTCTGTCAGTTTATTTTGGCTCTCTGTTTACAACTGGGAAAATGTATCTTCACTTCCTGTTCAAGAGATCCAACAGGAAGTTAGTGGATATCTTACAAATTAACAAAAACAAATGTCCCCCTCCCCCACCCCCTTGGAAGTCTTCCCCTTAAAGTGGTTGTAAATGTAATTTTTTTTTTAAATAACATACATCATACTTACCTCCTTTTTGCAAGGGTTTTGCACAGAGTGGCCCTGATCTTCCTCTTTTGGGGTCCCTCATCGGCGCTCCTGGCACCTCCTCTTCTCGAGTGCCCTTACGGAGTGCCGCATTTCATGGGGGCACTCGTGCGGGCGCGCTCCCAAGTCCTGCTGCTGCGTACACTGACACAGACAGCATGGCTTGGCCCCGCCCCCGGCTCCTGCTGCTATCAATCTATTGTCAGAACTAAAAATAGGGATCCCTCAAGGTGCAAATCCCTGCTAATGCCAGCTATGAATACATGTATAAATATATAAATGAACCCCTATACGCTTGAAACTGCAAAAACTGGAGAGAGGGGGAGAAGGATTGGAGTGGGAGTATCATATCTCTGTATCATATCATCAAAAACTCATAATAAAAACCCTGTTTGGGCTCAACCGACTCCAATGGCATAAAAGGGATAAGGAAAAGAGGAAAGGAAAAACAGCCCACTGTGCAAGTACAAAAAGTCAAATTTTTTTATATCAAAAACACATAAATGGAATAGCCAATAATAAAAACGGAATCATTTATAACGTGTCAATCATACTGTGATAAAAAATCAATGTCCACCATTCTTGCCCCTATCCAGTGACAGTAATATATATAGCGAGGAATGTGAAAATACAATATCTTCAATCACGAGCAGCAATAACGTAGAAATTGCATGCATGTGAATAGGATGTGGAGCTAAGTTGGTCCCCACGGGACCACACTACCTCTGACGCAGCAGGCTCTCTTTTTCCTTATCCACCTTGTCCCTGTGACTGGAGGATATCAACACTTGTGCATGCTTGACGGGCCTCATTGGAAATCGGCAATGGCACTGAAGATTTGTCTTTCCATCACCAATTGATAAGTATCCATTTACTCTCTTTCTACTTTGGACTATATGCTTTGATCCATGTATGATCTCCCATGGACCAGGACTGTCAACATGCATGCATATTCTGGATATCAAATTATGGTTTGCAACAGTGAGACAGAGGTTACAGGACATTGTTTTGCCTTGAAATCTCTGGCGTTTCATGCCACATACATACTGTGACTGTACCTTTCAATTCCATATACCTCCTCTACACCACTTTTGACCACTTTTGACCCAGGGTGCTGTCCCTTCCCCTTTCATATCTCAGAAATTGCCCCCTTTTGGATACATCAAGGAATTAACAACACCTATCACATATGCCAGTGTGCCTCTTTCCCAGGATTCAGGTCTGATGTTCCTAGGATCCATTTTCCATTGGGAGCCAACTTAGCTCCACATTCTATTCACATGCATGAAATTTCTATGTTTCAATTCATTATTGCTGCTCAGGATTGAAGATATTGTATTTTCACATTTCTCGCTATATATATATTACTGTCACTGGATAGGGGCAAGAATGGTGGACATTGATTTTTTATCACAGTATGATTGACACGTGTTCAGTTTTTAATATTAGCTATTCCGTTTATGTGTTTTTGATATAATAAATTTTGACTTTTTGTACTTGCACAGTGGGCTGTGTTTTTCCTTTCCTCTTTTCCTTATCCCTTTTATGTCATTGGAGTTGGTTGAGCCCAAACAGGGTTTTTATATGAGTTTTTGATGCTATCAATCTATCCAATGAGGACCTGAGACAGCGGCTGGAGCTGCTGTGCTCGTCCCCATCGCTGGAACGATCGGGTTCAGGTAAGTAAAAAATGGGGGCTCTGGGGGGCTGCTTCACTATAGAATGTTTTCCACCTTAATGCATAGAATGCATTAAGGTGAAAAACCTTGAGGGTTTATGACCCCTTTAAATCTTTTTCAGGGGACAACTCTAAAATTTTAAATTTCCCCTTGCTTTCTTGTGAGAATGGTTTACAATACAAATAGAGTGGTGAATCCCCCCACTGGGGTCATAGAAAGCAATAAAAACTTGACAGAGAGTCTAACCCTTCCCCCACCTTATCCAAACATTAAAAAAATGGTTTTGCCCAGAGATGCACCTTAAAAGTGGAACTTCACTCTCTCACTCAACATCAATTATTTTAATCCTTTTGCTGCTAGCATTAGTAAAAGCCATAGGAAAGTATATCATATCAATTTTTCTTTTACATTTCTTCAATTACTTCCTGATTTTCAGGCCTAGGTAAATGATGTTATACATCCCAGGAGTCTTCAGGATGGGAGGAGGGGTATTCTCAGCTAAGCTCACCCTCCTGTCTGCATGGCTGAGCTATGGGCAAATGGATTCCAGGAAGTAAATGCTACATGAATCATCTGCCTTTACTAAAGATGGCCTTAGCCAGAATTGCTAGAAAGTGATTTCTTAGCAAAATAAAACATGGAGACATGGATAGATGGGTGAGTTTGCTTTTAATATTAAGCTGAGGAGGAGCTGATCATGGAAGGTTTTTTGTACCTTTATATAGAGAATGCATTAAGGTAAAAAAACCTCATGCCTTTAAAACCACTTTAAGGACTTGCAGAAAGCTTCAGTTCGTACCATGAACTGAAACCCTGTAGGTTTGTAGGAAATTTTCTTCTCATAGTCATAGTAGAGTCATGTTTTAACGCTTAGCTTGCTGCATGTTATTACCACAGACTTTGCTTGCCTAAACATTGAGAATGACCCAGTGTGGGCTACAGTGTCCCTAAGTCTTTCCTTGTATATGCAATTCTATTAATCTCCCTGGCGGTATTCCCGAGTGTGGCTCGGGGGTTCAATTTTAGTACCATTAGCAGTAACCCCAGAATCCTGGTGCAGTGTACTTACCTTATCACCAGGATCCTGCAATGTCCCCCCGCTGTGTCTGCGGGTTGTGTCCTCCACCCCAATGTCCTGCGTGCTGGGCTCCGTTCCCTGCGAACATCGCAATGCATGGGGGGTGGAGCCCGGCGACATATTCAAAAAGTACACTAAACATAACACATACAGTACACTGTAATCTTACAGATTACATTACTGTATCAAATCATTTCACAACCCTTTTGTCCCTAGTGCTTTGTCCAATGTCCTGCATGCAGTTTTATATTATATATACTGTTCTTTCTGCCTGGAAACTTGAGATTGTCCATGGCAACCAAAAAGTTTTCCTTTACGTCAAAAGTGGTTTTAGACCAGCTAGAAAACAGTGATAATAAATTAGAACACTTGCAGAATTGAGCGATAGTGATTCGTGAGGAAATTAATTTTATTATTTTTTAGAATTATTTATAGTCATTTATTATATTATAATTTATGATTTCGTTTTTCAAACTTTTACCCGAGATGTCTACTAGAGTCTTGTTTGGACAGATTTAAATGTGTTATTACTGAGAATTACAGATCTACAATATAAAACGCCAAATTTCTATGCAAAACAAAACAACGCCAAATTTCTATGCTTTGAGACGCAAAAATCTGACATAATCATACCGCCAGGGTGGCTACGTAAAATATACTTGGGTGTGTATTATATAACTAGCAATACTGCATCATAAATATATAGCAGAAAATGGAAACAAGAGAACACCTCTACAATTTTGATGTATTTAAAACGAAATATTTATATGCAATTAAAAATTATATTCTATTGTTTTAACATGCCTTTTGCACGCTTTTTTTTTTTTCAAGTTTATTATGTGATGTCCAGCAAAATATATTTGCAATCCTTAGAAAACATGTAAATGTCACTTCTAAAATGTAAATTGTTGTTTGTAAACACATACAGAAAAATATATGCCTATTATTTTTATATTGTTGGTCCTTTGCATGCAACTGGACAGCAAACTATACAGTAGCAATATAATTTTATACTGGTTCAATAAAAATGTCTGTAGCAAGCTAGACTGTCAAATAAAAATCTGCCCATATTGATGCCAATTTCGTTTTTGCAATAAATGTTAAAGACACTGGGAATTTCTATCAGAACACCTATGTAGACAGGGGTTAATATGGCAAAGGCAAGCAAAGGTTAAAATGTGTTTCACTATATGAAAAAAGGTGAAATATGCTCCAATCAGAAATGCGACTTACTGTATAGTCTACATACTCAGAATTTGCAAATCTGCCTTTTTATACTACATATATATTTGACTGGTATTGGATTCAGAGATGTTTGATGTCTAAGTTTCTATGGGTGACTGTACACCATTTTTTGCACTCTGTTTTAAAATGAGTCTAATAATGTACAGCTAATTTAAAAGGCTTAATAAATGTACAATGCATAATGCAAATGCAGAGTTTGTTAGTAAATGGTAATCTGGATCAATAAAGGACACAAAACTACATCAAAACTTGGCTGTCATGCTTGGAATTAGAGATAAACAATAGGAATAAATACCAAAAAAACCTGCACTATGTGAACCTAAACTTCCAAACAAATCCTGTTGCCGCTGTTAATTTTATATTCCCTTATAAAGTGCATCAAACCACAGCTTCAAACAGTAATGTGTTCATTAATCACAATAATCAATACTCATGCAAAAAAGGAATCTAAAAGAATCCCCCAAAAAACCCTAGCAGTATTGCATGTGGGTCTACTGCGCTTAAAAGAGAAGTATGGGCTTGCCGTTTTTCCCCCATTATACTTACCTAGGTGGATGCAGCATCGCCTCTTCACTGAGAACCGAGCGATCGAACACTGCCCATGGTTAGGTTCTCACAGATCCCCGAGCGGAGAGCTGCTGTCAATCAGCAATGAAGCGCTGAGCTGTGGAGGGGCAGGGAGCAGCCATCTCAGCAGTTCACCGAGATGCTGAGACGCCTATCAGTCCAGGCACCTGGTGGATCCAGACTTCCGAGGTCGGGATGATGCGGTGCCTGGACTGATCTTGGTGACGTCAGAAGAGAGCGGACATCAGACTGCTCTCTGCTGAAAACGGGTCACAGGAGTCCAAAACGGATTGCACTCCTGTGACCCTTAGATGAAGCCCAGCCGAATGAGCTCAGACTGGACTTCTCCTTTAAGATTGGTGAGCAGGGAGATGTAGTAACCGCAAGTCCTTCCAATCTTCCTATGGGCTGCAGATGTCTGGGAGGTCTGCACCATCACAACTCATACATAGAAGGAGAGAGTTTGTATAGTGTAGTACATTCTTTTATTGTAAAAAGAGGTTTAAAATCACACTTACAGTGTTCCAGAGAAAAATATGACTTTCACATATATATAGCAGGGCAATCAGCTGGCTCCAGGTACTCGCTGGTTCACCGCGTCCCACCACTTGCGTTCCATTGCTTGCCTGACGAGACATCACTAAGTGACCTGAATCTCAGTTGACGCATTTTGCCCCTCCCACAGGGCATTATAAAAGACTTTATATATGTGAAACTCTAAAGAGTATACACTGGTAGATTTTCTAACGAATGCTCATACAAATATTTGTGTGAACATTTATACAAAAGTTCTCAGTACATTTGACAGCTTGACGAATGTCGTTTGAAAGTAACCTAACATTTTGCTTGCTTTTAACATTTGATTTTGGAGTGAATGGATTTTCCTAGATGAAAACCACATGCACTGTTAGAAATTTGTTCATTCGAAAAAAAAAAGTAAAAAAAACGTATCCTTCTTTTTGCATCTTCCTGTTGCTGTGATCAAAAACAAAAGTTGATTTGACACCACTAATGATTAGGAATGAGCACGCAGTTCGAGTCGAACATAAGTTCAACTCGAACATTGGGTGTTCGCCGTTCGCCGAATACTGAACATTATGGGGCATTCGCAGGAAATTCTAGCACCCGCGGAACGCGAGATCGCAGTGCATTGACGACTGCTGATTGGCCAAAGCATGCACCTGACCTGCATGCTTTGGCCAATCACAGTGTGCTCTGCTGTGAGAGCCATAACTGGCCAAAGGCCTTTGGCCAATCATGGCTCAGAGTCCACGCCCCACACTATGTAAGGCTGCTTACACGGTAGCCGTACATAGTTTTATGAATGAGAGCAGCAAAATGACATTTGGAAAGGAAAAAATGTCATTTAAAACTGCTCACGGCTGTAATGTATTGTCGGATATCATCAATATAGATGAAAATCATTGAAAAAAACGGTATGGGTTCCCCCTCAGTCCATTACCAGGCCCTTTGGGTCTGGTATGCATATTAAGGGGAACCCCGCACCCAAATAAAATAAAAAATTGCGTGGGGGTCCCCCCAAAATCCATACCAGGCCCTTTGGGTCTGGTATGGATAGGGGGAACCCTGCGACAATTTTTTGTTTAAAAAAATGGCGTAGAGGTCCCCTCCCAAAATCCATACCAGGCCCTTATCCGAGCACGCAACCTGGCAGGCCACAGGAAAAGAAGTGGGGACGAGAGAGTGCCCCCCCTCCTGAACCGGACCAGGCCACATGCCCTCAACATGGGGAGGATGTTTTGGGGTTGCCCCAAAGCATCTTGTCCCCATGTTGATGGGCACAAGGGCCTCATCCCCACAACCCTTGCCTGGTGGTTGTGGGGGTCTGCGGGTGGGGGGTTTAACGGAATCTGGAAGACCCCCAGATCCCAGCCCCACATGTGAATGGGTATGGGGTATTTGGGACAATTCCTTTATTAAAAAATAAAAACTGTCCTGCGATGTCCAATCACTTTGCCACCGGGCAAGGGTTGTGGGGATTAAGCCCTTGTCCCCAAGGAGGGGGGCTCTCTCGCCCCCCCCTCTTTTCCTGTGGCCTGCCAGGTTGTGTGCTCGGATAAGGGTCTGGTATGGATTTTGGAGGGGACCATTTTTTTTTTATTTTAGCTCGGCGTTCCCCTTAAAATCCACACCAGATCTGAAGGGCCTGGTATGGATTTTGGGGAGGCCTACACCATTTAAAAAAAAAAAATTGGCGCAGGGTTTTCCCTTATTATCCATACCAGACCCAAAAGGCCTGGTAATGGATTGGGGGGACCCATGCTGTTTTTTTTTCAACGATTTTTATCTATATTGCTGGGACCCAACGATACATTACGCAAGCAGTTTTAAATTTCTTTTTTTCCTTTAGAAATGTAATTCTGATGTGGTACTGTTATAAACACGGGAAAATGCGCTACTTTACAGGCATACTAAGGACACCCCCCAGGCACGATATTTAAAGGAATATATAATTCTTATTGTTTCGCTTTGAGCATTATTAAAATCACTGCTCTCGTAAAAATGTCCGTTTATAAAACTTTTTTTTGCATTGATACATGTCCCCTGGGGCAGGACCCAGGTCCCCAAACACTTTTTATGGCAATAGCTTGCATATAAGCCTTGAAGATAAGAACTTTTGATTTTTCATGTTCGTGTCCCATAGACTTTAACAGTGTTTGTATGTTCGTACAAATTTTTTGCCTGTTCTGATGCAAACCGAACCGGGGGGTGTTCGGCTCATCCCTACTAATGATTATAAAATTGAAGCATTCTTCAAATGAAACATTTCATTTGAAAACCTACTGTATACCCAGCTTAAAAATAAATACTACATGATGCAGGATTGGCTTTATAACAATACCAGTTAGTTCAAGGCATCCTCTGAAGAATGGCTTTCTACTACTTCCTGGGTTACTGTGACCTCCAGTTTTCAAATATGGTTTCTGATAGTCTGTCATTAACCAGTTAAGACAACAAGCAAAATACAGTAACTATCCCTGCACTCAACTAGCAATCTAAAGTGATGAGTTTCATTAGTGTGCAGACACTGTAGTGTTAGCAATCGTCAAAACTGAGTGGAACCCAAATAATGACTTGAACAATTCAGACAAACCACTACACAGGCTTCTTGTTTTATACAACACAAGTCAGCTCTCCAAATTGAAAGACTGTATGAAGGTTTCCAGCTGCTCACAATTTCACACACAGACATATTTGTTATAACAGGGATACTTGTTCTGCACAAATGTGTTCTCTAATAACATTATTTTGTTTAAGGCAATCAGAGAACTTGCAGGATATAAATTTAAACATTCACATCTCCATGGTATATGAGGAGTGCAGGATTGTTTATCTGATCTCTGCGTATTGGTGCTGCTTTAACAGCTGTACAAAACCCATGGTTAAAATCAAATACTTAAAAGAAAGACTATGGATAATTCCACCATGTATAGCCCTCAGGGGAGATGATAAAGACTGAAAACCTTACATTTTCCACTCTACTTTCTACAGCTGCCTGTAAATTTCATTGACATATTTTTTCTTAATAAATTAGGGCAATTTTTGTTAGCTTAGAAATGTTTGTCAGTAAAACCAGTATGCACTGTCACTTTCTGAAGAGGATGACTTTTCAGATTATTAAAGAGGAGCTCCAGTCTCCCCCAAATACTGTTGCTGCTGACTTTTAATATAAAGACACTTACTTGTCCAGGGATCCAGTGATGCCGGCACCCAAGCCGATTCTTCAATCGTGTTTGGGTGCAGGCGCCAGCATCTTCACTAAGGGAAACTGGCATTGAAGTCCTCAGGCTTCACTGCTGGTTTTCTACGGCACATGCACGAGTCACGCTGCGCTTTGTAAATGGTCCCATTGTCTTCTGGGACCTGTGTGTGTCCCAGAAGGCAACAGGGGGAAGGAGGAGGGGCCGGACTTACTTGAAGATCTAGACATCGATCTTACCCGGAAGTGGGAGTGGGTACCTGTCAAAACCCGGTCTCTGTTCTCCCCCTCCTCCCCAAAAAAGTGCCAAATATGGCAGTGAAGAGTGCGAACAAGCGGAGCTTCCCCTTTTGGGTGGAGCTCTGCTTTAAGTGTAAATTTTTATTGCCACATTTTATCTGTGCACTTTTTATAGCAACTTATTAAAATTAGTCTGTTTTTTATGCGCTCTATGTACCATTGAGGAGATTTCCCTTCATTTCCTACCCACCTTGAAGACACAACCCACAGTGGTGAGAGTAAACTCTGAGAACATTGTCACTGTACTTTGAATTTTTTTTTCACCTCCTGTTTCACTGCAATCTTGAAAAATGTGGGGTTTCTGATCACTTTCTGTGCCAACCAATAGAAAGGGTGGGTTTATAATCCTTTCCTACTCTAAGCAAGATTAAAAAGAAGAAAGTCCTATATAACAGGTGGCACCACAAGGTATCCACTTAATATACACTTTAAAGCAGAACAAACACTTTCTTAACCACTTCAATACAGGGCACTTATACACCTTCCTGCCCAGAACAATTTTCAGCTTTCAATGCTGTCGCACTATGAATGACAATTGCGTGGTCATGCTACACTGTACCCAAACTAAATTTTTATCATTTTGTTCCCACAAATAGAGTTTTCTTTTGGTGGTATTTGATCACCTCTGGGATTTTTTCTGCTAAACAAATAAAAAAAAGACCGAAAATTTTGAAAAAATTTTTTTTTCTTGTTTCTGTTACAAAACTTTGTAAATAAGTACATTTTTCCTTCACTGATGGGCAATGATGAAGCTGCACTGATGGGCACTGATAAGGCGGCACTGATGGGCACCGTTGAGGTGGCATTGATGGGCACTGATGATGGGCACTAATATGCGGCACTGATGGGGCACTGATAGGCAGCACTGATGGGCACGGATGGATGCCAATCAGTGGCAAACAATAATGCCTGCCAATCAGTGATGCCAATTGTGGGCACTGATTTGTATCCATTGTGGGCACTGATTGGCATCCCTGGTGGTCTAGGGTAGCATACCTGATGGTGACATCCCTGGTGGTCCTAGTGGCATCCATGGTGGTCCAGTGTGGGCATCCTTGGGGGGGCTGCGCTGATAATCTACTCGCATCTAACAGATGCGAGTGAGGAAAAGCCGATCAACGGCTCTTCCTATTTACACTGTGATCAGCCGTGATTGGATTGGACACGGCTGATTGGTGTTGCGGTGTGTCAGACTGGGTCTTCAGGCTTGATATCCTGGCGATGTCATATGACGTCCGGTCAGGATATTGAAACCACTTTGCCGCCGTCATTTTGCTATATGGTGGCAGCAAGTGGTTAAAATCTGCTGTATACAAAAAAAAAAAAATCTCACATGAGATGCATGCCACATTTGGGATCACTGATCTTTCTTTACTATTTTCAAAATGATTCATGCCACAAAATACAGCTCCCACTATACTTCTGGTGCTGTAACTATGAGAGCTGTAGCTCTCATACACAAAAGCCGTACTGTCATTTGTCCATTTGTCATTGTCAGTGTCATTTATCCATTCATAAAACACCTTGTATGTAGTGAACTATTGGCAGAATACAAGGAATCCTGTGAATGGACAAGGTAAGAAGAAGGGTGCATAAACAACAGTACAGCTCCTGTGTATGACCGCAACTCTCATATTTACAGCAGCAGAAATGGCATACAAGCCGTGCGAGTAAAGAGCAGTTTTAAAGAAAAATGCTTGCCTGTAGTTCTGCTTTTACTTTTGGAGACATAAGCCTGTTTACTTCAAATTTACAATCATATGCAAGAGACATTACTTTTTTCTAAAATGTATTCAAGCATAATTGTGAGTTCAATTGGAACATAGACACTTCAGCAACAGTGAATTATGTTAAAATAATCTTCCATCTTTCCAAAAGTATGAACACATCTTATGTGTGTAATAACTGGTAGGCACCTAAGAAGCTTCCAGCTGTCTTAGCCACTTAGAGGAACAAGGGCTAAAGCAAATATGCGTCCCAATCCTCCAGCCTGTTTGAAGTGGTGGTATGTTAAGGATTTGTTGAACTACCAACTTTTTTCAGTCATTTATTACAAAAAACATACCTGAAAAGTGAAAACCAAGCACTGCTTTTACGTACTGTAGTAATAAGTGACCCCTAACTGTCAGCTAGTCTTAATCCTAAAACACTATAAGAAAAACTGTAATTTCAAATAAAGAAATAATAGAAGTGACTAATGAGTTCTTACCAGCCCCATGGGAACCAATAAAACAGTTATATATATTGAAGTTGTATTTTTGCTTTTTAAAACTAAATCAGTAGTTAGTTGGGGGAAGCGGGTGCCTGGAGTTTTTAGGCTGCAAGAGCCAAACTTCTCCTGCTACAGAGCTAAGCCCCATCTTAGTACTTCTGTCCAATGTGTGAGTTAGCATTAACTCTGGGGGTGGTGCTACAATACAAAACTTAGGGAGGTTGAAAGCTTAGTAACAAGGTAAAAAAGGGTCAGTAAGGGTATAGAAGAGTTTTTTTTAATAGTGGATACCTTGTGATGCCTCATGTAGAACTTTCTCTTTAGAAGTTTTATTTTTTTTATGATTTAAAGTTTTATTGCATGCACCAGCAAAGACAATACAAATCCAGCATTGATATAGGGTACAATAATCATAAACTGTTACACAAACCTATAATAAAGTAAAATCATATGCGAGGTACAAAGCAGGGTGATGCCAAGACGGCAACTAAAAATTACAGTAGTCACGAATGCAACAGTGTAAAACACTAAATTCACCAAGAGGCTGGTTTCCAATAGAAAGAAAAAGGCATAATGTCACGGAACTTAAAAGACAAGAAGGCGAGAGCAAGAAGGAAAAGCGAATAAGCAAGCCCAATAGGCGACACAATTACTGAACAGGAAAACTTAGGAGGAAAAAGAAAAAAAAGGGGGGGTTGGGAATGCATGCACAGTCACAGTTGCTCATCCGGGGAGGCCATAAAGATGTTGTAGTTTCGTGAGTACCGGAAATCATGGCAGTAAAACCAGTTTTATTGAATTGTTTGTTTTAACACAGCCGTTAAGTCTCTTTGAAAGTTTAAAATGGCTGACAGGTCATTGTGCAGGCGTAATGCATTTTTCATTTAATGTTGTACTTCCACAACTCTCGTTTGAAAGACAAAATGATAGTCATGATAATGTCATGCTATTTTTTGGATGGAACTCTCCTTTAACCACTTCAATATTGGGCACTTTCACCCCCTTCCTTCCTTCCCAGGCCAATTTTTAGCTTTCAGCGCTCTTTCACTTTCAATAAGAATTGCGCAGTCATGCAACACTGTACCCAAATGAAATTTTGTTCACACAAATAGAGCTTTCTTTTGGTGGTATTTATTCACAAATCGTTTTTTTAATTTTTGCGATATAAGCAAAATAAAGAGTGGAAATTTTGAAAAAAAAATTCTACTTTCTGTTTTAAAAGAAATCCAATAAAATCTAATTTTGTCATAAATTTAAGCCAAAATGTATTCTGCTACATGTCTTTGGTAAACAAAATCTCGTTAAGTGTATAATAATTGGTTTGTGTGATCAAGGACAGATGTACGCAGATGATCATGTACAGATGTGTGCAGATGATCACGGACATATGTGTGCAGATGATCATTGGGACATATGATTTTACTGTTACATATGTGGGGGACAGGTGTTTTTACTGTGTGGGGACATGTGTGTGGGGACAGTGTTTTGGGGACACTATTTATGGGACATTGTGTGTTTACATTGTGTGGGGACATGTGTGGGGACACTGGGCGGGTGATCAGTGAGTAAAAAACTGTAAAAAAAACAGCTCATACTTACTGATCACCAGCTGGCTGCAGTGATCTGCTCTCCTCTCCTCACTGACAACTTCCATGTGAGGAGAGGAGAGCCAATCGCCTAGAAATCAGCTCTCTATTTACATCACATGACAGCTGTGATTGGACACAGCCGTCATGTGATCAGGAGAGTCAACCACAGAGCCCTCCTGCCGATCAGAGATGCGCCGTGTCTGGGTGACACGAGCACATCGGGATCGTGCCGCTGCATGGGCACGCGCGCGTGCAATCCCCCTCCTTCTGAGGGACGTTCCTGAACATCCACTCAAGAGGAGGAAGCGCCCACCCGGCCGTATATGTGCAGTGAATATATACAAAATAATTCTGCGCTGCCCAAAAAGGAAACAAAAAGCAGCTAACACAACCAACAAAGTATATATGGGGAAAAAAAACGAAAAAGTGTAGCGCTAAACAATATCGTAAACGACAATGGATTAGTCGATATGCAGTGAAGGGATCACCTATAAATAAAACTTTATAAATAGGTAGTCCTAATATGGACTTTGTGACTAAACAATGAAAGTGGTTAGTCCTTATGTAAACATATTTGGACAAATGATTCCGGCATCTCAAAATGCAGACCAACTCACTCCCACCGAGAGATGAAAAGGCTTACCAGATAAGATGGACCCAAAGGGGCATACGCCGAATTGGGTCAGATAAGGCTTGGGTGGTGAGTGGCTGTGGATGGCTGTGATCCTACGGGTTGTTGTATTCCTCCAAGTGGCACCCGGGTCCAGAAAGGTGTGGAAAGTCACCCGGATATAGATGGTCCTATAGGTCCTGGAAAGGATGGGGTATTCCGTAGATGGGTCTCTCAAAGCAACATTCCATGGATCAGGTGATGATGTTGTTTAAGTGGAAAAGAAAGGAAGGGCCACATAGTGTAAATCCGAAAACAAGACTTTTTATTTAAAATGAAAGGATATACACTCACGTATAAATCCAAGGTTTAAAACAGCGCTGTAACAAAGTGGCGACAGTTTTGGGTAGGACCCCACTGTCTCCACTTTGTTACAGCGCTGTTTTAAACCTTGGATTTATACGTGAGTGTATATCCTTTCATTTTAAATAAAAAGTCTAGTTTTCGGATTTACACTATGTGGCCCTTCCTTTCTTTTCCACTTAAACAACATCATCACCTGATCCATGGAATGTTGCTTTGAGGGACCCATCCACGGAATACCCCATCCTTTCCAGGACCTATAGGACCATCTATATCCGGGTGACTTTCCACACCTTTCTGGACCCGGGTGCCACTTGGAGGAATACAACAACCCGTAGGATCACAGCCATCCACAGCCACTCACCACCCAAGCCTTATCTGACCCAATTCGGCGTATGCCCCTTTGGGTCCATCTTATCTGGTAAGCCTTTTCATCTCTCGGTGGGAGTGAGCTGGTCTGCATTTTGAGATGCCGGAATCATTTGTCCAAATATGTTTACATAAGGACTAACCACTTTCATTGTTTAGTCACAAAGTCCATATTAGGACTACCTATTTATAAAGTTTTATTTATAGGTGATCCCCTTCACTGCATATCGACTAATCCATTGTCGTTTACGATATTGTTTAGCGCTACACTTTTTCGTTTTTCGTTTTTTTTCCCCGTATATGTGCAGTGGCTGGGTGGGAGGTGGTTAAGAAAGCAATTTCAGACTGTAAACTCAATCAAAGGCCACAAATTCTACCTAATAAATACTTTAACACAGTTATGAATAGCCAAAACTTTAACAAAAAAGTCTCAAGGGACAATACCATATTTGAAATGCATTTTTTCCAGAACTGAGATATTGGGCTTAATTTGCTATAGGAGTAGAAGGTGTTCACTTAGCAAAGTAAACATTCATTTGAAAGGTATATGTTTATTTCACAAAGTGAATGTTAGTAAATCAGGTGAACCTGTATTCTTATCGTATACCCAATATGTGCAAGGGAAATTATTTTTTTCTTACTACATGGACTATTACAATGGAATTTCTTAAAATGATTACATTTTGAAAATAAAAATGATGCCTAAGGTGATCTAAGGTCGGGGCAGTAGACAACTCTTAATACCCAAATGTTTATACAACTATTTTTTTTTTTCATCACATAATACTAAAAGATCATGGTTTCAACAGTCTGCTGCTATACCTTCCACTATTATTGACTTGATGTACAATGTGTAAACAGATCAGCTTTAACATTATCTCCTGACAAATCCTTTTTCTGTTCTGGATAGAGAAGAGAATGGTTAACACCTGTTTGATTGGTATAGCTGTATGTAAGGCTTAGTGCAGAAATTGTGTCTCAGTTGCTGCTTAGAAACCTGACAAGAAGTAAGAGGAAGTGTATCAAAAAGAGAGGAAAGCCATCTCTGACATTTGGCATTGTGAGAGAAAGTAGGGGGAAATTTAAATTTTATGCTAATCATCACAGGTGGCCCATAGAAAACTTTCAGTCTAGGAATCTTCCTTGTAGAAAATATTAGCCCTCCATGCTTGGTTAGGGCTATTGTCTATAGTGCATGGCCACAGAAGAACAGTATACTGTGACTTAACTTTTAATTACCTCCATATCACATGCTGATACTAAGCAATATATATATATATTTATAACTGTGGCATTTTCTTTACCT
This sequence comes from Lithobates clamitans, assembly GCA_037952925.1. NCBI lineage: Eukaryota > Metazoa > Chordata > Amphibia > Anura > Ranidae > Lithobates > Lithobates clamitans. Next base: position 3,053,104 of record JBBGZY010000216.1, read on the forward strand.
GGCTTGTTTGTGGACTGGACGGGTCATAAGAAGGAACATAGTTCTTCAGGGCATCCTGAGGATTCAGGTGTGGAGGATATCGGATTGTTGGATGAGAAAAGTAGGAACTTGGGGCCGGAGGAAGTATAGCTTGTGTTGCAAATGGCAGAGGGGAGGGTGAAGTCCTGGTTGAGATGACTGGTAAAACAAAAGAAAAAGAAAAACATTACTGTTTAAATTTGTTTCATGTTTTGTTAGGATTATCAAGAAAAGAAACACCAGAATTCAATAAAACAATCTCAACAAATGCTGTACTTACCGTACATCTTCTGAAATTGTTATTTGATTACTTTCCCTGCTGTACTAGAAAGTTAGATGAAGCCTAAATACCAGACGTCCCTTGAGAACTAACAGTCCAACTTTCCCATATCAGGCTGCTCAAAGTCTTGTTTAGCTTTCAGGAATTACACCATTTTCTGATTTAGCACTACTTGAAATAAAAGCATTATTCCCAGAAAGAAAACATATTTCACTAGTTAAGTATTTTCTCCAGAGTCTTGAAAGATAACAAAACCCACATATTTGTGAGCCTTTGCATCACACTGGGAAATAAGTCATCGTTAACTCCTAATGAGTTTTGGCTGCAAAGGGACACTGCATACCTGCAAGTCTATGGGAGGCTACTTGCAAAATAGTTTCAGGTCCATGAATCAGAAATATTTATACTAAATTAGCAACAGCCAGGTAATCAGTATTCTAAGCCATGGAGTTTTTCTATTAAGCAGGTGTGCTAATCAAGTGTCCCGATATACAGAAAATACAGAAGGAAATATATTAAAAAAATAAAATGTTAAAAAAATTGTAATATCTATAATAGGTAAAATGTGACTGTTGCATAATAAATAACATAACATTAACATAATTGTAAAATTGTAAATAAAGCCATTTTTTTATATAGTAAAGAGAATTATTCCCTCTCTGTGTCCAATTTGCGAGATTTCCCTTCACATATTTCCCCTGTAGACACAACAGAAAGTGAAAAGAAATACCTTCAAGGTTTAAAGAAATTATTTCCCCTAATTTTCAGTCACAGGGACAATGGTTACCAAGAAAAGTAAAGGGGATAAACACAGCAATAAAAACCTGCTGGGGGTTACAATTCTTGTTCATTCTATCCAAAATGAAAAAAAAAAAAAACTTTAAAAAGTAAATGTTACAAAATTATTTTAAATTGTGAACTCTCTAAATATATACAAAAGTTTTCCTTTAAATACTGCTAACTTGCAGTAGACATTTTAACCTATCCACCTAACATCCACTCATCCAGAGGTATTTAAAGCGGAGTTCCACTCAAAAGTGGAACTTCCACTTATCTGTCTCCTCCCCCCCTCCGGTGCCACATTTCAGGGGGGAGGGGGGAATGGGTACCTGTTTTTGACGTGGTTCGTTCTCCCAGAAGTTCAGCCCCTCCTCCTTCCTCGGCCGCCAGAACAATAAGAAAGCGCAGCGCGCTTCACACATGCGTAGTAGGGTTCTCTTACCAGGAATGGCGGCTGTGGTGCCAACATCAAGGGCTCTCTGGACAGGTAAGTGTCCATATATTGAAAGTCAGCAGCTGCAGTATTTGTAGCTGCAGACTTTGAATTTTTTGTGGGGGGGGTGGACTTCCTCTTTAATTACCAGAGTAACAACACAAGTTCTTCTCAGAGAAAAAGAAAACAGACAGAATATTAACCAAGAAAAAACAGTCTGTCTATTTTCATTGTACAGAGATGGCAAAGGGTTTGTGCGATATCAATATTTATTTAATTAATTTGGTCGGAGAATACATTTATAAGAAAAGAACAGGACTCCTTGCCAGATTGTGTTTTATGATAAAGGGGAATCAATATAAGGCAAGGAAAACAAATCACATTCCAACCAAATGAAACATTTGGCCCTGCTCCTTTTTTAAGCATATAAGCTGATTTGATTTGCCTGGTAACGAACATTTCCATAATTTGAGCTTCGTTACAGTCTTTGATATAGTGTTATGGTAATGACTTGATCTAAAAGGGTTGATGGCTGTGTCAGTTTGTCAGTCAGCAGCAGGCACAGCATCTGTGATACTCAGATGATAAAAAGTCAGGAAAGATAAACTGACTGTGCATCTTCATCCTTGCCCTCAACATGAAGAACTGTTCAGGTAGTCCTAATCCATGTTTTTATGGTTGGTACACCAGTTTTCAATAAATGATTGGTACTGGCACCAAGAAAACATTTCTACACATATCCGAAGGTTGTTACCAAATTGCATTTTTTTCTAAATAGTGAGCTGCAGCCAAGAATTGTCTCTCTAGTCTCCTTGTACTATTGTAGGTGAACTGTGCTAAGAAAAATAGAGTGGCTGCAATTTCTGACCTCCTCAAGAAAACATTAATTACCTGTCTGTTTTCCTAATTTGATGACTTCAACACATGCTGAGTTATTGAGCTAGATTAAGTATTAAAGTGGTTGTAAACCCTCTCATATACCCAGTGAAGTGAATAGCCTCAGATGATATACAGGGATTAAACAAATCTCCCCACATACGTTTTACATGTATATCTGCTGTCTTTCCCTTTTTACACTCTTCGGAAAGTGCAGATCAGAAAATCTTAGAACTCTTACTTTCTCCTCCAGCAGTGGGAGGGGAGTCTGGGCTTACACAGTGTAAGAGCTATTGAAGGAAAGGCACCCCCCCCCCACATAGGCAGAAGAATGAAGGAACATGCAGAGCTGTAGTCTAAATAAACAAGCTCTCTGCTTTTCTACCTCTAAGTTCTAAGTTCCCTCCCTGACACAAATTTTCAGCTGCTGTTATTTCCTGTGTTGGAGAACTTGTCAGAAGTGACTCTACTGATAACAGAGGAAAGGAGCAGCAGAAAGATACGGCACTTAGAGCTTCGGAGAGAGATAAGTAAATACTATAGATAGATGTGCCCGGGTCAAATTTCATGAATGGGATTTACAACCACTTTAGGGCTACATTAACAGGAACGTAAACATGTTACTGATGCAAAAGTTCCGGCATAAAAGATACTTGCTTTTAGATCTGTTTTTTAAATACATAAAATGACCCCGTTTTTTTTAATGCCAGAGGACATACACATATCCTCAAATGCAGATTTTTTGATCATGTGTTATGGATCTGAACGAAGTGCACATTTACACACCTGTTCAAATGTCTCCATTAAAACAGTGCAGCTGTGTTGAGATCCATACATAAAAAAGTACTTGAAAATACATTTTTCCGCAAAATCTCATGGATTATGTCCCAGGAAAAACTCACAAGCATCCTCTTAGACAAAACCAATTAATTTGAAGCCACTTGGGAACCCTGGGCCAAATATATGGGCATAGCTCTCATAGCTGGGGTACAAGTCTAACAAACTTGTTCCACCACTCCCTTCCTGTTCCTTGGCTTCTTTTTCTACTTTTCTACCTCTCTCTCTCCTCTTTTCCTACTTTTCTCCCTCCTTTCCCTCTTACACCATACACTTATTACCTTCTTTTCATACCAAGGGTACCTATGATACACCGCCTCTGAAAAGACTATACTAAAGGTACCCACCTCAAGGGACATGATGCGTCGGCTCAAATGTTCCCTTTCCGGCAACCTCGGTTGTCAGGAGCCCCCAGCTAGTTTTTCCCACGGGGGGGGGGAGGTCGTTGGAGGGTATTCTCTGGGCACATCATTATCCCAAAAAGGGGTGCCCAGAATATTCTCCTGATCTCCTAAATCGGTCCCCAAAAACTGGGGCAACACGAGGATCACATGTGTTGGACTATTCGGTTTATCTTTGCCATGTCCTTATACATCCCTTAACTGTATTCCAAATGAATCTGATATTGTCACACATGAATAAGTGTATGTATTTTAATTTTGTTGTTCTTTTATTGAAAAATAAACATCTTTTGAAAGAAAATAAATGTTTCCAGCTGTGTAAATGAAGCCTAAAAATCAGCAGCTTTGTCTTCAGACTAAAGCAATGGCAGCCTCCATAGTTTTCTTAATACTGGTTTCCTTTAGGACATGTGAAAACTGTTAATGCTGGGGATAGTGCTGTGATTTGGGCAGAATTTCACCTCTGCTCCTCTGAAACCTCGGGGTAGTAGAGCATGTTCCTTATGTCCTTTATAGGCACAGAACAGCAAGGACAGTGCAGGCTCCAGCTGCTGTCAATGACTAGCTGGAAAGAGGAGTAGGGTTATGGCCTGCCGCTATGAGCTTCAGCGGACTATGAAAAAGTGTCCACCGAGCCAGCTGGGAGCACACATGCAAAGGTGGCTCCATGGGTCCTTCTTCCTGTAAGGGGAAGGTGTCACCTAAAATGTCAGCCACAGACGGAAAAGTTATCTACAGAGAATATACAAGGTAAGTGCTGATCTTTTCAGCCCTATGTGTTTTTTAAGGTGTGTTTTTTTCTGCTTAAAAATCATGGCAAATAGTACTCACCTATCTGACAAGTGACTATTATAGGAAAAAATTGTTTTTAAAACTTCTGCTACCTTAGTCACTATTTCTACCCCTGCTTGTAGTTGTGCAAGGAGCTCTGCTTCTGCAAGTATGTTTACATAGTTAAACTAACAGCACTGATAAAGGCAATAAAGCCCTAACTGATTACAACTGTTCATATATATAATCTTATTGCAATAGAAAAATCTACCATGTTCCTTAGATTGGGGTACACTGAATGACGTGCTTAGGTAGGACTTCAAAATATATAGTTGTTGGCTCTTATGTTGTAAAGATGACTGTATAAAGGGAATAGAGTAATCTAGAATAAAGACAGATTTGATTATTTATACTAGTTACTTTAAAAAATTGTATTCCTGGAATTCTCTATTGAATTCTTACTTAATGTTTATATTAAACTCACAATGTTCCAAACCTATCATTAAGAGGAAATGTAAACTTACAATATCTGTGGATGACTATTTCCAATTTAGAAGTGGTACATTTTTGTGTGAAATAGAGTAAACGCTTATACAGTATATTTTACAACAAAAGCTTAGTCAGAACCTAATGTGCTTGTCCACTGCTCTTCTTGCCTGTGTTAAGTGAGCAATGCCCATGGCAGCGTCTAAGGATAACTGCTGCACATAGGTGAACAGCCTAAGTTACACAAGAAAGCGATATTCAGTGCTTTGCCAAAAATCAATCTTGGCTCAGAGCCCTGGGGGAAAAATGAAGTTAACCTAATGAAGCAAACTGAGCATGGATATTCCCATACTCATTAAACAGAAACATGTGTTTAATATAATTTGACCCATTGTACCTGAACTGGGTTGGCTTAAGTAAGTCATGCTGTCATGACCTTAAAAAATGACAGGCACAAATTTACGCAATAGCACTGTGTGACTTTACATCTGTACCACAAAAAAAGCATCCACTGAAAACATATTATTGAACTCATGTACAAACCACAAAAAAATGTGACCTTTGGCTCTTTTAAAATTACTAAAAACAAATGGGTCATACCCCTGTTATCTTCTGTCACCCTGTCAGAGGCTTGAAAGTAGAAGTTCACCCTAAAACTAAAATCTGTAAATTTACTGGCATCCACAATCTAACCCTGTAAAGAAGAAAGGCTTTTCTGTGTAAGTGGGTGCAGAGGAGACAGCCGACAAAGTAAGCCAAAAGTAACTCTATGGGTGACGCCACTTCCCAGGCATTTCCCAGCCATTCTCGGCTGTCTCCTGCACAGAGCTTCCGCCGTTGGAGACCAGACCAGAGCGGCTTCAGAAAATGTATTACAGCGATTTCCTATTTACAGGGCTAGATAGGTTAGTATTAGATTGTGGATGCCAGTAGATTTACAGATTTTAGTTTTAGGGTGAACTTTTACTTTAATGTTAAAATCTGCAGCATATAATATATAAATTAATAATTTCCTAATGCAGTTATTAGATAAGCCCAGAAAAAAAGCCTGAGTTGTTATACTCCAGTAACCTTTTTCCTACTGAGCAGCAAAATCAAGACAGGGACGGTAACTCTAAGCTACACTCTCCCTGGAAGCTGCCACTACCGATGCAATACAATCTCTAGAGCCACCATCTTGATCTAATTAATATTAGCTATGTTAGTTACTTATCTGGAACTAGCATACAGGACAGGAAGTCTAGTCAGCAATGACAGCTCCCATATTTCTATCCTTGCACATTTACTTCTCATGCTGCAGCCAGTGGATATTGCCAGAAAATGGAACACGCATTACAAAGGACAGATGAAGGCTGATTTGGACTATTGAATAACTGAAGTGAGTATTCACATCATTTTTGGGTGAGGATTATCAACTCTTTTAGTAAACCAACCTCCATATCTGTACCAGGTGATAAAACTGAGAATTTATCAAAGCAGCTGGCACTGCTATCTGGCAGTACAGGAGTCTTGGATCACATATCCATCAACAAATGTGTGTGGAGTTTGTGGGATTTCATTATGTAAGCACTTCATTTTTTAGATAATGCTTTTCTTCCACAACACAATGACAATTAAGAGATTAATTAATGTCTAGCTAAATCACTCACAGTGAAGTTTGCAGTATCTGGCTTTATGACCACTGAACCAGGTCAACCTGTATGCAAATTAGTATGAAGTGTTGTTCAGCACTGATACAAATTATTTTCCCTGAATGACTTCAAGTCAACAGCCAAGGTCTGTCACAGTGGAGCTAACAACGACACCATATCTGACACTTTTTATGTGCAAAGTTAGTGGCCTGTAAAGCCTTTCCCCTTTTTGTTATGCCCTATCACTTTTACCTTATTTTTCAGCAAAATAAATCTGGGCATCTACCCAGTGCAGATTATATCAGCCCCATTTTCCAAGGTCTGCAGTTAGTTTGCTTTAACTTATTTCATCATGGTCACAGGCCTGTTTTAAATTGGTACAATACTACTACTAATATCCAGCACAACAAATCTGTTATTCACAACTACATGCTTCTTTTTTTCCACAAAAAACAAACAGCTCATAACATTATCAACAATAATTCCTGCTTTAAAACATGCAAGTGCCTTGTGTTTACATACAGCAGAATTTTGGAAGACTAGTCTAGAATATAGCATTTGTTGCCCTTACCACTATGTCCTACTCCTGGAATCCCCGGATGATGATGCTGGGGAAAAGTGCTCAGTCTCGATGAAGAATCCTGTGGTGATGTTGGGCTAAACAATGGCTTTTCAGGCTTCTTCATAGTTGGGGAGGACATATCTGTTTAAAGTAATAAAACCAAGTGTCAAGATGCAAGCAGCTGAGGTGAGTGTATTCAACATGATTACATTTGCTTGTTTGTGTTACTAAAATATTGCCTGTTGTAAAATGGTAACAGCTTATTATAGAATATAGATTGACGCTACAACCAACACACATTTCTGATCCCTGCTAGGCACAGATTCTGCCAGTCACTGCTATGTGCCCCACTTAGTTCAGTTATTAGACCTCATTGTGACAAGCAGACGAACAAGCACAAATGACCAGCCTCTAGATGAAGACTTCAATAATAGTTTGCTTGTCTTCAGCCTATTAAACCAAAATCACATTCCTTTCATACCAGACAGGCGTATCGTTGGAGTAATTCATTTATTCATTATTTCTCAGATACTTAGGGCAGCACTAAATCAGATACGTGGCTGCTTTTTTTCAGCTAGACGTACTAATCCTTAGTTAGAGAAAACAAACACACAACAGTTATACCTGCCATCCTTAAAATAAAAGAAAATGCTTTTAAAACAAAAATTTCACCCATTTTCCTTTAAAAACATTTAAAAAATTGTTGCTTTGACCATTACCAAAACTCTCTATAACTGCAAAAAAGCAAAATACATTTTAATTTTAAGAACACAAAATGGTATTGTACTCAAAGTAAATTCAGATTATGTTTATGATATGACAGAACCAAAGTCTATGACAGTGATAAAAGAGATCAACTAACACCACATCTCATGAAAAGGTGAAAAAGTCACTGAAAGTGATGGAGACCCACAGTGTGCATTGCTTCCAGGTAATGAAATATAAATTCTTTATATGATGAGACTCCGCACATACAGACATCTTTGTACCAGGCAATGCCTGAATTCTTTGTAGGTTCTATATCTATTCTGTTGTAAAATATGCAATATTAGGGTACTGTTCTATTGTCTATGGAGGAGGAGACTGAGTACAGAGTTTAACCCCTGCCAGCATGCTGGCAGGGGTTAATTTGAACTTAACGTGATTGTAAAGTCTCGTGTTTTTTCTATAAAAATAATAAACATGTCATACTTACCTGCTCTGTGCAGTGGATTTGCACAGAGCAGCCCAGATCCCCCTCTTCTTGGGTCCCTCTTCGGTTCTTCTGGCCCCTCCCTCCTGTTGAGTGCCCCCACAGAAAGCAGCTTGCTATGGGGCACCTAAGCTGAGCTGCCACTTCCTGTGTCTATTCAGACATGGAGCTGTGGTTTGGCTCCGCCCCTCTCTCTCCTGATTGGCTAATCAATGGCGCAACTGTTGTGTTTCAGCCCATCAGAAGGAAGAGTCCCGGATGTCCGAGACACTCGTGGACATAGCTGGACAGAGATGGGGCTCAGGTAAGTATTAGGATGGCTGAGGGGGGCTGCTGCACACAGAAGGCTTTTTATCCTAATGAATAGAATGCATTAAGATAAAAAAAACTTCTGACTTTACAACCCCTTTAACCCCATATGGTCAGGGAGTTTCCAATGTTCACACTGCACCTATCACTTGCAAACTTTCTAGGGCCTTCTGCTTAAAGAAGCCTCTTGTTTTTAATATATCAACCCCAAATCACTCAGTAAAAGAGATCTTAAAGTGTTACTAAACCCACAACAGTAAAAGCAGCCTGTATATGCAGTAAAGCACGCTTGTTATACTCACTGTGGAACCTAAGGGGTTAATCCTCTGCATTGTGTAAAAAGGCTGTTTGAGATCAGATATAGTGAATGCATGGTCCTTGGTTTAGTAACACTTTAATATCTAAAAGCTATCCCATGCTATATATTTTACAGTCTGATTATATAATTTAATAAGCTTAGACTGAAAAAACTTAAAAATAACTTCAAATCAAACTGTACAAAAACTGATTTTAGGAAGAGACTGTAACGTGTAATTAATTTTACAATCATTTTACTTCCGATTTTATTTTTATTTTTTATTCCAACTAACACACCTATTGTTTTATACATTCCCACATGTTTTCCTATGTTAGCCCATTTATGGTTCAAAATGGATTTTAAAATGTGGTCATCTTACCAGTCTTTTGCTCAGATGGTAAACTGCTTGCAGACATTTGCAATCAAGATTTAGTAAAGTAATAAAGTTAAAAAAAATGGCTTGTAAATTAAAATTGCTGTCTAACAGTATAACTACTGTTAATATTACCAGTCAATGCATTTACCTACTTTCCTTGCAGTGCAATAGAAGCTCATTTATGGCCCAGAACTTGGCAGCCTTAAAATGTATAGAGGAAATTCACTAGAGGATAAAATATCAACGTAAGCTAAAACTTATTTTTAGCATATTTTCTATTAGTGTCTCTGGGAGATTTCTCTTTGTTTCATGTCTTTTTGAGGGATATCACACAAAAAAGATCTTCCCACGTTCTGGTTATTTGACAGGTATCAGAAAGAAGAGGAAGTGATGGGAAACCCCCACAATGGTGACAAGGACACCATTAAACATTTTATTCAATAGAGATAGAAAGATTTATACTCTGTGTCAGGATTTTATTGCTGTTTTTGCCCTACTGTCCAGGGGAAAACACTCCTAGAGGAAATCAAAGATAGCATTTAAAACTCAACAGCAGTACTAACTTTTGCCCATTTTACAATAAAAGGTGTAGTTGGGCTTTTCATTTAATTCTAACCTTTGAAATTTCGATTTAGTTTTAGTCTTAGGACTTAAATGGCATTTTAGTTTTAGTCCCATTTTAGTCTTCTGCAATTGTTTTAGTTTTAGTCGTATTTAGTTGACTAAATCTCCAGTACATTTTAGTCGTCTAAAATCTAATGGGTGTAATTAAATTTTAATGCATTAGTTAACATTTCTCTACAATTTCCAAACTCATTATATACTGCTGGAGTGAAAAATCTAATATGTTATTATTTATGGTATTGAGGTATGAACATGCACTACAGACCAGTGTTAATATTGAAGTCAAATTTCAGTTTAGTTCAGAAAAAATCCTAGGATTTTGTTGTCGGAATGTCCAAACAAAGTCCGACCGTGTGTACGGGGCATTAGTCTTTTGACTAAAATGGCATTTTAGTTTTAGTCCCATTTTAGTCTTTTGACTAAAATGCCATTTTGGGGTTAGTCGTATTTTAGTCATCTTAATTGTTTTAGTTTTAGTTGTATTTTAGTCGACTAAAATAGTGTTCATTTAGTCGACTAAAATGTTTTAGTCGTTTTAGTCGACAAAATTAACACTGAGCGCATCAGCCTCTAAGTACCTGCTCCTACTTCCTTCTGTAAGTAATGTTAAGTTAGAGCACAGCTTATACATAGCAAAGTATTGAAATCTTACATCCCATCATGGTACCAAAGATTTGAAGTCCACATGTATCCACAACTTTCCAGCCAAAGATATTGGAACACTCTAATATGTAGGCTTTTTTTTTTCATAAAAAAGATATGTTTTAATACAATGCGGTTGGCATATAGTGCTTTGTAGAGTTTTTCTTTACTATATTTTCAGATAACATCTCAGTAACATTGTTACTAACCACAGTGACATACAGCTCTAGCATGTCACACATTATAACATAACATTTATGGTATCATTTTACCATATACCATATAATCAGCTGCCATTTTAGATAAATAAGATGCACTATAACATTTAGAGTTAGGAAACATCCAATATGTGGAGTAACAGACCATAAACAAGAAAGAAACATGAATCTATTTACTCCCGTACTTCCTAGTTTCTAGTTTCTAAGTAGCATGTACTTAGTACATGAAAAAAAAAGTTTTATCCTACATTTTAACAACATTGAATATTACTCACTGATTAACCATTATAGCACACTGTACTTATCAAATATTTTGCTTAAGCCTAGTACACACTAGTAGTTTTATTTTTTTCATTCAACCCAGCAGGGCTGAACAAAAAAAATCTAACAGCTCAGTTCAGAGCCGCTGTATTAACTATCCAATGTTAGTACATCAATATCCCCTGTTGTTTTATTGTGTTCTGACAGGGGGATGCCCCTCTTCGCCAGAACACTCTGGTCAGCATGCTCAGCCATTGACTGACAGCGCAGACTGAGAGCTGGTCGGCAGACCTTTTTTGGCCATGTCCCATCAACAGAAGCCACCGAATAGCTGGCTTCTGTCAGACCGGCTGCAGTACGTTCCTATTGAACCAGCCAATGCTGTCTGACATTTGACCCGTGTGTACTAGGCTTTAGAGCTGGAGGCTGACTTTTTATAGCCTAGAACACACTAGTGTTTTTTTTGTTCAACCCAGTAGGGCTGAATGAAAAAAACTGACAGCTCAGGAGGATCCGCTGTACTATCCAATGTACAGCGATCTCCCCTTCTGTCCTATTGTGCTCTGACGGGGGGGGGGGGCAGCTGAGAGCGCTGATGGGGAGTCGGTAGACAGACCTTTTTTAGTCATGCCCCATGCTGCAGTACACACGGGCTGAATGTCAGACAGTTTTCTATTGGACCAGCCGATGCTGCCTGGCATTTGGCTCGTGAGTACTAGGCTTATGTCTTAGGTACTCAAGCAAAACTATCTCCCTAACATAATTTCTGACTGTTTGCCTGCCCAATTGGGAGTTTTGGGTGTTCCTCTTTAAGATTGTGGGTTCTAGCATTTCCTGCTGCAACCTCCAATAAATCCAAGTAGGAGTGTGGGACCCCCTCATAATTACTGCAGAAGGGTTTGCATACCCAGGCACTCAAGTGTAGGCTTTCTGGATATATTTCATCAATTAACATTATTTATCACCAGCAAATCCTATTTTCAGTTAACGTGGTAACAGTCTTTCTACAGTGGGATTCCACTGCCAGTGCCTATATATAAAAAAATATTATGTTGTGTAGGAAAGAGTAGGGGAAGGTTAGATCCCTGCTAGGTCCTCGATGAGGAGACCTTAAAAGAGGAGTATGGGATTTTTTTATCCCATATTCATACTTACCTATAAGGATACAGCATCAGACCGATGCTGCATCTGTCCCCCACCGCCTTTTCACTGAGAACCAAGCCACCGAACACCGTTCTCTCACCTCCCCGAGCAGAGAGCTGCTGCCTGTCAGTCAGCAGCTCTCCTGCTCTGCTCCTCCACGCTCATTGGAATGCTAAACTGTTGAGGGGCAGGGAGTGGCCTCTCAGCCTCTCACTAAGAGGCTGAGACGCCTATCAGTCCACGCACCTGGTGGATCCAGACTTCCGAGGTTGGGATGACGCGGTGCCTGGGCTGATCCTGGTGACGTCAGCAGAGAGCGGACTTTAGACCGCTCTCTGCTGAAAACAAGTCACAGGAGTGCAAAACAAATTGCACTCCTGTGACCCATAGGAGAAGTTCAGCCGAATGAGTCCAGGCTGGACTTCTCCTTTAAGTATTGTGGATCCCCTATATCCCTGTGATGGTTGATTTATAAAGACTTTAATACTAAAAAAAAATATTAAGGCTGCAAACAGAAACTGTCATTTTTGCTTTAATTATCTAATTCCCATGGCAACAATGGGATCTATCTATCTATATAAATTAGAGTTCATATATACCATAACTATATACTGACATAAAATCACACAATAGGTTGGACTTGATGGACTTGTGTCTTTTTTTCAACCTCGCCTGCTATGTAACTAAATATTGAATACTGGTAAGTTGCACCTTGATCAAGCAATGCCCCGTACACACAATAGGATTTTCCGACAACAAATGTTGGATGTGAGCTGTTTGTCGGAAAGTCCGACCGTGTGTATGCTCCATAGAACATTTGTTGTTGGAATTTCAGCCAACAAATGTTTGAGAGCAGGTTCTCAATTTTTCTGACAACAAAACTTGTCGGAAATTCCGATCGTGTGTACATAAGTCCGAAGCACAAAAGTCCACGCATGCTTGGAATCAAGCAGAAGAGCTGCACTGGCTATTAAACTTAATTTTTTTCGGCTCGTCGTATGTGTTGTACGTCACCGCATTCTTGACGTTCGGAATTTCCGACAACATTTGTGTGACCGTGTGTATGCAAGACAAGTTTGAGCCAACATCCTTCGGAAAAAAATCCACGGTTTTGATGTCGGAAAATCCTATCATGCCTACAGGGCATTAGACTAAAGTGAACATAGCTAAGCTAAAGAATTCATCTGCAATGTGAATACACACTATTCCTTTAGTATATCATCCCCTATGAAGCGGTTTAGCTATTACAGGACCAGCTTTGACTTTCTCCAGTTCTCATAAATCAGCTCTTGTGTCTGCTAAAAGTACAGGTGTCAATGTTTGTGCGAACAAAACATGTGAGAGTGCGAACAAAACATGTTCTTTAACCACCAGTGAAAAGTGAAAAAAGCCTATGGGGTGAACAGTGAAAGTTTAACCAAATATTTGCATTAAGTGCTGTCAAACTTCCCTTGGTATGTGGTCTGCTGTTGGTAAAACATCAAGCCATTATTGTCTGTTGGAATGGACAAGTGTACTAATGGCCTATATACATCTCTACTGAATGCCATATTGTGCCCGTCCTGGCTGTCACAAGACTGTCAGTAACAGAATACGTTCACAAGACACAATCGTTCCTTTTTGCTGTTCACAGAAGTTCACAAAAGCAAGAATATATAAAAGACTGAATTTCACTCAAGGGGAAGATGTAGCAATTAACTCTTACTGAAAAACAAGTATTGATGTATTTAGTACTCATTCAAAGCACTATACATTAAAATGCACCATGTATGTACTAGTCTTTATTCTATAATATGTTTGGCTAAAAAATGTATAAATATATTTTAAAAAGTACAATCTAATTTTATTTTTAAAGTGAATACAGAATTGTATGCAAGGCAAATATACAGTTATATAAACCAGCATGAAAGCAGAAGAGTTTTCTTTTGACCCTCTTCACATCTGTTTGGTGCATGTGGTGCATCACAGTGTGCAGTCAGTGTGTAGAACTACACATTAATGTGCAATGCATTAGGGCCGCCTGTTCATTTTCAGTACTGCCAAAGCATCACAATGCACATCAAACTAGACATGAACCATTTAAAAAAAAAAAAGAAAGAAGGCTCACATCTTTTCATTGTGGTGTACTGAAATCCATATGCATTAAAGTGTTTGTAAAGCCCATTCATGAAATTTGATCTGCTGCTCCATTCTTCTGTCATCAGCATGATAACTTCTGACAAGTTCTCCGACATGGGAGATAAAAGCAGCTGAAAATTTGTGTCGGGATGGTGCATAAAAATAGATTAGCAGACAGCTGGTCTATTCACAGCACAGCTCTGCACATCTCTTCCTTCCTCTGCCTATGTGTGGAGGGGGGGGGTGCCTTTCCTCCAATCAGCAGTTACACAGTTATTGCCAAGAATCCACACCCAGTGGTGGAACAGGAAGAAAAAATTCTAACCTGATCTTAGAATTCTAAACAGTCTAGAAATCTGAAGACAGCACATATACACGTTAAACTTATGTAGGGAGATTTGTTTCATCTCTGTGTATCATCTGAGGTTGTTCATTTCATTGGGTATAGAAGAAGGTTTACATCCATTTTAAGGTTTGCTAGCATAGTGAGTTGAGCTGCCATTCAAAATTCAGCCTGAATGGCACAGGGAAACACCACAGTTTCTGCAACAAATATGTGTGAAACCAGCTGCAGAGTTTGGTTTTATTTTTTGTATTTAGTTTTTGTGTTATATTTAATACTTAAAAAAAATACATTCAGTCAAACCCACAGTTAAAATACTTATATGTGATACTTATATGTGAACAAGTTTACCTACCAAATGGTTTGTAACTCAACAAGTTTTGTGATCCAACAAAATCCACCCTAACACTAAAATCTGTACATCTACAGACATCCACGATCCAAACCCTGAAATGAGGAAATTGCTATATATACACCTTTTCTAAAGGCGGTCCGTCCCACATTGAGCTGTCAGTGGCGGCTTTACTGTGGAGGCGGGTGCAGAGGAGGCAGCTGAAAACAGAAGCCCCATAGTAACTCTATGGATGACATCACTTCCCAGGCATTTCCCAGCTGTTGTCGGCTGTGTGAAACGGCTGAGTGGCTGCAGAAAAGGTATTTCTCCTTTACAGGGTTAGATTGGTTAGTCTTAGATTGTGGATGCCTGTAGATGTAGCAATTTTAGTGTTAGGGTGGACTTCTTCTTCAATAGTCAGTTCCTAGAATTCTCTGATGACTATCTGATGACTATGTTGTGGTTTAGCATTGCAGCCTGGTTCAGGACCCACTTGAGCCCGATAATGAAAATTAAGGGGTGGCAGAAAACTAATAGGATAACTCCTAGGCTCTCCCCTCGTGTAAGTATGTTTATTTAAGAGAGCCTTGACCGGCTACGACATTTATTTTCTCCCAGTGTGAGTGCTGCTGCGCAGCAAGTTACAGGAGGGTGGCACTAAGATTTGGGTGCTTACACTAGCTAACTCATACATAGCTAGAGCACTTTTTTTTAAATTTCTGCTTGTAATTCAGCTTAACGTCAATCCAAGTGAAGTGATTATGTAATCATTTAAAATAATTGTAAATACCCTACAGCAGCCAATCAAAAAAGGATTCATCAACTGATCTGACTGTAGTTAACAAAACTGGTTGCTGTGGATTATTTCACCTTGCCTTTTGCTTCTGTACTTTGCTCTGCTTTATCTAGTCTATCAAGTCCTATTTTTCATTCAATTGTATGTTTTCACATGCAGTTGACATTTTTATTGCACTTTGTAACAAACCCTTAATATACATTTTAGTAAATGTAATCTTCTCAGCTCTCACCTTCCATTTTGATCTTCAGCCAGTCACAGTCAGAAGCCCCAGGATCCTCCATTTTCCACTGCTTGCTTCTGGTTGACTGGCCTGTGAACTCTGTATGTGATGTCAAAAAAAATGAGGAGGGCTTGATTACTCAGGTTGAGCTCTGCTGCAAGAAATGTTCAGCAGCGGCAGAAGCTTGCAAAAATCTTCATGTCTGGTATTCTATAATCACTGAACTTTACATAACTCATCAGCTATTAGTATAGTGAATAGAATTAACCAAGACACCATTGGTGCAAAAGCCTATCATCCAGCGATAATGCTCTATCCATACTATTACAAATATCTGGCACTCACTATACTAAACCAGTCATTAATATTTTTTTTTTCATTTAACTCTACTCATATTTTCTTTTAAATGTAGTTTACAATCTTATAAGTGTTTTTACCAACACAGTGCAAAGTGTAACACTGTGCAAAAACCTATACAAGAAAATCCTAAAATTGTATATTCCATATATTACTATGAGGGTTATGTTATCAAAAAAGGTATTTATCATGTACATTTTCAACATTATGGTTGCAACTTTTAGGCTTTTTTTTATCCTAAGGTGAACATTTCCGCAATAGGGTATACTTACCTAAACAGTGGGGCTCATGTGGTCTTTACTGTCTTGCCTCTTTATACCAAACATTATTACCTTCAGATTCTAATTATCTGGCTGTCTATCTTATTAGGGACATGTTCACAAAGCCTGATGCAAAAAAATATCAATACCAACAAGTTCGTTACAGCCAGCAATCAAATTCAAAACTGCCTTGGTAATTTTGAATGTGATTGGTGATAAAGAAAGCCAAGACGGTGGCAATTACACAGCATAGGATGCAGGAAGTACATATTACAGGCACCCTGTGAAGTGCTTTCTGGTATCTTGCTGCAGGGAACTCAGATTAAGATGTTAAAATAATTTATAGTTTTAGCACAGATACAGTGTTTGTTTGACAGGATTGCTTTCTCTCGTTACCTTGAATCGATTTTAAAACTGTATATGGTTAGAGCCCATGCCATGTGAGTAACTAGAGATGAAGAGTGAAAAGCAAACAAAAAATATATTGTATTATAGAACTTAAATAGACCCTGCTTCCACATCATTCATTTCTACAACAATCTTCCTATGAAACTATCTTAGAAATGTGTGTTAAATGGTACTGTTCTGGCAATAGTTCCCTACCTGTGCCTAATTGAGGCAAATATCTGCTTCCGCTTCTCTAACATTGTCGACACATGCAGCAAATTCAGGTAACCATCTCTGCTTTAAAAATCTATAGCTGTGGCAGTGACAGATCCGAAGAATTACCACCGTTTCTCACATTAGGAAACTGATGATAATTAAGACCAGCTCTGAGCTGCCATGCAGAAATACATTAGTGGTCAGAATGGGGCATGTCTGGGCTGGGAAGCTGTCGTAAACGTGACCGCACAGGGCTCTATTCCCAAGCTAAAAGCTAAATGCAAACAAAGGAGCCAGGGATACTGATGATGTCATTACCTAAATATGGCAATGGCCATATTTGGGAAATGACTTGAGTAACTGGGTGGGTGGAGCCTGATGGGGAACTGAGACTAGCTCCCCATCAGGTCCGCCTTACTACTGTTTGACAGAAAATGGCAGTGAGCAGATTTGAAAGCCACTATTGAACTGAAAATCTGAAAAGAGCATGAATTGGGCAAAAGCACCAATAATTTCAGTACAGCAGCCTGACAGAATTGTATAGGGTCTATTTATGAATTTACCCTCTACATGTGCATTTAACATATTTAAAGCATGTTATTTACTGGTTATTTCCCTTGAGCTTAAATCTAATATCCCTACTGTCGGTGTACTGCCATGTTATATGTGATGTCAGCAGCCCTAACTCAAGTCTCTCACTCAAGTGACACTCTATTACTATTCCCACCTGGGTGGCTACATATAAGGGTGTGTGAGGAGGTTGGAGGTGGAGGAGCTTGTCCAGCACAGGCGGTAATTTGACACTCCCAGGCGATGAAGGAGATATGACATGAAAGGAGGAAGGAGGCTGTGCTAGAGAATGACTTTTCCTGAACAATCTAGATTTTTGGGGAGTCTCAGAGGCACATTGAAAGTCAATAAAAATGCTTTATGGAAAAAGGAAAAATGCTGCAAGTAAACATTTACAATACTTGATGTTCTGGGCTTTTACTTGCAATTGGTTAAGTTGGTGTCAGCGGGGTTCTTACAGCCTTTTTGTAAAAAATATAAATTGTTTTAAAAAAATAAGTTGATTTGAAGGTCTGCAAGGCTAGGAGACTTCAGTAACAATTTCTGATTCCAAACAAGTGTGAAAGTTCAATGTGCACTTGTGAACAGAAACTAACATAAATGGCCTTAATGACTGGACTAGAACACCCAGGCTCCCACCCAGTCATCACAATCATTTGACAGTGATCTTTTGACAAGTTAGTAATGCTTTAACACTGTTTTATCATAAAAAATCTGCTTCTACCTCTCCCTGACAACAGGCAGACTGAGTCATTTTATTTTGCCCAGCGCTTGAGTTTTTTACAGAGCTAAAAAAAAAAAGAAATAATAACAGCTATGCAGTCTCAAAGTAGTCCCAATAAAGAAAGGGTTAGCGCAAAATGTTGCTGTAATAACATGCAAGATACTGATTATAATGACTTCAGGAACTAAGTGATTTCTCAAATTCAGAGTGGAGATATGCCCAAAAGAATGTAATTGTTGGATCAAGTTTTAAACTAAAAATCAGTTAACACAAGGGAACTGTGATCCGCATAATAACTAATTACTGAAACAGTGTTAAAATCCTAGACTGTTCTAAATAAAATATAATAACTTACAAATGTTGCCACTAATGATTGTCTAAGGAACACCTCTATATTATAAGACATCTGGGTGCAATAAGAAAAAACAACAATCTAGGTAATTTGCTAAATAAACAGCCTGTTCTAGTGTATGGAAAAAAGCTCTTATGCCCAAATTCTGAACACAGTACAGCATATTTCATAAACACAATCAACATCATTAAAAATGTACAACTGGTATGAAACCAGAGGTCTAAGATGAAAAATAGAATTTTGGGGGGGGTGCAATAATCATTCCATGTATGTTCTAGCATTTATTAGCACCTGTTTAGCTTAAAACAAGTGAATCCAGTAGAAAAAAGAGCTGTGATAAATTCACTTACTGAAATCTCTCTGACAGCTGTCAAATACAGATGTAGTTCTCTGAAGTAGACCAAAACCCCCAAAACACTGAAAGCACATTTGCATGCAGCTCTGCATGCTCACCAATCAACACATTAAATTTGTACAGCAAAATGCTAAGAGGCACTGGTGACATAGCCAATGCCTTAGAGCAGCCTCCTGGGAAGACTATGTCACCAGTGCCTTCCAGGGGTCTGTCATAATCAAGCTGCACTGTCATCATTTGTGGGCCAGCCCAGTATTAGGAAGAAGAAACTGGCCACAGTATTAGGAAGAAGAAGAAGCAGGCCACTCAAGACATCAGTTTTTAAAATGGTGGTGCAGGCTTTGTTGGCATGGGGGTGGTTGGAGCAATGACATTTGGAAACATTAATAATTATGAGGGAAGTGTCAATAAAATAATGCACGTGTTTCCTTATTATTATTGTTAACTGTTTATTAAAAGAGAATGTTAGGGGAGGTCTACTGTAAGACAAGGCAGTCAATTTTCTTTTTGCAAGCTTGGACTGCATTTGTCGCCCTTGGACTGCATTTGTATCCAGGCCTCGAGAGCTATTGAAAAATTATAAATAAGTACTGGTATGTAGATTTTTCAGCTCCCAGCAATATGTTGGTCTCATATTAAGCCACTTTTATCACAGCTGCATTCAACCTTACATGTTAAAAAAGCTTCAAAGATAGTTCAACTGGTAACCTTTAACATAACACCAGAGACTTGCAAGTCAATTGACAACTGCTTGTGGGGTGCACCTTTCGTTATTTAGCTTAGAGTGTGACTAACTTTAGTTTACAAAATGACTGAATTGAAGCAGAATTTTCCAACAATCCAGTTCATGAGAAGCCAATCAAAAGAGTAACTTTCCATGAACAGGAACAGCCATAGATGGATTGAAATGTGTCCGGTTATTTCTGAACTGGACAAATTTCCATCCATCTGCGACCAGTTTAAGAATGATAATCTGCAAATACTTTTCCTGTTTTTTATTTGTATATTTTTTCTTAGATATTGATTGCTCCCTGTTGTAGATATTTTTAATTTTTGCTAAAAGAAATAATTATCTGGGCAGCCTGCAGAACAGAATAAATTTGCAATTATTTACAATAAAACGTCTCAATGAAAGAGTGAAGACACACTAGATAAAGTTATGGTATGGTTTGGGGGGAAATTTCCTATGTGTTTTCTAAAGGATGGCCAGGAAGATACTTCCAAATGTACTGGTCATCAATACTGAAACAGTCAATGTATGTGCTATTCCAATGGATGTCATTGATCAACATTCCCCGGAGTAATGATTGTATAGTCATAGATAAACGTAGGATCACTTGGTCAGAAACTGTGTGCAAGATTCGAGTACTGCATGGGCAAGTTTCAAAAATGAGAAAAGTAAAAGAGGATCTCAGATGCAGACAAGAGGATTGTCTTGCTGCCATAGCCCACCCAGAGTCTTTGCATCCTGAGCTATTCTATGAAATGTTGTGCAAACGCCAGGCCTAGCCATAGAGGCTATAGTCTGCATTTTTCCCAAGCTCAGTGTCTGCACCCCCAATGGCAATAATTCTCAATGGCCTGGCTGATGTATGCATGGCTTTTCAAAGGAACAGCCTGCAATACAGTCCGACCCCTGTCAGGGCAACGGCAGTGCATCATTAACTTGTAAACATGTGATGTGTACAGACAGTTCTCTTTTACAAGAGAGCAGAGCAAGAAGGAGAGCAGGGGGAATTTTTTTTTATTAAAAACAAAAGTAGTCTTTTTAAATCTGACAGGTAACCCTGGTACCACAGGGGCAAGATATATTGATTTGCAGCAGCCTAATAATTAGCCCACTCTGTTTTGGAGACTTGAGATGACTGAATTCACAGATATAATTTAAACCTCTTATTGCACTGCAAGATCACATTACTTTTAGGATACAGAGCACATCCTCAGGCTCTGAATGACCATAATTTTCTTTGGACCACATCAAAGTGATGTGGCTTATGCAAATAATAAAAAAGTCATCAAAACTGATCTATCTACAAGGAACTCTGGAGAGGAGGTGAAAGGGAGCTGGTGTGAGACACTGAGTATGTATTGACAGCTTGCACAAATGGAACACCAGATGCATATTTGTTTGACTATGCCTGGGGCAAATCTGATGGACTCTGATGTGCTAGAATGCTGCAGGGGGAAAAGTATGTGGAAACGTTTTTTTATGAAAGCTCTTAATTAAACTGCTGTTCTCTTCCAAAAGGACTTTAGGAAACACTAATGAGACATGAATTTGGGCAATATCCTCATCAAAGAAATAAAGAAAAGCCCCATCTTCCCCTGCCTGCAGCCTCCAGCCAATGCTGGTAGCTCCCTTAGCAAACATCACATGGTCAGCCAAGTGCTTCTAGCCACCTGTTAGGGGAATGTCATGGCAGGCAACTAGTGATGGGGCGGCAAGTTCAAACATTCAGCATAACACCTGCTCACTGCAGACACCTGTTTGGCTTTCTGCAAGCAGAAAACCATATGTTCACTTTGATGATATTTACTGAGTTTGCAGTTGTGAATAGAATTCCAGTACATGAGTGTTAGCACAGCTTAAATAGGTACAGCCGCATATAATGACATATTCTGGAACTGGAAGAAGAGTGCTTGGCTGGGGCACAGCTTGGAGATTAATTGGGATGTTTGTTGTATATTTTATGCAGTCATTAGTGGCTTATCAGATATAAGATTTTTAATCCAAGATCTAGAGATTGCTGTATTATAATAGAAATTAAGTACTACTGATGTTAAATATACATAAATAAATAAAATTACATTTGCTTTTAATTAAGCACAGACACATCAGTGACAACTGATGAATGATTTGTGCAGTGAATGAACCATGACAGTTTTTTTTTCTTTTTTATTAAAACATCTTTATGAAAAAGACTCCAAAATACAGAAAGGATAGGGGTCATATTTCAGTTTCAGGTACATACAGAAGATAATGAAGTTGAATGATTCTAAGTAGAGACGAATTAAAATAGCTATTTATCCATATGACAAGGCATATGGACTTAATCCCCTAACAGTTTTTGAATGATGTCATTTCAACCATACTTATTTAACCATCAGAATTATAAATGAATGAAAGAAAGTTAGATTAAATCCAATTTTTAAGTCAGCAGTCTAAAATTGGTATAAGTTATGAAGGCCCTGTTAGTGTATGGTATATTTAGGTAACGTAACACTTGCACCCGATCATTTTATTTCCCTCTGTATTTTTATAACAATAAATTTTTTTGCTTTCCAGCTCATTAAAAGAACAAAAAATGACTTCATACATGTAAAGGGGTAATGATACCAGTTTCTGTGTTTGTACCAAAGGAACATTCTACACATGATGATGTAAGATCTCTGCTAGAAGACAAAGGGTGCAGTTTATATTTATATTCTTTTATATAGATTATATTTTATATAATACAAATAGGTTATAGTCCATATCAATTAATGGAATACAAGAGATCACTAATCACAAGCTTTTATGCCCCCATCTTTGTTTCTCTCTCACTGTCTTCCTTTTTTGTACAGTATATCAATTATATATTCTTTCCTCACCTACATCTGTTTCTGCAGTGGCTCACTTTATTGACTGGCTCTCTAAGGAGCTACTGCAGCAAGAATGCTCCCCTGCACTGAGTACTAAACAAGGTGTAGCCACTCACTCCGCTGCATGAACAAGCAGCTCACAGTCTCAAGACAAGTGCAGGAAGATTGAGATCTGCCCACCTCCCTGCCCAGATGCCTCTGACTGACAGTTTTTCCCCAAATTACACAATTAAAATTTTTGCACAGTGCCTCATAAGATATGTAGTCTGGGCTTCTGACACAGAGAGATACTGTGTTATGGCATATCTGACTGGTGATGAAGGGGAGAGCGCAGGACCTGAGAAGATAGTGGTGCCAGTTGCAACTAATGAAATAGGTCTTTACAAAAGTTTTATTTGAAAAATGACGTATGATAGAAGTATGAATATTATTTAAATACATATGTTTTATATTAGGTGCTTGAGGACTTTGCAAAAAAATCAGGCCATTCTTATTTCCTAGGTCCCAAACACTGTAAAAAAAAAAAACTGGAAATTAAAGAAAAAAAAATTATTGGACCTTGTCTTCCATCTGCTTTCCTTAGGTGTTGGTGGCATCACTGGGTCTCCCGCTGCCTCCTGGAAAAGCTGAGAGGCATAGTGCAGCAGCATATTCTTGAAGAATGCAGGACACTCAGCTTACCTAAGATGCAGTAGTGAGGCCCAGTGTAGTCACTAGTGCCTACAGAAAGCATTTGGAAGCTGAGGTCCAAAGTTAAGTATTTTTTCCTTTTTTTTTCTGAAGATTGTTATGTTTTTAGCTTTTAATTTTTTGTATTTTCATGAAGAATCTGTTTTAACCAGTTTCCTAAAGAATATTTGTTACATAATATTGTTATATTAAGGTGCTCTAATTTTTGACATGAATTGATTACTGTGACAAATGCCTGTGATTTTGAAGGCCTGTCTAGGAAGCTAAACAGATGGTCGATGACACTCTTGGCCACAGTCACTAAAAGGGTAGAAGCTATTAGCTGTGTTATTAAGAGTTCAGCTGGTAGCCTACTTTTACACATTGTCAATCCTAAAATACTGAAATACATTTAGGTCCTTATTTAAACCTCTCCAGAAAGCAAACTCCTTTAATAAATAATTATTCTGATAACTATAGATATCCACAAATGAAGGTGTATAGTGATGTCTAAAAGCTTAACTCATTCAAACCTGTTATGTGTTATTTATCAGCTGACATCACATTTATCTATTTCCAGAATTTGGTGAGGACCAGATTAACTACCTTACTACTGTGTCATTGATAGAAAAAAAATGTTGGTGGGGGACTCAATTTTCTGGGGAGCCATTTATAAATGATGCTGCAGAATACACACAGGCGGCCAGTGCACCTTTTAAAATGCCTCTGATCAAGCTGTCATTAGACAGCACATATCACAAACAAAATGTACAGAGTCAGTCAGAGTGGTTATGCGCCTTGTGATCGCTCTGAGCCAATTACTGTAAGTAATAACGCTGGCACACTAAGAGGGTACACTGAGCAGCAAAAGCTTACCCAAAACATCTGGGGGCATACTTATTGTAGACCACCAATGTTATGGAGGAAAAACATCACTCACCACTAACAGATAACTCACAGGGGACTCACTACTGATCACCAACATTAAAGAGAAACACACCAACATTTAAAGGTGCACTGATCACTGACCAACACCCCTCTGATTGCTACAGTGTATATGCTATGCCCTAGACTACACTAAACAAAACAATTTTGGGGCTATTTGTACTGTCCTAGCATTTTAGGGCCTCAATACATTTTTTTCCCCAATTTTTTTGTCCTTTTTAAAAAAATAAAAAACAGTGAATTAGTAAATACCAAAAATATATAAACAGGTGCAAACCACCAAAAAATATTAAATGGGGAATATATGCTCTCTCATGAAGGACATTTCAAATATTAAAAATGAATGAGAGCAAAGAATGATGCAGAAGGAAGGATTTCCATATGTTTCTAAGAATAAGTAATATGATGAGTATGAAATGGTGCTTTTGTTGTTAATAATTTGATTTTCCCAGTGAGTCATGAGTTCATTTTGAGGCCAAAATTTTCTCAACGTTTACAACGTACACAATGATGATTTCCATTCTGGCAAAGTATTGCACTGCTTTGCAGGTGTGGAAAGGCCCTGAAGAAGCGAGAGTCGAGTTTCTGACCTCTCGCTTCATGAACCTGAGCCTCAGGGCAGCACTTCTGATGCATAATTACTCTTTCAACTCTTCCAGGCTACATTTCAATGAGCAGTAGCTTCATTGCAATATGAAGATTCTTACTAAATCTGTAATGCATAAGTGAACTGGAGCCTAGGCAATCATTACAAAAGCTTACCTAAATAACAGGTAACACTCCATTAGTGTGGGCCTGTTAAATGGAAATATATCATACAAATAATTTTACAAACCTATTATAGGTTGATTTTCATCATGTCTTTCAGCTTGTTGTCCCATGACCTGACACATTTTATTCAATGCTTGCAGGCATATTTTGATTATTCATATAGCAGTTCTTCTTCAGCATCTCAATACATGTTCTACAATTTTGATGTTTCTCCTATGCATTAAGTTTCAAGTTCAAACTAATGAAATGAAGAGGACAATATAGAAAACTGTAGCCACAGGGCAACTTTAAACTTAAGCATTACACAAGAAAAACTGTTCTCCATTACGCCCTTGAAATGATAATTTGTTATTAAATAACATGTCACTTCTTTTCATCTTTGTAAGGCTGGCCATACATGTGTAGATTTATTTTGGTCAGCCTGAGGCTGAACTGCTGGAGGCTGAACAAAAGAAATCTAACAGATTTTTTACACTAACAGCATGGAGGGATGAATCCCCCTGCCAGGATATTGAATTCTAACTTTATGCAGGTGCTGCTTGGCTTACAAATTTCTGACAGGCTCCTTTGACAAAAGTTTATTGAACAATCTACTTTTGTTGAAAGAAGTGGAGTAGTAGTGTACGACCAGCTAAAGGCTGGTCATAGGTTCAAAAAGCAGGTGTGTCAGAAAAAGCTGTTATTCTGTTGCGAATGTAAGAAAACTGTTGACTTGTTTTTAAAGGTGCAGGTTACAAGGCTGCCATCTTGATCCTGGCTTAACTCCTAAGTAAATCATTGACCTGGAACAAGAATGCAGCAGTGAAGTCTAAAGTCTTAAACTAGCTATATTGGACTTTCCTGAATGAAAATCACATACACTGCTAAAAATCCATTCATTTGAGAAGTTTTTTATTCTGCTCGTTCGAATATTCTCAGTACTGTGGTCAAAAACAAACATCAATTTGACACCACCTACAATTAGGAAATCGAATGAATGTTCTTAAAATGAAAGTTTTGAAACAAAATTCTACTAGTGTGTGGGCAGTATTAAGATAGCCATACATAAGCTGTTAGAATACTGGAATAGTGGCTGAATCTGATTGAATGCAGCCATGTTTTGGCTGACAAGTTTCCGCCCGACACCTTTGCATTTTCAACCAAAGGATATTGAAAGGAGGGGGCCAACAAAGCCACTCACAAAGTGAATTTTATCCGGTCCATTAGGAAACAGCTGAAATTTGCACACTGTATATCCAAAATGCATGTTCCAGGTGACTCACTATGTAACCAACCCGGAATCAGGATGATAGCTGCAGCGTTAATGCTTTCTAGACTCAAGTAAGAAATGGTAACACTCATAGGTTTATATTCATAGACTTACTTTAAGTCAGTCATGGGTAACACCTATTTCTTGCTTCAGCTTTGAAGTTTACCTTGCCACTTCCTGCCTCACAGGATAACAAATCAGCATCATCCTCTCTGTTTTTAAGCAGGCTTGAATGTCTTACTGAACACTGGGGAAAGTATCTTAATAACAACATTTAGTTTGTAGTTACTTCTACATTGCATACGTTTACATACTCATACATTACTTCGGCACTGCATCAGGCAAACATTTAGGCCTCATGCACATGGAGCTTGCACAGGCATTCAGCATTTTTTTTCAGCCTGTAAAAGCACCTCTATGTTAGCCTATGTGGTCATGCACACATAGGTTTTTACAAAAGTATTTGAAGAGGAGCATTTACAGGCAGGGGCTTTTGAGCAGAAAAAACGCAAGTATGCGCGTAAACGCATCTAAACACACACAGACGTGTGTGTATGTGCGTAAATCTGTTCCAGTGGCCAGAATAAATTCATTTTCATAATCCTGTCTTATGATAACAATAATAATATAAAAATTATATGCCTGTTTTTTTTGGGTTTTTTTTTTGGGGGGGGGTTCAAAGAAAGGGGTTTAGTTTACAATTACTTGTCTTCAAGAAATTTCAAAATCCATTTAAAAGGTTCAAAAAGCTTTTCCTAAAATTGTGATATAAACAGCTTTATAAACCAAATACATACATAATGCATGGTATAAAATATATTTTGCTTGTGCAAATAAATTACAGAATTGTCTCTGGGTGAGAACTGCTATGATTAACTAGTGGCCGTTCTTTCTGGCTGACAATCTACTGCAAAAAAACTGACTAAATCCAACAAATGTACCATTGATACAAGGGTGTCAGTCTCCAGTCCCAGTACTTTTAGTTTTTCACAAAAAGTGACCTTTCATATATGCAGAGCTCATCACGAGGGCAGGGGGGAGAAGTCAATCAGGGGAGCAAATGATTCAACATGACTTTCCAAATTTGAGAAGATTGTCGGAATTTGCATGCTCACTATAGTGGGAGATTAAAAAAAAATGAACTGACATAATATACTGTTTTATTTGGGGACAGGTTCGCTTGCATGGGACATGCCACCATTTTCCATTTGTAGATACACACTACTAGGGTCAGACAACTGAACACTAATAGTAGTAACACAACTGATTTCTAATTGTAAGTGAAGTAAAGGAGAGTCTTAATAAATTCAGCTGAAGTTTGTAGGCTCATACAGAATGTTACTAAGTTTTTTACATTCTCATTTTCTACAAAAAAGTATAAAAAAAACTGTCATAGTAGGCTATTATGAGAACAACGCCGTTGTTTCCTAAAGGCACCTGTGGAACTTCTTCAACATTTTACTGTTTTTCAGGAGCATGCTACAAACAGTGAATGATTTAAAAATGGGAAAGGGTTAATATTTTC
Source organism: Lithobates clamitans (assembly GCA_037952925.1). Classification (NCBI taxonomy): domain Eukaryota; kingdom Metazoa; phylum Chordata; class Amphibia; order Anura; family Ranidae; genus Lithobates; species Lithobates clamitans. The sequence continues at coordinate 3,081,018 of JBBGZY010000216.1, forward strand.
CTCCTAAACATGTTTTCCTCCTACAAATGTTTTCCTACTTGAGTCTCTTGCATTAAAGAGGATGTTATTATTTTAAAAATGTGGTGTTCCAGCCATGGAGATGAGCTGAATTATTAAGTGCCACAAGGCTAAAGGGGGCCTATCCCCTAGAGACAGGACTAGTCTAAAAATATAACAAAAGAGATTAGAAAGAAATTATGGAAATATTAAAAACAAACAAATGGTTATTTTCAAGAGATAGAAAGTTTAAGTTTCAAAATAGAAAGAGCGTTAAGGGAATTCTGGGACTTCCCTTGGATAAATGTACATGGAACCATGTGTGATTTACTTTACAACATACTATTATTTTGAGATGGCGGTATGGAAACTAGGCCCTCCTCAGCTTTTCTGGTGTATGAAAATTGCATTGACCCTTAATGTGAAAGAACTAAAAAAAAATGCATATAGTTTCATTAAAACATAAACCTAGAGCGCTATCACTGCAAGGCAGCAGTACAAAACACTGAGCCAAGAATCCCCAATTCTTACTAGTATTAGGCTGGGTTCACACTGGTGCGACACGACAGCCGTCCTACTTTGGATCCGACTTTGCCCTGCGACATGAAGCCGGCATGTGTCCGACTTTCAATGAACGGGGATCCGACTTGGATCCCCGCCAATGCCCGACACTGTGTTTGGTATGAATCTTTAGGGGGAACTCCGCGCCAAATTTTAAATAAAAATCCGGCATGGGTTCCCCCTCCAAGAGCATACCAGGCCCTTGGGTCTGGTATGGACCTTGAGGGGAACCCCCTACGCCGAAAAAACGGCGTGGGGGGTCCCCCCCAATCCATACCAGACCCTTATCCGAGCACGCAGCCCGGCCGGACAGGAATGGGGGTGGGGACGAGCGAGCGCCCCCCCCCCTCCTGAACCGTACCAGGCCGCATGCCCTCAACATGGGGGGTTGTTGCCTTGGGGGAGGGGGGCGCGCTGCGGCCCCCCCACCCCAAAGCACCTTGTCCCCATGTTGATGAGGACAAGGGCCTCTTCCCGACAACCCTGGCCGTTGGTTGTCGGGGTCTGCGGGCAGGGGGCTTATCGGAATCCGGGAGCCCCCTTTAATAAGGGGGCCCCCAGATCCCGGCCCCCCACCCTATGTGAATTGAGTATGGGGTACATAGTACCCCTACCCATTCACCTAGGGAAAAAGTGTCAATTTAAAAAAAAAAACACTACACAGATTTTTAAAGTATTTTATTAGACAGCTCCGGGGGTCTTCTTCCGACTTCGGGGGTCTCTCCGGTTCTTCTCCGCGCTCTCCGGGTCTTCTGCCGGGCTCCTCCTCTCTCTTCTGCTCTTTTGCCGCTCTTTTGCTAAAGAGGAGGAGCCCGGTCTGCTGCCTTCTTCTCTTCGGGGGTCTCTCCGGTTCTTCTCCGCGCTCTCCGGATCTTCTGCCGGGCTCCTCCTCTCTCTTCTGCTCTTTTGCCGCTCTTTTGCTAAAGAGGAGGAGCCCGGTCTTCAATCTTCTGCCTTCTGCCCTCTTCTCTTCTCCTGATGTTGACACGACGCTCTCTCCGGCTAGAATGCTCTCTGTGCGCTCTGCTCTGACTTATATAGGCGGTGACCCCGCCCTCTTATGCCGTCACAGTCCCTGGGCATGCTGGGACTATGACGGCATACAGGGGGCGTGGTCATCGGGTGATGACCACGCCCCCTAAAACGTCACAGTCCCAGCATGCCCAGGGACTGTGACGGCATAAGAGGGCGGGGTCACCGCCTATATAAGTCAGAGCAGAGCGCACAGAGAGCATTCTAGCCGGAGAGAGCGTCGTGTCAACATCAGGAGAAGAGAAGAGGGCAGAAGGCAGAAGATTGAAGACCGGGCTCCTCCTCTTTAGCAAAAGAGCGGCAAAAGAGCAGAAGAGAGAGGAGGAGCCCGGCAGAAGATCCGGAGAGCGCGGAGAAGAACCGGAGAGACCCCCGAAGAGAAGAAGGCAGCAGACCGGGCTCCTCCTCTTTAGCAAAAGAGCGGCAAAAGAGCAGAAGAGAGAGGAGGAGCCCGGCAGAAGACCCGGAGAGCGCGGAGAAGAACCGGAGAGACCCCCGAAGTCGGAAGAAGACCCCCGGAGCTGTCTAATAAAATACTTTAAAAATCTGTGTAGTGTTTTTTTTTTTAAATTGACACTTTTTCCCTAGGTGAATGGGTAGGGGTACCATGTACCCCATACTCAATTCACATAGGGTGGGGGGCCGGGATCTGGGGGCCCCCTTATTAAAGGGGGCTCCCGGATTCCGATAAGCCCCCGCCCGCAGACCCCGACAACCAACGGCCAGGGTTGTCGGGAAGAGGCCCTTGTCCTCATCAACATGGGGACAAGGTGCTTTGGGGTGGGGGGCCACACTGCGCCCCCCATGCCCCAAAGCACCCCCCCATGTTGAGGGCATGCGGCCTGGTACGGTCCAGGAGGGGGGGGCCGCCAGCTCGTCCCCACCCCCATTCCTGACCGGCTGGGCTGCGTGCTCGGATAAGGGTCTGGTTTGGATTTTAGGGGGGACCCCACGCCGATTTTTTTGGCGTAGGGGTTCCCCTTAGATCCATACCAGACCTAAGGGCCTGGTATGCTCTTGGAGGGGGAACCCATGCCGGATTTTTATTTAAAATTTGGCGCGGAGTTCCCCCTCAAGATCATCTGAGCACAAGTCGCGTGCCGAAGTCGGATCATGCGAGACGGCAATCCGACTTTGATCCGACTTCAATGATAGTCAATAGGCTGAAGTAGGATCAAAGTCGGACCAAAGTAGTACAGGGAGCATTTCTAAAGTCGGAACGACTTGTGTCGGACCAGTTAGGACGGCTCCCATAGGGAAACATTACATTTCACACGTCATGCGACATGAGCTCCCAATGTCGGAGCGTTTGTCGGACCAGTGTGAACCCAGCCTTAAAAGCAGTATATTAAAAAGGAATACCTAGGGGGAGATTTGCTAAAACTGGTGCACACAGAATCTGGTGCAGCTGTGCATAGTGACCAATAAGCTTCTAAACTCAGCTTGCTCAGTTAAAATTTTGACAATAAAATCTAGAAGCAGATTTGTTACTATGCACAGCTGCACCAGTTTTAGTAAATCTCCCCCTCGTAGTGACTTTGTATATTCTTTCTATACATACATATTTTGTTCAGGTTTAAAACTTAGAACTTTTGAAGCAGCAACATCCCTGATAGAGGCTGCATGTAAGTAACATTGTTCAAGAAAGACAGAGAAGCCACCAGTGGGGCATGCACAGAGTAACCCTGAACCTCCTCTTCTGGGGTCCCCCATCTGTGATCTTGGCTCCTCCTCTTCTGTGTCTGCCACCACAGCAAGCACTTGCTATGAGAGCAGACATATGGGCTTGCTCCTGAGCAAGGCTCTGTGTCCACAGACACACACAGCATGGCTCAGGCCTGCCCCCTCCTCACAGGATCAAAGGATGATTTGATTGACAAATCTCACTGCTGCCTTTGTGCCAGTGAGGAGAGAGTGAGTGAGCAGCGGTGCTGCTCTAGGGCACAGCGCTGGATCGAAAGGGGAACCAGGTAAGCATTTAAGAGCTGGCTGGTGGGAGCTGATACTAGAAGGTTTTTTACCTTAGACATTAGGGTAACAAAAAGCTTAAGCCTTTAAAACCACTTTAAGGTAAGGTAACAAAAAGCTTAAGCTTTTAAAACCACTTTGATGTTAATGAAATAATGTAAATATATAGTCCACATTTACAATCCAGTGGGTGCGGCAATCAGGTTGATTTTCCACAATTATGTTATTTTACTACTTTGATTTCAGTAGGCTATAATTTGGTCTGCTATTCAGCTGGTCAGCTGCAGCTTTATATATATATTGCATTGTCAGAGTCACTATTCATTCATGTATTAGGGCAGGGCTTGGTTGTGATGTCAAACATCTGCATGGAAGAGAAGCACTGCTTTGACTGTGAAGACCGACACACCTACTCCTGGTGCTCAGGCTTGGGATGTCCTCCTTCCATCCAACTAAGATACTTGAGAATAAAAAACAAAATGCCCGCAACTCTGGAAATTCATCTGTAATTTTTTATTATAACATGACCATTAAAATGTGACGCTGTCTAAGTGCCGAAACGCATCAGTGGTAACATTTTAATGGTCACATTATAATAAAAGATTACAGAAGAATTCCCAGAGTTGCTGGCATTTAATTTTTTACTCTTGGTTGTGATGTAATTTGGCCAGCTGGTTTGAGCGGTGTACTGTTATGCTGTTTGCTACTAAATGTTTGTGAGTACCCTTTTTTTGCTTTTAATAAACTTGTAATTTTAATTGTATCACACTATCCAGTTGATTTATTTCCCCCTATGAACCTTGCATTGTCCGTGCAATATTTGAGTTCCTGGTGGATTTCAGTGATGGTGCTTTAAAAGGCCAGGGGACACTCTTGAGGCATAGAAGCCTCTTTTTTCAATCAAGTGCTCAGGACCTCATGATTAAAAGTTTATTTGAATCTGGTAAGTAGCTGGTGTAAAATCAGGTGGTGGAATACAAATTGGACTCGCCGTTACGTGTGGAGTGTTATCACAGCTTTTCAAGTGATATGTGGACTTTTTTATTGCACTATTTTTTAATGGTTGAACTTTAAATAATTTGATGGACAGTTGTACTGTTTACTACAAATGCGTATATATACATTTTTTTATATATATATATATATATATATATATATATATATATATATATATACATTTTTGATTTGCAACAATGGTTGCAAATGCCTGTGCGGTGACATCACACATAGGCTTACTATGAGTCATTCGTTGTTGGCCTCCTCTACACTGAAGCTGGTGCTGGGACCTGATAATGTAACCCGGCTGGAGCAACTTCAGAATAGGTTCAAATGTGGAATTCCAATGTAGCAGGAACACCTAGAACTAGTAACTAGGCAAGGCAGATCTTGTTCCTGCAGTCCCAAAGAAGCCATTGGATGATCTGGTAACAACCAGTCACCACCTATGACTGAAATGTCACTCAGGAGTTGATGACTGATATCTTCGAAATGTACAGTGGGGACAGAAAGTATTCACACCCCCTAAAATTTTTGTTATATTATTATTATATTATATTTTATATTGCAGCCTTTTGCTAAAATCATTTAAGTTCATTTTTTTTTCTCATCAATGTACACACAGCACCCCATATTGACAGAAAAAACACAGAATTGTTGACATTTTTACAGATTTATTAAAAAAGAAAAACTGAAACATCACATGGTCCTAAGTATTCAGACCCTTTGCTGTGACACCCATATATTTAACTCAGTCTGTCCATTTCTTCTGATCATCCTTGAGATGGTTCTACACCTTCACTTGAGTCCAGCTGTGTTTGATTATACTGATTGGGCTGATTGGGAAAGCCACACACCTGTCTATATAAGACCTTACAGCTCACAGTGCATGTCAGAGCAAATGAGAATCATGAGGTCAAAGGAACTGCTTGAAGAGCTTAGAGACAGAATTGTGGTAAGGCACAGATCTGGCCAAGGTTACAAAAAAAATTCTGCTGCACTTAAGGTTCCTAAGAGCACAGTGGCCTCCATAATTCTTAAATGGAAGATGTTTGGGACGACCAGAACCCTTCCTAGATCTGGCCGTCTGGCCAAACTGAGCTATTGGGGAGAAGAGTCTAGGTGAGAGAGGTGAAGAAGAACCCAAAGATCACTGTGACTGAGCTCCAGAGATGAAGTCGGGAGATAGGAGAAAGTTGTAGAAAGTCAACCATCACTGCGGTTCTTTATGGCAGAGTGGCCGACGGAAGCCCCTCCTCAGTGCAAGACACATGAAAGCCCTCATGGAGTTTGCTAAAAAAACACCTGAAGGACTCCAAGATGGTGAGAAATAAGATTCTTTGGTCTGATGAGACCAAGATAGAACTTTTTGGTCTTAATTCTAAGTGGTATATGTGGAGAAAACCAGGCACTGCTCATCACCTGTCCAATACAGTCCCAACAGTGAAGCATGGTGGTGGCAGCATCATGCTGTGGGGGTGTTTTTCAGATGCAGGGACAGGACGACTGGTTGCAATCGAGGGAAAGATGAATGTGGCCAAGTGCAGGGATATCCTGGATGAAAACCTTCTCCAGAGTGCTTAGGACCTCAGACTGGGCCAAAGGTTTACCTTCCAACAAGACAATGACCCTAAGCACACAGCTAAAATAACAAAGGAGTGGCTTCTCAACAACTCCGTGACTGTTCTTGAATGGCCCAGACAGAGCCCTGACTTAAACCCAATTAAGCATCTCTGGAGAGACCTAAAAATGGCTGTCCACCAACGTTACCATCCAACCTGACAGAACTGGAGATGATCTGCAAGGAGGAATGGCAGAGGATCCCCAAATCCAGGTGTGAAAAACTTGTTGCATCTTTCCCAAAAAGACTCACGGTTGTATTAGATCAAAAGGGTGCTTCTACTAAATACTGAGCCAAGGGTCTGAATACTTAGGACCATGTGATATTTCAGTTTTTCTTTTTTAATAAATCTGAAAAATGTCAACAATTCTGTGTTTTTCTGTCAATATGGGGTGCTGTGTGTACATTAATGAGGAAAAAATGAACTTAAATGATTTTAGCAAATGGCTGCAATATAACAAAGAGTGGAAAATTTAAGGGGGTATGAATACTTTCCATCCCCACTGTACATATAAAGTTTATATATCTGTTTAAGGCTGGGTTCACATATGAAAATTGGATCCCTTTTAAAACTGCATCCAATTCGCATAACATGTGAATGTGATCACCTTTCAATGAAGCCGATTCACACATGTGCGGGGCAGCCACGGTGCGGATATGAAAAGGGTCCTGTGCATTTTTGGATCTAATTCAGGTGAAACTTTAGGGAACAATTTGCACTTGAATCACACCTGAACCAGAGAACAGAAATGCACCGGACTCCAGACTGCAAACCGCAGCTACAGATATAAGAACCTAGCCTTATACAGTTTTTCTAAGTCTAACTTTGTATCATACATTGTTTGTATCATTTAGGCAGTGTAGTTAAAGTACATTTATAGACTTGAATGACAAACAAATAAAACGTCATCTAAACTAGTCTAAAAAATTATTTTAGATGTTACTGCAGCTGCATTATCAGTAAATAAAACTTAAACAAACGTATCTAAAGCCAAACTATCGAGTGAACAAGCAACAACCTATATTATAATAGGGCTCAAATGTTTTGCACTGCAATCCCCTAATAGGTCACATGTAAAATAATGTCTAATTCTACTTATAACTGAAGGAAAAGGCAAGGAATGCTATATTCATTGTATTACTCATTATCCTGTAGTTTGAACCAATTTTGCACTTGCACAGGTAAACAGCAATGGTAACCTATAGGTACATCAGAGCAAATGTTGCGCCCAGAAATGGACATGCCTCCTTTAATAGTTATTTGTCCTTATTCTGCCTTTGCATCCATGTATTCACACCTGAGTGATTTCACATAGGTGTGATATAGAATGTCCACTGCAGAATACAGGCAGGAACTAATTAACTTGGTTGAGGAATTAACCCCTTGCTTGCTGGCCACTTAAACCCTCCTCCTGCCCAGATCAATTTTCAGCTTTCAGCACTGTCACACTTTGAATGACAATTGCGCGGTCATGCTACACTGTACTCAAATGAAATTTTTAGCATTTTTTTCACACAAATGGAGCTTTCTTTTGGTGGTATTTAATCACCACATGGGTTTTTATTTTTTGCTAAACAAACAAAAAAAATACAGTTTGATTGTTTGTAGTTTGTTATAAAATTTTGCAAACGGGTAAATTTTCTCCTTCATTGATATTCGCTGATGAGGCTGCACTGATGGGCACAGATAAGGCGACACTGATAGGCACAGATAAGGTGACACTGATGGACGCTGATAAGACGGCACTAATGGGCACTGATAAGACGGCACTGATGGGTGGCACTGATAGATGTCACTGATGGGCACTAATGGGCACTGGTAGGTGGCACTGATGGGCACTGGTAGGTGGTATTGATAGGCAGCACTGGTGATGACACACTGATTGGTAATTTGTAGGTGGCACTGTGGTCACTGATAGGTGGCACAGTGGGCAGTGATAGGTGGCACAGTGGGCACTGATAGGTGACACTGTGGGCACAGATGGGTGGTACTGAGGGCACCGGTAGGTGACGTTGGTGGGCACAGAAGCCTCTGCAGAGGCTCTCCATGATCTGTAACGATGTCCCTCTCACAGCTGCCGGTGATCGGCTTTTGGAGAAAAAATAGCCGATTACTGACTCTGTTTACATCACATGATCAGCTGTCATTGGCTGACAGCTGATCACGTGGTAAGGGGTCAGTATCGACCGCTTACTCTGATCTGTGATCAGCCGAGTCTCATAGACTCGCTGATTACAGAACGCACCGCGCGCATCCTGCAGGGGGCGCGCAGGCGGCTCAAGCATGGGAGGACGTCCCTGGATGCCCTCCCTGCAAATTAAGTCCGTGCTGCAGCCGTCTTTCGGCTATAGCGCGGATGGGAAGTGGTTGAACAAATATCTTTCTCTACCCTTTCAGAAAAAAAGAGAACATGCAAGTAGAATTAATCAACTGGGTCTGTTCTACAAAGAAAAAGTTTAAACCTGGCTATATGCTAAACAGTAAACTTTTGTACAGAAAGCTATAGAGAAGTCAACGACTATTGCTTCTTTTTTTCTCAATGGACAGATGATAGCTCTGCTTTAGGACTGATCTAACTACCAAGAGTCCTTGTTGCTGTAAATGTTTAAAGGATGTGCTTTAATGAAATACTGAGAGCATTTATGATGCAAGCCTTAACCTCAAAGAAACAGCTATAAGAATACTAAATGGATAATACAATTAAATAACAGCTAGCAAAAAGGAAACTATTAAAGTCAAGAGATTACTTTAATGGTGTCATTAATGACATTAAGAGGGAGCTTTACTCAAAGAAACACAATTGCTTTCTATATGTCTATCTTACTGTCTGCCATAACAAATGAAAACATGTTTATTGGTGTTATAAAGTCAAATATTGTATTACAAATTAATTAAGGAACTCCAAGACATAAAAGTGTAGATTTTCACTAATCATGAGGCAGAAAAAGCACATAAAAGAATGATTATGTGAATAGATTATGTGTGAGATAACAATGGCAAAAAACATGATCGCCATAAAAGTCTCATATTTCTAAAAAAACAAAAAAAAACAATAATCGTCTCTTGTGCATTTAAGCACCCAAAAAAAGGTAATATGTCTGAACTGATTTGTGTCTGCAAAAGTAAATTAACTCAAAGCATAACAATTTTGCTATTGGCAGTGAAAAAAACAATAACTCCAAGGCGCATATTTAAAAAGCAGTGAATTTTGACATTTTACCAATCATTCACTGCAGGTAAATCATTGTAATTAAAATTGCATATAAACTGCAGGGAATGTTTGGTGAATGTCATATTCACAGCATTATAAACATACCCTGTAGTGTGAGCAAGACACTTCTGTTATCAAAAATGACAATAACCTAACTGAATTGCTAATAAAGACCATATTCAGTACATATCTGCACATTGCCCTGTGTTTTACCCTTTTAAAGACACTACGAGTACAGAAAAACACTGGTTGATCTTTCTCCCCTTTAGGTGCATAATTGGGTAACACCTAATTCATATTCGTTAAATGTTTTTGTTCACTTAAAAAAAGTATTTGTAAATTGCTGCTTAACAAATTTACATGCTTCTTTCTGATAACGTTGATGCTGAAACATACTACTTAGTTTTCTTTTTGAGACTGGGAAGTGGGGAACTGTGTTTGACATAATTAACCTTGTCTGTGCTGGCAGATCTCATTATCAGTTGTAACCTAAATTGGAATACTTTGGGGAGGGAGATTTACTAAAACTGGTGCACTCAGAATCTGGCGCAGCTGTGCATGGTAGCCAATCAGCTTCTAAATTCAGCTTGGCAATAAAACCTGGAAGCCGATTGGTGTGTGTGCAGAGTTGCACCAGATTTTGCACTTTCCAGATTTTGTAAATAACCCCCTGTCTGTCTTAAAAAAAAGGGTTAAAGAATTATAAGCTTGGCTTCTTCTTTGTATGTTAATGAAAAGAGCCTAAGCCAGTCCTAAACCTATCTATGGGGACATGCTTGCAGCATGGAGTGTGGAGCATTAACTTGTTCATAAATTCTTGCAATCTGGTTTGACACCTTCTCCTGAGAAACATTCAAAAGGTAGAGAATATGTAAACAAATAGGTATGCTGTGTGAATGGGAACACACATATAGTGGGATTTCTTCAAATCTGACTGCTAAAAACGGTAAATACACTTTAAGTCCTGTTGTGGGATGACAACACAGCTTTTTTGGAGTGGCATCAGCCCTGACCAGTGTCTTTTGCTAAACTACTGCCTACATTTAGATCTTCACAACATAAGGATTAATCATTTTGTAGTCTGAGATAATACATAGGAGGGTTCTTTAAGATAAGACAGGAAGTCTGCAGAGGACAGTTATGAAATTTTAAAAAGAACCACTTTTTTGCATGCATCAAATAAATATACCAAAATGCTTCCAGTGGTATATTAAACAGACCAAAGGAGAGCAAATAAGGGAATTAGATGGTTACGGTTTTCATACACTTTAATAACAATTGTGTATATTTTTTGGACTAGATTCATTAGATAGCAGAATCCATGAAAAGGTTTTGCTTCTCTTTTTCTACGTTATGCTACCCCCAACTTCAACCCATCAATAACTAAGTTCTAACTTTCAAAACTGTCAAAACTTGTCCCCAAAATACCAGGCTCAGAATATCCAGTTTAAGTATCTACAGTTGCCATTGCATAGTGCCATGCGCCTTCACCGAATTTTCTATTATGCAGATTAAACAAATAAACAAAACAAGTAAGCAAGAGCTATGTTGTATCCTCAACGCATAATAAAAACGTCAACATTTTTGCACTGAAGTCTCATTGACTTACAGAAACTTAACATGTGATTCAGTTCCTGGTCTCTACCCTCCACTATAATATTGAGTGGATCTAGCCTTTAATTAACACACAATGTTGTATCTTTAATGCAAACATGGTAATGAAGTCCCATTTTCATTCTGTAAATAATACTGCAGGCAGTACAAAAAAACTGAGGTGTAGAAGGGGAGGAAATCACACTTAGCTCTGTATTCCTTTCCATCATTTCAATAGATTCTTCTGACGGTCCTGAACTAAGCACTTCCTCCTCTAGGCCAAGGTGTTACAGCAGCTATTGACAACACTGAGACCAATGTGTCTAAAATCTCCAAATCCTCTATAAGGAAATCATTGAACTGACAAACAACCATGGAGGCTAAGGTTTCTGAAGGGAACTGAAGGAAAAGTGCTGAATTCAGGTCAATGAACTAAGACAACTGCTCAGGAGAAGGATTGTGGAGCTAAGCAACATTTACACTTCAGCTATTCACTACCCTCCACATTGGAGTTTTCATTCAAACTGCAGAATAAAAATAAAACACGATCAAGATAGCTGAAGTATTTCGTTACAGTTCTAATTATAAATGTGGTCTACTAATGGTGACTGAAGGTGGAGCAAATAATTTTACCTAACACAAAAACATTTTTGTTGCTGCTTATGGAGCTGTTTTTTGACAGATGCAGAAAATAGCTACCAGAAAGTTTGGAAAGTAGTGCATTAAGAGTGAGATTTTTATATCTTTCAGACCATGGCAACAGACTCATTAAAAAGAATAGGACATTAGTGTGCTGATTACCACCTACTGAATGCTAACTGCTCTTCGAACATCCAAACACATGCCATGGAGTTTTTAAAAAATAGGAAAGTACATGAACATGATTGAATGATTAAAGAAAATACAGATTTACTACGCTAGGTACAAATTATTTATTTGAATATATCAATCTTACAAATCTTACATTTTGTGTAAAATGTGTAGTACTAGGTGTTTTTACATTTTTTTTTCCACACCAAACAATCTACTGATCTACTGATTAAAAAAGAGAAACAATAACGATAACAACAAAACAACAATACAACATATTTAAGCAAATAGATAATTAGAAGTATGATTTAGTACCTTGATCTCTATCATGCCATGTCCGACTTCCTGCTGCTGGTGAATTTGGAGACGGGTAGAATTCCCCAGTTGGGCTTGGCTCCATATTTTCATCTATAGAAATCGTCTTGGGTCTTTTACTGTTAATAAAAAAAATATTGGTGTGTACATTTATATCACCTAAAACCAAAGTAATTTTCTTAAAGCGGACCTTGAGTCATTTTTTTCAACTTTCCATCTTCTGCTCTTGTTTTAACTTTGGATTGTAAAAAAAAAAAAATTCTGCCAGTAAATACCTTATACAGCCCACTTTCGGTTTCTTGTGTTTCTTATCTGGTCGTTAGCGTAGGCTTATGACATCATACACAGCTCTCACTCTTGTGAGAGTTTGCCAGGAAGGGAGGGGGATGAGTCATAGGAGGGCCAATGAAAGCTGCAGGGCTGCAGAGCTGGAGGTGTGCCTCTGTATGTCTGTGTAAATCCAGAACTGCCTGGATGTCTGCAGCCAGACTTAGTTGAGGGAGATTTCTGCAGCATATTTGGCAAGTACAGAACCACAGTATTGTTATAATAATATGCAAAGTGGTTGGACGGAAGCTTCAGAATGGCAGACTGCAGTTCCTCTTTAATGTTAAAGAACTTAAAATAAATCTAAAGCCAATTACTAAAATCTTGAATAAACTTTAACATGACAATGAGATTTTAAAAGTTCTTTTTAACACTTTGTATAAGCAGCTTTCCTTATAAGAATAGTTGGTGATCCAGCCATTACTGTGATCTGGTACCTCCTGCTATAGGGTGACAACTGTCTCCCAGTTGTGCTCTTGCATTTCACCTTGTCAGCCCCACTGTTTGAGAGTAAAAGTCACACACATTGAGCAAGCATAGCCCACCTTTGTCACTGTCAGTATACCGCTCCAAAACAATATTATGGGCTGACTCTAGAGCAAGTGCATATAGACTTAAAGTGACTAAAGAAGCTGGAGGAAACCAGAAGCAGAGAGATACAATAAAGGACTTAATGACAATTATTTATTATACAAAGTGATTTATCAAACCAAATTCCATCACATTACAGTTTAGATGTGCTTTAAGCTTTAATAAGCAAAACAAGGAGTATATAGAGGTCAGAGAAGTCAGTTTTTCTGCTCTCTGAACTCAGCAGGCAGTTAATCTGATATGTTCAGCACCAAACATTAGGTGCTTGTGCGTAACAGAGATTTCTATATTGCAATCTGCAAAAGGGGTTGGTCTAAAGGCAGGGAGTTTTCACTTCCAAGGGAATTTTTAATTATCTTAATGAATTTGAAAAAGCTCTGCTGACTTCTATCATCCAATCATGTGCAAGAAAAAAATTTTTTTTTTAATTGTATTTTCCTTACGCGTAATTGGGTATTCTTTGCAAAGTGAATTATCACCACATTCACTAAACTAAGGAAAAATTCCTTTGCAAAGTGAACAGCCTAGTTGCCTTTAGTAAATCAGCCCTCATAGTGTCAATCTGGCTACTGCAGGTCCTAGAGGAGGCAGTGTGTAAGTTAGAAGACAAAGTAGATGACAATGAGGGTTATTTACTAAAGGCAAATCCACTTTGCACTACAAGTGCACTGCAAGTGCACTGCAAGTGCACTTGAAAGTGCACTTGGAAGTGCAGTCGCTGTAGATCCGAGGGGGACATGCAAGGAAAATATAAAACTGCATTTTAGCTTGCACATGATTGGATGATAAAATCAGCAGAGCTTCCCCTAGTTTCCGATCTACCCCTTAGATTTACAGCGACTTCACTTCTAAGTGCACTTTCAGTGCAATTTCAAGTGCACTTGTAGTGCAAAGTGGATTTGTCTTTCGTAAATAACCCCCAATGTGTTTTATACCCAATGGCAGTCATGTCAAGTTGCCTACACTTACCTTCCTCCCTTATTGAAAGTGCTCTTGTATGCCCTGGGGATCTTGAAATCAGGATGTGTTCTATATGGGAACTTTAAGCCCAAAATGAGAGATGCATGAAACTGGGTTTGGGGACAATGTGAGAAGGAGCTGTTTTGGAAAGATATAAAGTATGTGCATGTACCTTGAGCTGCCTACTATCAAACATAAAACATACTTCCCTTCATTTAATTTGATAATGGATTACTTTAAAGAGAAACTGGACTGGTATGAACATGGCCCTTTTATATGCTGCAAGACCTATGCAAAAATCAGAAAATAAAATAGATTCTTGGAAAATAAAAATTAAAAAATGCTACTTTAATAGTAAAAGAAATGCTAGCGCTTCATATTAATGTTACATTCTATGTTGATAAACATCCTTTGTATGTTTAATTTAAACTAACCTCGTATGCCTTTCCTTTTGGATTTGTTGTAAGAGTTAGCACAGTTAGTAGGAAAATATTAATGGTCTATTCTTTAAAGAGCCATTTCCTTTGTTAAGGATGAACCTTCCACCACTTAAAGCTAGAAGATGACCTCAAATGATCTATGCTGTCTCTGAAAACTAAAGTCAATTTACGTTTGTTGGCCTTGAATGTTAACCCTTGAATAATGTATGAAACTCCCTGCTTTCTTAATCGGTGCTTTACACAAGACGTTTCAGCAAGTTAGCTTATTTTTACAACCACATTCAAATAATTACCTAAAGTTTATTAGCATGATACTAATTAATGTAACTAAGATCAAAATTGGAAGTATGAAAAGAATGTACGCACAATGATCCCAGACCACCAGGGTTTCAGAAACTTTCTGCCTTCTCGATTAAAGTGTTTGAGAGGAAATTAGTTTCAGTTTATGTTGTCCACCTCTAACCAATCAGATGCTCTTAGTGTTATATAGGAAAATGCAAGGCAAAGTCCTATGGAGCAACACAATCTGAGACATTTCACCCTTCAGACACTAAAATAAATAAGGTCAGGCTGTTCTGGACTGTACACAGCTATACAGATTAACCTCCCTGCCAGTATTCCCGAGTGTGGCACGGGGGTTAAATCTCAGTACAATTAGTGGTAACCCTGAGCCACACTCGGGATTGCATTGCAGAATCCTGGTGCAGTATACTTACCTTGTCACCAGGATCCTGCGATGTCACCCTGCTATGTCTGTGGGCTGTGTCCTCCGCTGGATACCTCTGTGTTCCGGACTCCATTCCCTCTGACGCATGGGGGCGGAGCCCGGTGGCAAATTCAAAAAGTACACAAAACATAACACATACAGTAAACATACACTGTAATCTTACAGATTACATTACTGTATCAAATAATTTCACATCCCTTTTGTCCCCAGTGCTTTATCCAATGCCCTGCATGCAGTTTTATATTATATATACTGTTCTTTCTGCCTGGAAACTGGAGATTGTCCATGACAACCAAAAAGTGTTCCTTTACATCAAAAGTGGTTTTAGAGCAGCTAGAAAACAGCAATAGTAAATTAGAACACTTGCAGAATTGAGCGATAGTGAATTGTGAGGAAATTAGTTTCATTATTATTATATTGTTATTTTTTATAGTTATTTATTATAATTTATGATTTCGTGTTTCAAACTTCATCATACCCGGGATATCTACTAGACTCTTGTTCGGACAGATCTAAGTGTGTTATTACTAAGAATTACAGGCCTACAATATAAAAAAAAACAATGTACCGCTTTGAGATGCAAAAATCTGACATAATCATACCGCCAGGGTGGCTTCCAAAATATCCCAAGTTATCTTTACTTACTAAGAAATTTTGGACGGTTGGATCATAATTTTACCAGGGACATGTACTGTTGATGTATGTTCCTAATGTACAACATTCAGCCTATTTATAAATAAGATATCATATCATACTGCAATACAGGAGTGGCCGGTCCATAAGGGGCGCCGCGGGGGTTTGCTATGAGTTTGTTTTTTGTAAGCACATGATTAGAGTCTGAGGCTCTAATTGGCTTAAAAAGGTTGCACTTTCTTGATCTACCTGACCTTGGCTTGGTATCAAGAGATCCCCAAATTTTCCACTTCTTATTAAGTGATTGAACAGTACTGACTGGCATATATTCAAGGTTTTGGATATCTTTTTATATCCTTCTTCATCTTTGTAAAGGTTCATTACCTTGTTACGCAGGGCTTTTGACTGTTCTTTTCTACCTCCTCATGGCTAGTGTCTAGCCTGCTTAGTGCATCCATGTGAGAGCTAACAAACTCATTGACTATTTATACACAGACACTAATTGTGATTTAAAAAGCCACAAATGTGAGAAATTAACCTTTATTTGCCATTTTAACCTGTGTGTGCCACCTTCTGTGTCTGTACCAAGGCCAAACATTCCAGGGTATGTAAACATTTTATCAGGGCCATTTGGGTGATTTCTGTTATCATTAGGATTTAAAAAGGATTCAAAAAACTATGTGATAATAAATGGCTTCATGTGATTGCTATCCTTAAATAAAAGACAGTTTTTTGGCATGATCAGTCATATTTACAATATTAATGCCAGAATTTTACAATTTTGGCCACGGTATGCAAACTTTTGAGCACAACTGTATATATATATATATATATATATATATATATATATATATATATATATATATATATATTTATATATATATATAGCGCGTATCAACATCATGTAATCTTCTACACAGCAGTTCTAAAACTAGGAGAATATAATCCAGTTATGTAAACCTTTGCTGCATTACACAGTACTGTCCACCTAGCACTGAGGGCTTTCATAGAGGAGGTGAGAGCAGAGTGTTGATTTCATCAATGTGCTACTGCTCATTCGTTACCTAAGCATAGGTTGGGGAGGGTCCTAGACCAAGGCTTCACTGCTCAATTGCAGTGTGCCATGCACAGAGGTCTAGGGGAGGTGGGGAACCTGGCTATGCTGTTCGGCAGGGATAATTTGATTGCAAGAGTAGTTGAAAAGACTGAAAAAATCTTTTGGCATGTAAAAGAGTTCTCATTCCACTGTGCATCTGTCTGCCTGGAATTGAGCTTTAAATGTAAGCTTCTTACAAAATAAACTAAACTAATTGAATAAGCAGTACTATTAGATTAATTTAGATTCATTTGGCAGGTCTGCATTTTTGATTATACTCAAAGTTTGAGCAATATGAGAGTTTCACCTTTATTTCAATTAAGCTGTAGTGTTATTTACTTTCTGCATGTATAGTTTAAGATGGACTTATGTGAAGACATATACTCATAACCACCCTCTAACAGCTTTGCTGCCATGTTATTACTTCCTGCTTACCTGCTAGGTGGAGAGGACAGCGACCTCTGTAAGCTGACAGCTGAGTTCATGTCATGATAGTAGGGCTGGCTTAGTGGCTCTCCAATTGGAAAACTGACTCCAGAGCCTTGTGTTATGGGTGCTAGAGAAAAAAAAAATTAAAGTGAGTTACTCATGGATCAGACAATTGTTAGAAATTTATTAACACTCTTCGATGGATAAACAGTTGGTTCCTGGCCAAAGTAAAATAAGCCTTAAGAGTGTCAACTGGCTATAAAGCTTTCAATACATCAGGTGATTTAATAGAACTTTAATAAAAAATCCTTCTGATAATTATTCCTCCTAATTAGAGTTCAGTAGCTCTCCTTGTGGGCCTGGATGGTGCCCTAGAATTTGGTTTTGGGGTCCCCAGCTTGATAACAGTGAAACTCCCTGCAATAAAGGGACTGTTCCCCACTAATCAAAGGTACATGTTGCTTGATGTATGTTAAGTAAAATGTACACTTAATGCAGAACACCCAATAGTATGCAAATCTGATTGAATTTAACCCTGTCTAAAAGCATATTGGTGTCCTGTACATTTAGCGCCATCAGAGTCCTTGGAAAGTACAGCCAAATCACTTCTTTGTTTAAAAAAATTATGGTGGCCCTAATTTATGCAAAGTGCAATTATTTCCTGAAGAATCATTAATTGCATGTGAAAGCTGGCTCCTTTTCACTCAGAGAACAATGTCTCCAAGCAGTACAGTATGTACTGCATGAGGGACATCAATCAGTGCTGCCGGGTCAAATCTCTGGGCCCCACTAAACTCACTACACGCAGATAGTCTTTTCAATTAGCCCTGCTGGAAAGAGAGATGTTGATGACAGAGGTGGATTCTTTGCATATTTGGATGAGCAGCAGAGTGTTTTCTCATATATCTTTTTGAGAGATGCCTATTAAAAGCTGCCCTTATACCTGAGAGAAGAACACAGCTGCCAGCTCAAATGGCTTAATATCCACAAACTATTTTAATCCCCTATTTAATAGGGACCAAGAGTAAACAAGGTCCCTGGAGAAATGCATAGTGTGAATAAGGCTTTTCATGTGTGCTACAAAACAAGCCGAAGCACCGGAGTTGAGTACTTCAAGCTTGGCATGCCATGTGGGAGTGATAGCTGACTGCTACAGACTGGTTGAGCGTATCATGGTCTCTTGTGGTTTGAGGTAAACTAGAGGTTAAACAAATGCTAGATGAAAAAAGCTTGCCACAACCACAATGCAGATTCTATTATTAGATAAGTTACACATGCAATGCTGCAATGAGCAGGGTGCTAGTGAACCTGTGCCCCTTCATTAAAGACCTGCAGCGATAAATGCCCTGCACCTGGGCATACATTTCTTAATACATCACATCTGCAAGCCTTTTATGCATGTTTAAATATTACATTTAATAAACCACATATTTTCAGGAGATCTACCAAGAAGATAAGCTGTAAAATATACTCTATATGTTATTTCAAATTATTACTAGGCATGCGCATATAAAAGAGATGAACAAGATAACAGTAATACCTAGAAACACACTGATATTAAAAACCTAAAAGGGACAGGGTCTACCACCTTTTTGGGATTGTGCCATGCAAAAACTGTATTGAGTGTAGCAGGTTTTGGTACCATTTCTCCAGCAGCTCTGAGTACTTTGATAAAAAATTAGGTAGAAGTCTTTATCACACTCCAAAATTTCACATAAAGGCTGGTGATTGGGGAGACCATGACATGCATCTGACATCAACTTGGTTTATGAAATTACTTTCAATAATGTGTTCATCATAGTCTATAGTAATGCTGAGCCTGATAAAATCATAGGTTCAACGTTACTGAGCCCCCTGCTCAGCTGCTATGCCTGTCACATAGACAGGTGCAGCGACCAAACCTTTTCAGCGACTGGATGACTATTTTCTTTAAGGTCCTCCAGTCTGCTGTTGAGTCAGATGAGCCTGATGGATTATGTCAAGACGCTAGTTCACCATCAGGTTTGCCTCCCGCTAGATTGACAGTGGTTGGAGCCTGACAAATGATGCTGAGAGACTAGCTCCCCATTAGGTTTGCTTTCCTTGTGATTGACAGAGGGCAGATTCCATAGTCGCTAGCAGTCACATAAGAACTACCTGAACTGTCACAAAGATTTCATGAATTAGGCGCATGACTTTTGAGTGCATCCATATTGCTAGAAAAATGTTACACATGCTATATTAAACAACAGTGATTGTGTGTTGAAGGCACTGCTTGGTATTCTCCAAATCTATCACTGTCCAAATGTAGGAAATGTGTAAGAGATGACTAATTATTCCTTATTTTTTCCACTGTTAACGGAACCAGGTTTCGTTCTTTTTATACCATGTTATAGCTATCTGTGTGTTGGTATTGGATACACATAGCAACCATTTCATTAATTCCAGCTAGGTAACCGAGGTGGTGATTTGTTTCTGTGGTCTCTTTACTTTTGTGGCAGTTAGAAACTATCCTGTTAGGTGTTCCCCTATGCTGCAAGCTTTGAATTGATTACCATTACTACTTCAGTGCAGTTTGACCATGTTTAGTACATTCTGAGGTTAAATCTGAGATTGTTCATTTTGACATAAAAAATTTTAAAGCTTTTTTTGACCCATGCGCCTGCAACTTAGGTACCTACTATATAGATTATTTTAAAGTCAAATTAAAGGCAGATTTAAAAAAACAAAAAACAAACATGTCATACTTACCTGCTCTGCCTAGTGGTTTTGCACAGAGCAGCACCGATCCTCCTCTTCTGGGATCCCCTGCTGGTGCTCCTGGACCCTCCCTCCTGCCAAGTGCCCCATAGCAAGCAGCTTGCTACAGAGGCACCCGAGCAGCTGCTCTGTGTCCATTCGCACATGGAGCATGGCTAGGCTCCACCCCCACTCTCCCCTCATTGGCTCACTGGCTGTTGACATTAGCAAGAGCCAATGAGGAGGAAGAGACCTGGGAGAGCTGCTGCTCCCATGTACATCTCTGGATTAAGATGGGGCTCAGGTAAGAATTGGGGGGAGATGCACACAGAAGTGTTTTTAACTTCATGCATATAATGCATGAAGGTAACAAACCGTGAGCCTTTACAATCACTTTAAATCATGTCAGATGCTCATATGGCTTCCAACATGCACATATCAAAGTGATAATATATATTCCTTCTTTAACTTATAAAAACTTCTATTTTGCAATCCATCTGCTACAATAGCTAACCTGTGCAAAGTTTTTACATTTACTAAATGGGTCGGTAAAGAGACAAAATGTAATGCTTTTAAGGCACGACTCTAGTTAAAACTTGTGAGTCTGTCATGGAGCAAGTAAAGAGATCAGTAATTGAAACATTTTTAGCACACATTTATTGCATGCATGCGCTAGGTTAAAAAAAATAGCTAGCAGGTCACATAGGGGACAGAACTTATTATCAATACTATTCAAAATGCTGGGATTTGTTTTTACTTTCTTAACACCATCATCCTGCCATGTAAAAGATGTATGTCATTTTTTACTTTCCACTATTATAGCAGGAAGGAAATGTATTATAAATCAGTACATTTTATGGGATGAGAGACATTGCCCTTTTAGACCTTACATGAGGATACATAAATGTTGTACCTCTTTCAGCATTAGCTTCTCAGTATCACAGAAACTTGAAGAACAGAAAAATATGTCTAGTTTACATGGAAGGAATAAAATACACTATAAAGATGAAATAGCTATTTGGAATGTTGTTATAAAAAAGGAAGCATGCAGCTAACTATTCTGTCCTGCTTACACTAGACTTCCCGATGTAAACCTACTGAAGAAACTGCAGATAACCTGCTAACAGCAAACTATGATGGCTTACACAAAACTGAGTAACTCATTAATGTAAATGAAATGCCAAACATCTCGTATTCAATACAAAGTAGAAATGCAGCAACCTGGTCAAGGGCAAAGAACTTCTGTCAGGCTTTCATTATTGTGTCCCAATTTGAGCAATTTTCCCTCATCAATAGTATGGGAAGTCAGTCAGCAAAATCTCTCAGAGAGGAACTTACACGGGAATCAAGGTCATTTTATTAATTGAGTAGAGACAGGTTAGGAGCACTGTTAGGTTTCTGTTTGATACCGGTGGGTTGATTTCCACTTACTTCCTGTCCTAATGATTGCACAAGAAGTTAGAGAATATCTCCCCAATGAGAAGACCAACAATAAAAAAAATCCCAACAGGTTCTTCCCTATCCCATTAGTATCCAAAATGAGAAAAAAAAGCATATTTGGCTGGAGTTGCACTTTAACCACTTCTCTACCAATGTACATTTATAAATGACACAGGATACAAGGGGTTAATGTAAGCTTGCTATGGATTTTTAGGACTGACAAAGGACTTTCAAATAAAAGTGATCTGGGTGGCTCTAGAGCTGCTTGATCACGTTTATGGGACTCTGAAGGGATGACACCCCCCCCCCCAATACCTTGGTTGCACTTGGAGTGGTACCCGGGCTCTCCCTTTGTTTGAGCCTAGGACCATAAATGGCTCCCACAGTGAGAGCAGGAGTTGATCAAGGAACGTCCCTGATCTTCCCTGCAACCAATAAACCCGTATGCGACATGTATTACATCACATCCGGGTTCACAGCTATCAATCCTTGACTACTGTAGCAGAGGATGTCACTAATCAAGCACAACCTGTGAAAATATATTATTATTTTGGAGTTTAAAGTAATTTGATGCAAAAAATGTAGTTTTTAGAGTGTGCAAAAAACTGTAAAATTGCCCCAGTAGACAAGTGGTTAGTGTTGCTATGTCACCAAGAGAAAAGGCAGGCTTCAGAGCTTCAGAGAATGCCAATCTTAACTTACTTCTAGACACCCGTACTAGCTCTGAAACATTGAAAACTCCAGACTTTACAAAACTGTCTTCAAGGTATCCTGGAAAAAATGAGAATAAAAAAATTGTGAGTGATTTACTGTCTTTATAATCCTTGTTGAAAAAAAAAATGAAAATAATATGTCAAAAAGAGAATATAACAGTTTTCAGGTCTGTCAAAAATGTACACAAGCAAAACAATAAGTGGTCTGCCGTAAAAAGAAAAGCAAGCAACAAGGTGGTACTTTCATGTTCTAACTTGCATTACAAAGTCGATCTGATAGGTTAACCTTTAGTGTATATATACAGTATATGACCACTGCACTCAAGCTAAGTCTACAGTACACAGATACCGAAGTATGATTAATTGAACTGTTGCAGTGCATGGGCCATGATCTCTTCACTATGCTATTATAATTGTAATGTGTTTCTAAATATTTCTGCAGAAAGGTGAGAAACCACTGCACAAAACATACATGAATACCAAACACAGCCAACTGTACAGAAAATATTAGCTACTGTTTAAAAAAGAGTAAACTTTTTATTATCCCTAAATCACCTCAGAGTTTATTTTAAAAATCTGGGTGTGTGTTTAAGATTTTATGGCTTTATGTAAGAACTGTTGTGTAAATAACGCAGAATTATGTATAGTATCGAGAATGTACTTGTCAAGTTCTAGCAGCCTGTGAGCAATGCCTTGAGGACCCTGCAGGTCAAACTATTAATCAAGAGCAGGTAACAGCGCACAAGACTTGACACCCAGAGCAAAGCACTCCTACAAAAAAGGTTATAACTGTGCTCATGGAGTGTGACAGCAACAAATCACAAAGACAGTCTGCACTGTGCCATCACAGTTACTTCACAGGAACTAGTTTGGGCACTAGAAAATACGCTCAGAGGAAAACTAGACACGTAGGCTGTCATTTCTCACCTCCTTTCAAAAAAGCTAGCTGCCTGGCTCTCTTGTAATGCTGATGCTTAGGTTTCAATGCTTTATGAGTCACTGACATGGGGCCAGTATACTGTACTGTAAGGGTTTTTTATTTTCTCTGCCATTCATGTGCTGCAAGCTTGTTCTTTATATATTAAAAGTAGAGACAGACAAACAGACAGACACCCAGTATTTTAAAAAGGTCACCCCCATAGTAGTACCATGATCAGTGTCTTATAAACAATAAAATACTGTTGTTTGTTTGCAATACAATGTGGGTGATCACATTTTAACAAAGATCGTTTGCCTATGCCAAAGTCCAATCAATCTTTGTTTATTGCAGAGATGCTATGGTTTACATTATCTTGATATACTATTTTAGGACACTACTATACAAACACTGTGAAGGTTTCTTGTAAAATTAGAATTTGAGAAGGTTGCAAACATTTTTCTAATACTTAGGATTTCTATTTACTGAAGAATATGTATTTTTTTATTAAACTAAAGTAAACTTGCATTATAACGACTAGTATGAAATTCACCTCTTCAGCACAAGTGGTCAGGTGTCTTACTGAGTCTGCAGTCAGATAAGAGTGATTTTGAAACAGCGATGATCATATTTCATTACTAAAAGATCAGCTGTGTTTTCTGATGCAACTATGGCAAAAGCCATTTTTTTTCTTTTCATATATCTATATTTACACCCAGTTACCTGGGTGTAAATATAGGTATATATGAGTCATTTTATGAAACATCTAGGTCTTGTGGAATATATATATTGGATATAGTGTTGAAACTTAAGGTCACCAGTATTAATTAGCTTTAACCTCTAAACCGGTAAGATAATCTGCAATCCAATACTACATAAAAGTATACTACTAAAAATGAACCTTTAAGAACTTCTTATCTAGCCCAGACCAGTGTAAGAAATACTTTTTACATTTAGCCTGTCTGCGAATCTGGACTGAGAACAACAAAGCATGTGGCTACTCCACACACTAATGTCTCAGGAGACATTAGTCATGATTTCTATACTGCACTGCACTCACCTAGTTACTTGAGCAACAGATCACAAACTTCTAAAAAGTGTAAATAAGCCCTGCCTATTTTATGTGATTCCAGCCAACTAGTTGTGGAAAGAGAAATGTAGATCTAGAGCAGGGGTGTCAAACTCAACTTCATTGCGGGTCACATCAGCAGTATGGTTGCCCTCAAATGGGCCATTTGTAGTTGGGATGCATTATGTACAGCGTGCAGAGTTCAGGCGTGTGCTATGTACAGCGTGCAGGGTTCAGGGGTGCACTATGTACAGAGTGCAGGGTTCAGGGGTGCGCTATGTACAGAGTGCAGGGTTCAGGCGTGTGCTATGTACAGCGTGCAGGGTTCAGGGGTGCACTATGTACAGAGTGCAGGGTTCAGGGGTGCGCTATGTACAGAGTGCAGGGTTCAGGGGTGCGCTATGTACAGAGTGCAGGGTACAGGGGGTGCGCTATGTACAGAGTGCAGAGTACAAGGGGTGCGCTATGTACAGAGTGCAGGGTACAGGGGGTGCGCTATGTACAGAGTGCAGGGTACAGGGGGTGCGCTATGTACAGAGTGCAGGGTACAGGGGGTGCGCTATGTACAGAGTACTGGATACAGGGGGTGCGCTATGTACAGAGTGCAGGGTTCAGGGGTGTGCTATGTACAAAGTGCAGCTCCAGGGGTGCCCTAAGCACAGAGGGCAGAGTTCAGGGGTGCCCTATGCACAGAGTGCAGAGTTCAGGGGTGCACTATGTACAGAGTACAGGGTTCATGAGTGCGTCAAGTACAGAGTGCCGAGTTCAGAAGTACACTACGTACAGAATACAGATTTCGGTGTGCGCTACGTACAGAGTGCAGGGTTTTGAGGTGCGCTATGCACAGTGTGCAACCACAACTACCCTGCCATTTTCTGGCTGCAAAACTGGGTACAAGGGCCACATGACAAGGTCTGGCAGGCCAGATTCCGCTGCTGTGGGCCATGTGTTTGATATATGTGATCTAGAGGGATCCCTGATGACTTTTTATTCTCAATTATAGTTGCTTTCTATACTGTCTGACTGCACGCAAGCTAAATTAAAACAGCTGGACATAGATGTATCGAACCTCGGGATTACATCCATCTATGGGCAGGCTGGATGTACTAAAGTTGATCCATTGATTGACTTCAGTACAACCAGCCTGTCAGATTTTTTTGCATGCGATTATTGCCAGCAGCAATAGCTGCCAGCAGTAATCATTGTGTTCTGCAAGCAGAATAGATCCCCCATCAACCATCAACCATGGTTGCACAAAAGAAAATTGCATCATCTGTGGCTTGTCTTAATTGGCCATACGCTAAGTGATTTGCTTTTCAGCCTGGGAGCTGAACAAAAAAGCTAACAAGAATGTGTATTGAATTGTATTGTAACTGTACAGTGTGCCCTTACATTGTAAAGCGCTGCGCAAACTGTTGCCGCTATATAAATCCTGTATGATAATAATATAAATAATGTCAAGTAAGGAACAAAATAAATGGCAAAATTGTAAAGTCAACAACAAATTGGTTGGTAAAGTGGCCAAATCAGGACAAGGAAACATTGGCCACAGTACACCAAAATGGGAAAAATTCCTGGTACAATCAATAAGATTTTATGCATTTCTTTACTACATTAGACCCCTTTCACACTGAGCCGCCCCAGGCGTCAGCGGTAAAGCGTCGCTATTTTTAGCACCGCTTTACTGTCATTTTAGCGGCGCTATTCGGCTGCTCTATTAACCCCCACTAGCGGTCGAAAAGGGATTAAATCCGCCCGCAAAACGCTGCTGCAGCGCCGCTTTGCCGGCGGTATAGCAGCGCTGCCCCATTGTTTTCAATGGGCAGGAGCGGTGGAGGAGCGATGTTTTTCACCGCTCCTCCACCGCTGCAAAGAACCTGCTGGCAGGACTTTTTGTGATGCCCTGCCAGCGCAGCGCCCCAGTGTGAAAGCACTGGGGCTTTCGCACTGGGTTTGCAGCTGAGGCTTTTTTCAGGCGCTATGCAGGTGCTTTTTTTAGCGCTGTAGCGCCTGAAAAACGCCTCAGTGTGAAAGGGGTCTAAAATTAAAAACAAATAATTGATAATATAATTAATAATAATAATTTTTTACTGCTATATCTAGTAAAAAGGACAGTCCTCATTCTTAAAGTGATTGTAAACCCTTTACAACCACTTTAAACTACAGGCAAGCCTATAATTAGGCTTGCCTGTAGCTGCACTGGATATCTCCTAAACCGGCACGGTTTAGGCGATATCCCTGTATTTGCATGAGCCGACGTCATGCGGCACATGCACACTTAAGCCAACTGAAGCGATGGTACGTACGTGCCGTTGCTTCAGTTGTACTGTGCCGTTCGCGGCGGCTCCCGCGCGCATGCACGGGAGTGATGTCATTGCGGCTCCGGCCAATCACAGCGCCGGAGCCGTTATACCCGGAAGCAAGCCCCGGGTGAGGGGGAAACGAGGATGGCTGCGGGGGCTTTGATCTTGGGTAAGTAATTCATGATGAGCTAGTATGCTATGCATACTAGCTCATTATGCCTTTATCTTGCAGGGTGTATTTTTAGTTTGTTTTTTTTTGTAGGAGGGTTTACTTCGTCTTTAAGCCTAGTACACCTGGACCAAATGTCGAACAGCAATAGAACCTGGCCGACATTTTATCCATGTGTATGGCAGCTGGCTTCTGTCGAAGGTCCATGACCAAAACAGGTCTGCCAACAGGCTCCCCCGATCAATGCTCTCAGCCAATGGCTGAGAGCGCTGACCAGAGTGTCCTGGCGGGGGGATCCCCCTGTCACCGCACAATAGCACAGCAGGGGAGATCGCTGTACTAACATTGGATTGTTAGTACAGCGGCTCCGACCTGAGTGTGTACGAGGCTTAGCAAGTTTTTCGTTTGTGCAAATGATTAATAATGGGGCTTTTAGAAGCCATATTCACCCCTTAACATTGGAGCAAACTATCACTTTCTACAAAATGCAAAATTATAACATTCTGTATATTTATTTTGTACAAGTACTGACAAAAACAATGTTTTATGGAGAAAAAAAGAAGGGAACACAAACTTCACAAATTAAATAGCATGAAAGAAAATGACCAAAAAAACCACAAGGAGCTTGTAAAGGTCTACACTAACAAATATGAGAAAGTGAACTTGAAGCAATGTGGTTTAGAATGCATAGCCGTTTAAGTTCTTTCCTTAATTCCGCCTTCCCGCATTTGAAGTGGTGAGGTCGTTTATTACAAAACACCAGATCAGGAGACAGCCCATGTTCCCCTTGTCTCTTTCACTCACACCCGCACTTCTTCATCCACTATGTAAACATATTTCCAGACAATTTTTAAACAGTAAGCCATTTAGACCTACTGCTTCTGATGGACTGTTCAAACTTTTTGGTGTTGTTTGGAATAACATAGGTAAATAAATAAGGCATGAGATAAGTGATTTTTTTGTATAATAAATACACAGTGCCTTTTATCTGCAATGGAAACACAAAAATGTAAAACAAGGGAGGAAAGTGATTTCTTTCATATCTGATTAACTGTGTATCTTCTTACAGAAAGCTGCTAGTAAAACTACTGAGAGTGGGCTTAAAGAGTATATTGCAGCTTTCCAATGTTTAGAGGTGGTGCCTGTGGCAGTTTTATTGTCAGACGCTTTTTTATTTTTTTATTTCACCTGGGGATCCTGCCAGTAAGTCTGGTATTTTTCAACTTCTCTAGATGTCCAGCAAAAGTGGCAGTTAGGCCGGTTCACACTGATGCAAGTTCATAACGAATGCGATGCGTCAAAAGCATTTTAAATTCGCATGTCATCCCTAAAGTCATTGTTTTCAATGACGGTCGTTCACATACAAGCGTTGCGATTCAATAAAAAAAAGGGTCTTGTGTGAGTTTACTGCGTTGCGAATTTAGTCTCCATAGACATCAATGTAAATCGTTCTTGAATCGCATTGATGGTCCACATATGTGCGAATTCCACCACACTACTCTCCACAAAAACCAGAAAGTACACAGGAAGTTAACACTTTTTTTTTTTTTTTACATTATGATTCCATTGGCTAGAATATCAATCGCAGCTCCTGAAATTCGCGGTAAAATTGCGGTAAATTCGCTGTAAATTCGCACCTCCCACAGGACAAAAAAACGGAACAAATTCACAGCGCAGCAGTGTGAACCGAGCCTTAGTGGTTTGAGATAACCCATTTATCACTGACAGAGGTGCTTACAAAGATCAGCTTTTATTAATTTATGAAAAACCTTTATCCCAAAAGGAAAAAATGTGTTAGCTGGAGTTCTGCCTTCATTTGTTAGTAAAGTCCTTCTAAATCTGCTAGTGTATCTAACACTACCCTCTCCCGTGGTTGAAATGCTGACTAGAGCCATACTCGGATAGTAAGTGTGTTTCTGGCCAGATCACCTAATAAAAATAAAGGGGAAAAAAAGGCCTGAGAAAATGCCCTGTGGGGCTGAACATGTGATGTCATCGCGCAGGACACATTATGTGACATTTTGTTATGATCCTTCGCTATTATAAGTGTGTTTGCTTAAATAAATTGTAGTGGTTTTTAACTATACTCTACTATGGCATCCCCTCTTTGTTCTGTAACCCTTCCATGTTGAGCACATCTATTTTATGAGCATGGCGTTGGATTTCTATAGTCCATTTTTATTGACGCTGTAGGGAAACAAGATTTGTTTGATCTCTGTGCGGGATCAAACTTTTTGGTAAGGAGCACATTTAATCATTTTGGAGGAGCACATGGTGGCATCGTTTTCCTTTCCTCAAGCACTGGTTTTGTCACTGTCACACTGACAAGTTTGTGGCTTTACATTGGACTTTCTTATGAATGTGGATATTCTTTTTACCGGTATTTATTCATATTTACCTACTTTTACTTTTTTTTTCACTTATTCAGAAGGTTCACATTGTATATTACTGATGAATTGGAATGTATTCGAGTTATTAATTGTGTTTACTATGCAGCTTACATGTATTAAATACTACAGCATGTATATGGGTTTCTAAAGGGGCAGCACATCTATAATGGATTGATTAGCCCATTCTATCTATTAAAGCAATTTAAACGCTGAAACAGGAATTGTGCCCTTTTGTTATTTCTCCTTGGGGTTGATTTCTTAAAAATAGAGAGTGCAAAATCTGGTGAAGCCTTGCGTGGTAGCCAATCAGCTTCTAACTTCAGCTTGTTCACCTAAGCTTTGACAGAAAAAAAAAAACAAAAAAAACTGATTTTGTACTCTCCAGTTTTAGTAAATCAACCTCACTGCTACTAACTGCAATCGTGCTAAGCCATTCTATCTCTATTAAAGAACATTTATGGTCACAGCATACACTTTAGTTTATAACATCCATACTGTAATAGTAATACAAACAATAGTTATATTTGACAATCTCCTTTCTTTACTAGATATACAAGTGACATACTACTGGTTTATGTAACCTGTTTTACACATACTGTGCAATGTTTATTCTGTTTAAACCAATAAACACATTGAAAAATCTCTTCCCATGTTGTGAGTTCTGCCTGTCTTCTGGCCATCTCTTTCCACAACTTCCTCCATTCCCAGCATGCTTTGCAGCTTCTCCTCTGCTTTTTACTTTTAATTTGTAAGAACTACGTATCCCATGGTACCTTGCTGCCTGCAAGCAGTAACTATTGTACTGACCTAGCCTTCTAAAACTCCTCCTCTCAGCACTCCTGTAGTTCAGCAAGAAGGCTCTGTATATTCTGTGGCACAGCAGTGCCTTCTCATAAGACATTGTGAATTTGTGTCACAGAATTCAAGGAAGTAAGAGCCCTTTCACACTGACAGCGCGGGGGTGTCGGCAGTAAAACGCCGCTAATTTTAGCAGCGCTTTACCGTCGTTTTAGAGGCGCTTTTCGGCTGTTAGCAGGGCACTTTTAACCCCCAATAGTGGCTGAATAAAGGGTTAAAAGCTTTGCAGGCGCTTCGCCGGCACTGCCCATTGATTTCAATGGGCAGGGGCGCTTTAGGAAAGGTGTATACACCGCTCCTAAAAGACCTCAAAGAAGCTGCTTGCAGGATTTTTTTTTACGTCATGCCAGCGCACCACTACAGTATGAAAGGGTTTTACACTGGGATTGCAGATGAGGCATTTTTAAGGCGCTTTGCAGACGCTATTTTTAGCTCTAAAGCGCCTGAAAAACGCCTCCAGTGTGAAAGGGGTCTTTAATGTATGTGGGACTTCCCAAAGTAAGTTTGCAAACCTCATTATCATTCAGATTAGTATGAGTGGGCTAGAAATAATTGGGATGAAATGTGTAAATAAATATAATGATTTCAAATTTTGACCATAGATACATTTAAATGAAAACAACAACTTTGGGAATAGTGGACTGTCATTGCTATATTCCCCTCCTAAAAAATCTAGTTTTCTGTCTGTTATGCTATCTTTGGCTTTAACATAAACATTATTCTCCCAACATTATATTACTTTACATATAAGAAGGCAATGCAAGGTAAAGTAAAATAACTTAAAGGAAAGCCAGTTTTTAGGTAGGCAAGACATAATCCAAAATTGGTAAGCAACAGGACAGACCGATTGAATTTTGAGATAACTGGACAACATAGGTATTTATACATTTAAAGTGAACCAGGCTATGAACATAAAAGTGGATGTAAACCCTCACATATACCCAGTGAAGTGAATAGCCTCAGATCACTAATCCCACTAATCTCCCTACATACGTTTTACTTGTGTATCTGCTGTTTTCTGCTTGCTATATTCTTTAAAAAGTGCACATGTTGTTAGAGATTTTTTTTTCCTGTTCAGCACTGGAAGTGGAACCTTGGCATACACTGTGTGACAGCTGATTGGAGGAAAGGCACACACCCCCACTCCACATAGGCCAAGGAAGGAAGGAATGTGCAGAGCTGTACTGTGAATAGACCAGCTCTCTGCTAATCTATTTATAACACCCACCCCGACACAAATTTCAGGCTGGTTTTATCTCGGTTGTCAGGGAACTTGTCAGAAGTTTTGCTGAAAACAGAAGAATGAAACAGCAGAAAGACACTGGACTTATGCCGCGTACACACGGTCGGACTTTTCGACCGGACTTGTCTGACGGACGCCGACGGACCAAATCCGGCAAACAATCTGATCGTGTGTGGGCTTCAGCTGACTTTTCCAGTCACAAATCTGACGGACTTTAGATTTGGAACAGGCTTCAAATCTTTACGTCGTAACTCCGCCGGACCCAGAAATCCGCTCGTCTGTTTGTTAGTCAGACGGACAAAAACCGACGCTAGGGCAGCTATAGGCTACTGGGTATCAACTTCCTTATTTTAGTCCAGTGTACTTCATCACGTACGAATCCGTCGGACTTTGGTGTGAGCGTGTGTAGGCAAGTCCGGTCATTAGAAAGTCCGTTGAAAGTCCGCCAAAAGTCCGTCGAAAGTCTGTTGAAAGTCTTTCGGACGGGCTGTCGGACTTTTGTAGCGGAAAAGTCCGGCCGTGTGTACGCGGCATTAGAGCTTTGGAGACAAGAAAAACTACAGATGTATGTGCTTAGGTCTTATGTAACTGCAGGCACTGTGCAGCAAATCATTTTCAAAATTTATATCAGACGTACTTAAGTTGCCCTCTCAACTTCCTGTACTACCTCTCCCAGCAGTGACTCAACAGTCTTTTCATTTTTAATGTAAGCACAGGTTCTCTAATGGGTGGGGGGGAGAGACATGTTGCTGGGAAAATGATTTAAACAACTTCAGCGCTTCCCTAAGCATAATTTTCCTCCATAGTACCTGCAGCAACACAAGTCAGTAAGGCCTTTTTTTAAAGCTCTTTTATGGCTTGTTAAGATGTGTAGATTCATAAATGTTTATTGCTGCTGAAGTACAGGTTCACTTTATACATCTTTTAAGTAATTGCAACCTCAATGCACCGCACAAGGGCAAGAAACTTGACAAGGCCTTTTAGGAGTTTAGTAAAAAGCTCATCTTCTCAATCTTCACGGTGGAAACTCCATGAGATTAGCTGAATCTTAATGAAGTTGCGGGTAAACTACTGGTTACAATGAAAGAAGTAACATAATCACTGCTTGTCTCAATTATACCCATTGCCTATGCAAAGCAGATTGCTGACCAATTATACACTTTGAAGCTATCACAGTACCACTTTTGTTCACAGGCATTGTTAGAATGTAAATTTTCCATGGGTGATATTTACCTGGTGGATTCTTGGCAGGATCATTGTGGCTTGGGCTTCCTGATTGTCCAGGATCTGCAAAGAAATAAAACAAAGATAAGTGTTTTGTGTGTTACAAACATCAAGTTTTTTAAACTCCCTTCCCGGAATGTTGATGAAACGTGGAAAGTAAAAGAACAGATGCAATTTCCCTTGTTTCGCTAGACAAACGTGTGAAATAGATTTCTAGGTACAGATGAGTTGATTACATTGTATAAGAAGCTTTGCATAATTAGACTTTCACATTAATTGCTCTTTCACATTACACAATATAAACCTCTAATTCAATCTAAAAATGAAGAAAAAAGCAAAAAGAACTGGAATAGCAGGAGACTGAATATGGCTGTCCCATTCGGGCTCTATTTTGGGACGTTTGTAGCAGCAACAGTGGCAAGTTGCCACAAATAGTCTCTAAGAACAATGCCACTGAAGTTTCTGAATAATGTATTAGAATTTCACTTGCTAAATAGCTTCCATAGCCAATAACAGTTAATGAAATCTTTACATGAATAAGCAATTAACACACCTATATGTGAATGTTTTAAGAGCTTATCAGAAAAGATAGCCAAGTTAAATGTCAGCTTCTGGAGAGGCATTTTCCAGAAAGGGAAGTGATTCTCAGTTATAAACCATCAGTTAAAAAAATAAGTCAGATTTAAAAATGTGAAATTAGGTTTACTGGCCTTTTAACATATTATTTCAGTGTATTATTTAAAGCTTTGTAGCTGGAGGCATTTGCACTATTTCAAAAAGGAAAAATATTAGGCAAACAGATAATAACAATCCCATAGGGTGATGAGAAAATGTATTTTTAAAAAATGGGAAAAGAAAGAGGACCTTCCTATTAAAATAAGCAAATAGTGCTGCAACCCTTATTATCCCATATCGTGTTATGGGATATAGCTGACATGCTATATCCCTTCCTAAAAAATAAACAAATAGTTCTGCAAACTTTGTTATCACAAGTTATTGGATATAGCTGACATAATACTATCTATCACTAATACAAATAAAAAATGCATGTGACAATTCAGAATCAATCAGGAGTCTGTGAGATATGCTAAACAATTTCTCACTTCCCAAAACAGATTATTGGAAGTAACAAGTATTGCAAGCACATTAACCTCCCTGACGGTATTCTAGAGTGTGGCTCGGGGTTAAATTTCAGCACCATTAGCGGTAACCCCGAGCCACACTTGGAATTACATCTCAGGATCCTGGTGCAGGTTACTTACCTTGTCCCCAGGATCCTGCGATATCCCCCCCGCGCTGTCAGCGGGCTCCGTCCTCTGCCCGAAGCCTCTCTGTGCCAGGCTCCGTTCCCTGCGAGCGACGCGACGCACAGGGGGCGGAGCCTGGCGGCAAATTCAAAAAATTTTTTAAAAATCATAACACATACAGTACTGTAATCTTACAGATTACAGTACTGTATGAAATCCCTTTTGTCCCCAATGCTTTGTCCAATGCCCTGCACGCAGTTTTATATATTTATATGTTAATTTAATTTATTTTGCATGTTAGTAATTTTGATATAAAGATTGGCAATTAATTAGTGATTTTTATATACGGTTTGTAAGTGGAACACAAATATAATTTGTAGGGGGGCATGGAGGATTTTATTAATTATTGATTATTAATAGGAAAGTGATGTACGAATATGAGTTGTGTATGGTAAAAGAGTAGCGCACTCACACACACAAATTATAGTTCTAGCCCATTACACTGAATGTTTTTTTTTTGAATGCAGCAACTCAAACAGGGTTTAAAAGGGTAAAAAGAAAAAAGTTTTTTTTTTGCGCCGGTGACACATATACATTGACAAAAATGTAATATATTGCAGCTTAACAATCATTAGATATGGTGTCTGCATTAGTTTATATTTTTAAGCTTTTTTCCTCTGTTTTCACCTGGTGATTTGGTCAGTAACACACCTCCTGTATTAGAGTGCCTCCACTCTGGATGAAAGAGCACAGGGGCACCTTTAGACATCAGCATTGTCAGTCTTGGTGGAGGGAAGCGTTAGATGTACTAGCAGATTTAGATACACTAACAAATTGAAACCAAACTAGAGCTCATACTGCAGTACACAAACAATTATAGAAAACTGTTTTTTTCTTTTGGGATAAAGGTTTACACGGATAAATAAAAGTTGATCATCGTAAACACCCCTGACAGTAGTAAATGGTTTGTCTCAACACCTTAAATGCTACATTTGCAAGAGAGCGTGTTCTGTTGAAAACCGACAGACTTATTGCCAGGATTACCAAGTGAAAATAAAAGAAGGAAAGCCTACAAAAGAAAAAACATGTAACCATCACATCTAAGAATTGGTATGCTACAATACAATACATATGCTTTTGGATTTAATACTGCTTTAAGTGGGCTGGTCACAAGAAACCAATAAAAGCAAGCGTTACAAACAATGTTAGCTTAATTTACAACAAATGGGCTATGTGTTTTAAGGCGTGCTTTGGATCACAGGAAGCAATCCTTATCCCAAGAGGGAACTTTCCAACACAAGAAACTAAACTTTAAACACACATTTGCCACACCTTTGCATTGAATGTTTCTGGAGGAATAATAGGATTATTGTACTTAATCTATTGAAATGTGTTCCTTTGAGTTCATTGAGACACAGGATTGAGTTATACTGCCGCCTACTGGAGGATGTGGACACTGGCACACAAGAAAAAACACTGATCAGTCAGGAAAACCCATCAACTTCCAGTATGCCTCAGTTTTGTAGACAAGCAATACTTTGAGGAGATAATATACACAGTGGGTGGGACCTGTATCTTGCAATAGACTCCAAGAAAAAAACTAGTACAAAAATCTATTTTTTTTTTCTTGTTTATTGAAAGACATGTGGTTTAGAGCCAATTGGCATATTCAAAAGCAGTCAAACTGGGATATGGGCAACAGCAACAAATCAACTTAGGGCTGCACATAGCTCAAAAAGCCACCTAAAGGACAATTTGCCCCAAGCTGGCTTCAGATGATTGTCCATCTGGTAAAGTTTAGAGAATGTTTTAACAGAAGACTAAGTGCAGCCTTGCAAACCTGGGAAATAGTAGCCCGATGGCAAAAATCCCAAGAAGTACTCACACAGTACAGTTTGCCTCAACACGAAAGGATTTAAGACCACAAGCTTGGATGATGAGCTGTCTGAAACACTGAGAAATGGTGAAGAGAGAAGCAGGTTTCCATCAGGAATGACAAACAGAAAGTCTATCTTTCTAATGGAAGCATTTGCTGCAAGATAAACACACACAGCACAGACTACAGCCATACAATGTAGAAAAATCTGCTTCTGATGCACTGCAGTTGGACAGAAAGACATAAAATAGTGTTCTGATTGGGGTGAAATGTTGAAATAACCTTGGGAAGGAAGGGGGCTCTGGGCCTCAACAACACCGCATCCTTATGTGGTACCAAAAAGGGTTCTTTGAAAGACAAGACCACCAGCTCACAAACATGCCTCAAAGAGGTGATAGCGAGAAGGAATGCAACTTTGTGAGAAAAAGTGTATAGGCCAATATCCCTGATAGGTTCAAAAGGCAGTTTTTGAAGAGCTGAAAGAACCAAACTGAGATTCCAGAGAGAAACAGGTGAACACACAGGGTAGCTACATGAGAGACATTGTGAAAAATAGTCTTAATCAAGAATGTGAACCTGCCCGTCTTTGGAACAAGATCACAGGTGCCGAAATCTGGCCCTTGATGGTACTCAGAAACTCAACTGTTGATCCAGGCCGATTGTAAAAAGGTGAAGATTTGTCGCACAGAAACATTCCTGGGATGAAAGTTTGTGTCCTCATATTTGAGAAGTATGCTTTCCATATGTGATGGTAGACCTTGCAGTAAGCAGACTTCCTGGTTTTTAAAACTGTAGGAATGCAGGAGATACCCTTGTCCCTCAAGACTTGTGATTCAACAGCCATGCCAATAAAAACAGCAATCTTGAAGCAGGGCGATAAACCGACCCTTGAAACAGAAGGTCTTGATGATCTGGAAAAGCCCATGGAGCATCTGCCAGAAGTTTGATCAAACTAGTGTACCGTGTCTAACTGGGCCAATATGGAGCATGGGTATCACCAGAATTCCCTGTATCCTGATCCTGTGGGGCAGACAAGGAAGCAGTTTCATGGGAGGAAGGGCATAGTTTAGGTTCTACTGATCCCACAGAGGCACTGGAGCATCCACAGCTTCTGCTAGAGGATTTCTGTACCTGGAGACAAACCTGCCAAACCTGCCCAACCTGAACACTAGGGGGGTCCACATCTGGCATCCCCTACCTGTGAAACGGGACACCTCTGGGTGTAGAGACCACTCCCTCCAGTCTAGGCAGTACCAGCTGAAGAAGTAAGTCTTCAGAGACTGGGTGACCCCAGAGGCTGTGCCACCATTCTGGACCTAGAAAGCGCTATGCGGCTAACTACCACAGTACAGTCAGATCTGGAAAGTACCATGGTTTAAGACCCAGTACCCTAAGACACATCCCAGGCTAGCCCCACAATCGTCCCATCCAACAGGTCCAGGTGCAGTCTCCAAAACTATTGCTAAGAATACACCCATCCAGATGCATAAAGATAAGCTCAAGCAGAGTGTAGGAAAATGTTGATTGAAGAACAAAATGTTTCCTTGAGGAAGAAAGGAAATAATCAGCTAGTAGATATAGAGAAAAGACGTCCATCCTCTTAGGACCCTAGCAAAAAACTGAGGCATTCTGGGAATGGGAAGGGTGCATGGTCACTGTTTTTTTTTGCCAGTGGCGAAATCCATCTGCCTTTGAATTCTGTATCCCTTTAATTAAAGAGAAGGAATTAGTGTTACATCTGTGAGGATATGTCTAATGTCTCACTGCCTAATGTTCTGACTGAAACATTTATCCTTCTGCGGCAAATCTACATAGACTGTTCACACCTGCATTATATTTTTATCTGCCTAAACAAGGTTACTTGAAATAATATATATATATATATATATACATAAATAAAAGTAGTACAGAGGCACAGCAGCAGACACATTCTTCCAGGCCCACGGAGGGCTAGCTCGGTTGTCATTCAAATATTTGTTTTTCTTTCTAGTTCATTACACCAATCATTATTATATTAGGTTTACTGTCTATCATATACTTTGTGTTCATGGTAGTTGATGTTAATAATAACCAGAAAATATAACAGGCCCTTGGAACACATTTTCTGATCAGGGTTTATAAAGAATTTTCAAAGTAACCAAAATAATCAATGGCTAATTTGTGCACAACTATTATCCAGAGAAGAAAAGAGGAGCTTGTCTTATTATCTAAATATAAAACACTCTGTTAAAACCCTTACCAACCTAAAAGTAGATCTTGTTTCTATGACTCAATTGTCTTTATTTCACATGTACTTGAACAACTTTTTGATGATGGAACCCATTGCTCATGTCCATAGATAGATAGATAGATAGATAGATAGATAGATAGATAGATAGATAGATAGATAGATAGATCGATCGATCGATCGATCGATCGATAGATCTATATATATATATATATAGATATATATATATATATATATATATATATATATATATATATATATATATATATATATATACACACACACAGTATATAATTGATTAGGCATAATACAGGAAGAAAAATATTTCCTTTATAAAAAAAACTTTACAGACAAGTCTGATATATCAGTAACGAAGATCATTATGTACACAAACCAAACACACAAGAGTGAAAGCTATAATTATAAGGTTAATACTAAAATGGAAATTTGCATGCCTACAGCCAAAGATCAGATAAAATTTCCACATCTGTACACACACACATGCACACCGTGGATAACAGATGATTTAATTTCAGATCAAACACAATTAGTTAAGTATTATAGGTATGACTGAGCACTGTCATATCTTAGCCAAGCCTGGGCACGGATGCCGTGCTTGATCAGTAGTTTAAGTACACAGACCAAGATTCATTGTGGCCTGGGCATCTCCACCTGCCAGTTTCTGGAATGACAGAACTGTCAGCTGTGGAAGTGAGCCTGCATGTGTGTCCGTGTACGTGCTGAGGGAAGGGCACAGAGGGAGGAAACCATCTGCCTTCGCTAGGCAGCCATTCATTGCTGGATTTAACAGCTGCAGAATAGGAGTGCCCAGAAGGACAGAAATGTGCAGCCTGAGACAGACACTGAGACCATGGGTATAAGAATTGGCACTGCCTACCATTTTCCCAGGGAATAAAGGCTCTTTCCAGATGTCTGGGTGGCACAAAAAGGAGGAATGCAGTCAGATTTTCTTGTGGCAAATTAACAGAGGATGAGGGTGCCAAGGCCTGATTAACCATTGCAGCACAGAATTACTAACTGTGACACGTAAATGCTGTTATCGAATTCATCCCAGTATAACCTTATCAAATGCATTTTTTATTTAAACCTTTCCCCTTTTTTTTTTCCATATCCAATTCATGCCTTCATTTTGTAGCCAAGATATTAGAAACAGGTGACTTAAGTTTGGGTACAGCTTTCATTTTTACTCCGATGATGCTATATAATCTGCAGAAACACAATCTCATGCATTATGCAGCATGTTTGCTATTTTTTATAAGTGAGCTCTGCCTTTTCACAGAGAGCTGTTTGATTTGCTGAAGCTTAAAACACTGTCATGCTTTGTGGTGCTATTCATTTACGTTGGGATGACCTTAAACGGCTTGCCTTTCCAATTTTAATAGACTATTGTTTAAGTTATGTGTACCTCAGACAGCTGATTATACTAGTTTGACAGCATGTTCCTTAGCATTTATAAACTGTCTGCATAAGTAATTCTGTAAACCTAGTAGAAGGATAGCTATGTATTTCACAATAAGCCTCTGTGGGAAAACACAGCATACAGTAAGTGTGTGTGTGTGTGAAGGTTCATCCTCATCTTTTTTGAGGATGAAGTGATTTCCCTACAAGCCAGGAGATTTAGAAGACAACCTCTGTCCTTAGGTCTGTTCATCATTTTTAAGACTATTTCTGTTCCTTTACTAGGAATGGATGCTCAGCAACTTACAGAATTTCAACACAATGGCTATGATAGCATTGCTATGAATATAATATCGTTAGCCTGCTTTACAAAAATATAGTTCTGGAATTCAAGCATTTTGAGTTTTCAGTATGATGATCTTGCCTATGATTGACAGTCACAGCTCTGTTCTTGTGTGCTTTGTGAAGGGTGGGTGTGCCTTCTGTCCAATCAGCTCTCACTGAACCCTGAAATATGGAACGTCTGCTTCTCCCCCCCTGCTTTTTGAAAGTCAAACAAGCTGTATAAATTCTGCACTATGAATGGCTGTAGAGAAGAGAGGGCAGCAGATAAACAGGTACAACTTATTTAGGAGGATTTGTTTCATCTCTGTGTATCACCTGAGGTTAGTAACGTCACTGCGTATATGTAAGGGTTTACATCCACTTTAAAACATGATCCAATTTACCTAAGTAGGGAAAACATTTCCTCCTGACCCCATAAGGGCCTCGTGTGCAGGGATAATTGTGGGTTAGGCAGCCAAAGCTCATTGCCTGTGAAAGCTCCTTCACACCAATGTGAGTGCATTATTATAGTGTTAACGGATGTTAATACATATTGAAGCACATTTTTCATGCATTGTTATGGGTATCCATTGAAGAAGGGCATGAAATAAAAAAACAGCTAAAAACAGTATTAACACCATTGAATAGGCAGCTGGACATTCTCTAGCATGCACTAGCTTGCACTAAAGTGGCTGCATCTGTCTCATACACTAAAGTTTATATTTTAAAGATACCTTAGTGGTATGGAAATGTGCTCACATGAATTATAGTGAGTGGACATTGGTTCCCAAATTTGATGTGTCAGTGAAGGGTAAACAACTGCTAAAAATGCATTAACAAACCACTGCTTTGTCATAAAAATCCCCAATACTGCAGCACAAGGAAAAACAGTCACCTGAGTTTTTTGTCTACAATTTCAAAATGTATTTTTTTTTTTTTAACATGTCAATATAAACGACACCAAATGCAAATCTGTAGTGCCAGACTTACAAAAAAATCAATCTATTAGGGCTTGCTCACACCATAGCACGTTAGTGCATGCTTAACGTGCACAAGCTGGTATGTGTTTTTAGGTTGCTCTGCACAATGCATTTTGCACATGTGTTCCAGTCTCTTTATTAAACCTATTTTTTCCCTTTGTTTTACTTTATGGTAATACTATGCAATACAGCACGTCTAAACATTCTGTGCTGCACAAAAATGCGAAATGTCCTATTTTTCTTCTGCACACACCAAAGTAGTACATTGGTGGGAACTGAAACCATAGGGCATAAGACAAACTGCATTGCCCAACATTACTGGTGTAATCAAGCCCATAATGTCCCCATGTATGTAACTAATAAAAAGCACAAACAGATACCTGATGGAAAGGAGTTGTAATGTTGGAGGTAATCGACATGCATATCATGCTCTGCAAGACATTTTCTTTTAACAAATAGATGCAGTATCTCACAAAAGTGAGTACACCCCTCACATTTTTGTAAATATTTTATTCTATCTTTTCATGGGACAACACTGAAGAAATGACACTTTGCTACAATGTAAAGTAGTGAGTGTACAACTTGTATAACAGTGTAAATTTGCTGTCCCCTCAAAATAACTCAACACACAGCCATTAATGTCTAAACCGCTAAGCAACAAAAGTGAGTACACCCCTAAGTGAAAATGTCCAAATTGGGCCCAATTAGCCATTTTCCCTCCCCGGGACTCGTTAGTCTTACAAGGTCTCAGGTGTGAATGCGGAGCAGGTGTGTTAAATTTGGTGTTATCGCTCTTATTCTCTCATACTGGTCAAGACCCTGAAACTGAGCTGCAGCATGGTGGCCAAGACCATACAGTGGTTTAACAGGACAGGTTCCACTCAGAACAGGCCTCGCCATGTTCGACTAAAGAGGTTGAGTGCACATGCTCAGCGTCATATCTTGAGGTTGTCTTTGGGAAATAGACGTATGAGTGCTGCCAGCATTGCTGCAGAGGTTGATGGGGGTCAGCCTGTCAGGGCTCAGACCATACGCCACACAATGCATCAAATTGGTCTGCATGACTGTTGTCCCAGAAGGAAGCTTCTTCTAAAGATGATCCACAAGTAGGCACGCAACAAGTTTGCTGTAGACAA
The DNA here is from genome assembly GCA_037952925.1 of Lithobates clamitans. NCBI lineage: Eukaryota > Metazoa > Chordata > Amphibia > Anura > Ranidae > Lithobates > Lithobates clamitans. The sequence goes on from JBBGZY010000216.1 coordinate 3,122,578, forward strand.
GCAAACTAAGGACATGGATTACTGGAACCGTGTACTGTGGTCAGATGAGGCCATAATAAACTTATTTGGTTCAGATGGTGTCAAGTGTGTGTGGCGGCAACCAGGTGAGGAGTACAAAGAGAAGTGTGTCCTGCCTACAGTCAAGCATGGTGGTGGAAGTGTCATGGTCTGGGGCTGCATGAGTGCTGCCGGCACTGGGGAGCTACAGTTCATTGAGGGAACCATGAATGCCAATATGTACTGTGACATACTGAAGGAGAGCATGACCCCCCACCCTTCGGAGACTGAGCCTTAGGGCAGTATTCCAACATAACAACCCCAAACACACCTCCAAGACGACCACTGCCTTGCTAAAGAAGCTGAGGGTAAAGGTGATGGACTGGCCAAGCATATCTCCCTAGACCTAAACCCTATTGAGCATCTGTGGGGCATCCTCAAATGGAAGGTGGTCTCTAACATCCACCAGCTCTGCGATGTCATCTTGGAGGAGTGGAAGAGGTCTCCAGTGGCAACCTGTGAAGCTCTGGTGAACTCCATGCCCAAGAGGGTTAAGGCAGTGCTGGAAAATAATGGTGGCCACACAAAATATTAACACTTTGGCCCAATTTGGACATTTTCACTTAGGGGTGTACTCACTTTTGTTGCCAGCGGTTTAGACATTAATGGCTGTGTGTTGAGTTATTTTGAGGGGACAGCAAATCTACACTACCGTTATTAAAGCTGTACACTCACTACATTGCAGCAAAGTGTAATGTCTTCAGTTTTGTCACATGAAAAGATATAATAAGATATTTACAAAAATGTGAGGGGTGTACTCACTTTTGTGAGATACTGTATGTGATTCCTTCATTTTTGCTTTCATATTTCCACAAGTACATGCTGTAAATGCACTGGGGAAAAAAGCAGATTACAGCTTTTTTTCTTCTTTTTTCTTCCCCTGCCTATGCTGTTAACTGAAACCACAAGAAGCTGCTAAGAGACATCTGTAACAAACATTTGTATACAGTAGTGCCCTTCAGTACTCAGCTCTCAATGTAGAGCACAGCTGTTCTGTAATTAAGCACAGTCATTTTACAATATTGTTACATATTGTTCTATTTACATTGTACTTAAATCGTTGCCATACACAGCCCGATTCATGCAAGTAATGCTCCTGATTCTGACATGGTTTTCAATGGCCAGAACCCATGCAGAAGTTACCAGGGAGGGGTAATGAGCACTTGCTGAAAAATCCCTATGGGACAGATGACGTTCTAAAAAGGGAAAGTGATTACTATGTGTGAACCACTTAAACTTGTCTGCTCAGTCACAAGGTAGATTGAAGAAGGTGTATAACCATGTTTTCTGACAATCTTTTCTGAAGAGATATCTTTCCATCTATGGCCACCTTTATATTATGCTTTGTCCAACCTGTTTACTGTGTCATATATGGTTAAACGTGATGTTATGTACTTTTTAATAACTGTGGCATGCAGATAAATGTGATATGTCAATTTTTGTTTCGAATATCCTTTACTAAGGATAAAGTCTCCAAACTATGTCCCATGGGCCTAATCTGGCCCTCTGCAAGATTTTATCCAGCCCTCTGATGGGGACCCTGATGTAAGTAATGATTTCAGGGGGCACTGATGGGAGCTCTGGTATAAGGGGTACTCTGATGTATGAAGGACTCCAATGTAAGGGGGACTTTGATGGGGATTATGATATACAGTAAGAGGGCTCTGACTAGAACTCTGATGAGTTCAAGTTTATTTGGAATGTCTTTGCTTTGTTCACTTATGTTTTTTCTGTTCTAAATTATATAATTTCAATTACAAAAAATGTCAATTTGTTTAAAGAGGTTGCAAACTCTTTAAGAAAAAAACAAAACAAAACCTACATCACATACTAGCTCATTATAAAATACTTACCTTAGAACGAAGCCCCCACAGCGGCGCCCGCACACTGCTGAGACGGCTGACATCTTCCCCTAAGGTTTCTTCCAGGTTCACGGGCTCCAGGGCTGTGTGTGGCTGGAGCCGCATTGACGTCACTCCCGCGCATGCGCGCAGGAGCCATCGCTCACAGCACAGGGCTCGGAAAGAACGGCACCCGTGGCCCTTCCTTCAGAGCGCATGCGCCAGTGATGTCACTGGCTGCATGTAATGTAAATATCTCCTAAACGGCGCACGTTAGGAAATATTTACACTACCTGAAGGTAGTACCTATACCTATAATGTACCTTATTATAGGCTTACCTATAGGTAAATGTCTGCAGAGGAAGTTTACAATATGGCCATTGTACTAAAATTTTTGGAGACCTCTGCACCAAAGTGGACACATAAGGAGAAATACTACTGCATGATACAGATTAAATATGTATGCTGCTGCTCCAGATGGGTCACCTCCTGTGTATTCATGGGCAAACACCACTCATCCAGCCATATGCAAGTGCAATAAGATCCAAAGGGCTGCACACTTGAAAACTACAGTACATTCACTTTATTGATAATCTTTAAAATGCCATATACAGCGAACATAGACACCATGGGAGCAAGGAAACACTGCCAACATGTTTTGCACTGCTAGTGCTTATCTATGACTATGACTTCTCATGAATAAGCGCTAACAATGTGCAATGCGTTGACTGTGTTTCCTTTCTCTCAAGTTGTCTATGTTTACCGTATATGGCGTTTTGAAGATTATTAATAAGTGGATGCAATTTTTAAGTGAGCAGCCCTTTGGATCCTTTTGCACTCATTCCATACTGTATGATACAGTTGATTTTGCAAAGAACATATAGAGTGATCTGTATCATCTTTTCAGGCCAATAAAGCAAAGATGACTAAATATAATGTAGTTCTCAATCAACCCTGTTTCTCTTTCCAGTATCTTGCTTAGGTTCCATCCAGAAGGATATTATTAATGTTAATAATATGCAGGATTTCTATAGCGCCAACAGTTTGTGCGGCTCTTTGCAAAATACAATAGGATTCAAGACAAGAGGTTTAGGAGGTCCCTGCTCCTGAACGCTTCCAATAAAGTAATATCTAGTACCCATGACCTCCGCCTATTTATTTTTATTTAGAACGTTAAAATAAAATAAGTGCACAAACAGGAAATAAAACTGAACAGTTCAAACAAATATAACTGACAGTCCCAACCACTGCTTGCTAATTGTGCGGTGTTCTACAATAAACTATTTTTATTCAGGCACCACTTAACATTAAATCAAATAAACCAAAACATTGAAGTGTATGTCCAGCTAAAACCTTGTTTCCCTGTTTTGGATAGAATAGAAATGGTCAGAACCCCTTTTGGATTTTCCACTATACGGGTCTCTTTCAGAGAGATGTATCCTCACTTCCTGTTCTGCTGACATTTTACAAGGCAGAAAGGGAGGGGAACTCATCAACATTAAAACAAACAGAAATGCTTTTATTTGGTAGAATGCAAATAGGCTAGAACCCCTGGCAGGTTTTTATTTTTGCTTGTGTCCCTGCTGCAGGATTTCCCTTGCTTCCTGTCTGGTAAAAATGTTGTCAGCAGGACAGGAAGTGAGGGTAAATCTTCTCAACAGAGTTGCAGATAGCAGGAAAAACCTGACAGAAGTTTGAATCCTTCCCAACTCTATTGGAAACTAGAAAAAAGTTTTGGCTGTACATCCACTTTAAATTCAGTAACATTAATAATACATACTGTTGAAACAAGAATATACATAATTAAACACATACATTTACTTACAAGACATTTATGCAATAGCTCTCACATCAACCAATGTTTCACTTAAGCCTTCTGACTAAGTCCTATTTTAGGACATATTTATGGCTTAATCCCAAGGAAAGAGATACAGGACATATACACCACTTGTATTTCTAACCTCAAATGCCACAGAGGCCAGAGAATATAACTTGATAATCAGCCAGTTCACATCTATTCTGATTCCATTCAATTTGTATGCAACATTAGTTTAAATATATTACCATTGCTATTCATCAGTGTTTTCTGTTAGACCATGTAAAAGCAGCAATGGTCACAGACGGTAGAAGCAAAAAACAAAGTCTGAAGCTGCCTATAACTGTTGTCATATACATCTGTACACATTACTGCTATGGTGCTATCTCTTCTTTACCTGTCCTCACCTTGTATCTACTCATTTTCTCTGATTCATATACCTTTTTACTTCTCTTATATCACTTCCTTTTGTATCAAATAAACTACCACCACCTGATACTATCAAGTAAGTTCTCCCACTGTTGATAGGGCCAGCAAGTTGCCTTCTACGTAGTGATCTTTATGTATGGTCTGCTCTTACTTGAAAAGTTTATTTATGTACCTATATGCCTTGACCTAGGAAGCACAGCTGTAAGCCGGACCTGTACAGACCCTAACGAATCATTAAAAATGAGAGTACTATGGTAGACACCGATGAAAAACAACAGGTCATGGCCTATAGCCTTCTTCAACAACCACCAAAAAGTAGAATGTTTGCAAGAGGACAATCTATTCTTCCTGTAATGCTAAGAAGTTCTAGAGCACAAGACTAAGAATGCAGAAGTGGGGGAAACACTTAGGCGTTATAAGCCACTACTAACATTAGAAAACAAATATAATCTACCTACTGTACTAACAATAACTGGCTTTTGGCAACCTAGTCGTGATGAGAGAATTGAATAAAGTCTGATTGGTAGCCATAACTGAATGTAAATATTACACATAAGCCCTCATGTTCTGTAATGTGGGATGTGCACAAGTGGTACTCATGCTTAGTAGTCTAGATGGTACTTAGCAAGGCTTAAAATGCATCAGTAGAACTGCTTAGTGAATATATGCTTTCCCTGTTCCTGGATGCCAGTGCGGCATTAGAGAAAGAATGTTAATTTAGAAAACAGACTAGAAGTGTCTGTGTCTACAGGATTTATCAGACAGTCTGAACAGGACAATGCTCAGCTTGCATGGTGGTGATGTGTGTGGGGGGTATGTGTGATAATTGTTAAAGTGGTTCTAAAGTCAAGACATTTTTTACCTTAAAGAATTCCTTGCAAAAATGTTTAGATAGCCGTATGCCCCCTTATACTTACTTGAATCCTCACTCGATCCAGCATTGTATCCATCTGTAGCAGCTCTCTCCCTTCTCCTCACTCTCATAAGCCTGGCTAATAGCAGCAGGAGCTATTGGCTTTCTCTGCTGTCAGTCAAATCCTGTGAAGAGGGAGCGGGGCTGTAGGGCCGAGCTGCACTGTCTGTGTCTATAGACACAGGTGGTGTGCCACGGGATCAAGCCTGTATGTGTAGCCTATGTCAAGCCTGTTTGTCATTTTAAAAAATAAAAGAAGGGAGTTTACAATCACAGGTGGTACCCAGAAGGGACAAATTTTGATTGTGGTATAAAACTGTCCACCATCTGGGAATCACTGTTTAAACATGTTTCTATAATTCATCAGATTCTGCTCAAAATCTGCTAAATGGTATCTTTAAACTTAAGCTTCTTTTAAGTGAAAATCCAGTTTTACCAGATAAGCATCTAGAAAATGCATCTGCAAAATAGAACAACGTCAACTTAAATGTTTAAACATGAATAAAATCATTTGTAATGCAATCATCTGTGATTCCATAATAAAGTGATAAAAGTAATATATAATATTTTACCCATATGGTAGTATTGTATCCTTTCAAAGAAACCTGTACCAAGAGGAATTAGTAGCCTGTCATTGCTGATCTATCCTTCTGAAATGATGGTTGCCTAGCTTACACACAAACATAATGACTTCAATAGTTTCTAAGTCACTGACCCAGAATAAATATACAGAACAGAAATTCTGACTTCACTTAATTAATACATTTTTCTGGTATGTAGAGTGAGGCAAAGGCAACCAGGCAACTATATTCAGGGAAGGTCGACGAAAGCAGTCCATGTATTTCTCACAGTACAGGCTTTCTCTTACGTATAGATCATAACTTGTTATTTTTTCCATATTGCTATTTTTAATTGTATAAAAATCGCAACATAAAATCATATGTATGTTGCATATTCATTAATAGATGCTAGTTCTTTAAAATCCTGAAAGGTCTCTGCTATTTAGATTGTCAGTAGCACAGGTGATGTTGGCCCTTGCTGAGCTGACCAATGCTGGAATAAGTTCTTGGCAATGTGCACTTGGCACACTCCATCCCATCCTCAGCCAGAACAATGAGGAACACAGGAAGTATAAAGCTGGTCCTGTCTCCTTGGCAGTTAGGCTGGCAACAGGGTGAAGAGCCATATCACTGCCAAACCTGAATCAGTAGGGAAGCCCAGCTTGCTGGCAAGCGACTGTGTTACACCCTGATCTCAGGATTCCCAATCAGTAGTAATGCCAAGGCCAGAGCTTTCTTCTGTTGTTTGAACTGCCAGCAATTCACACACACTGCTGTTTTGGCTTTTCACTGGTTTCTGTTTGCAAGATACTGACAGACACGGGGTCAGGATTTTCAGAGAGTATCTTATATGTATGTACAGCAGCATAGTGGATGAAAATGCTGAGATGCTCTTCTGGAACTGACACTCTTCAAATAAAACATGTGGTTTGTACACAACACACATATAAACATATACTGTACACATTATTATATTATAAATTATATTATAAATATACAGGATTTATACAGTGCCAACAGTTTGTGCAGCGCTTTACAAAATGCATGCTTGTATACAAATACACACATATGTCTATACACATAAATAGTGTGCACTCCTTATTTCTCCAAATAACTCCCACTGAATTCTCATTATACAGGTGACTTAAATAAATACTTTATGATAACTAGGAAACAAACAATAACCTTTTAGGCTGATTTACCCTATTTAAACATGATGTAATAGGTCCATGATTAAGGACCAGCTCACTCTACAGTATCAGTGATGTGACAGCTGCATACATTTCAATTTTCTTAGGTCATAACCTGTTATCCCTGGTAATTTTGGACAAGAAAATCAAACTGTCAATACTTCCTATAAGCCTCGGTTCATATATGTCCGGCTTCAGTTTCAGTGCGATTTTGAAAAGGAGTCTGGTGTGGTTTTGTTCACTGGTTCAGGTGCGATTCACGTGTGAATTTTTACAGTGTATGACACTTGAAATCGCACCTGAACCGGACTGAAAACTGTACAGAACTTTTTTTTAACAACAGACTGTGACTGGCCCGAACATTTGTGAACTGGCTACATAGAAAGCCAGTTCGGTTCACATGTAATGCGAATCTAATGTGGTTCAAAACGCAATTCACATGTATGTGAACCAAGCCTTAAAGCGGAGTTCCAGTCGTTTTTGTGTTTATTAAGTCAGTAGCTACAAAAAGTTTAGCTGCTGATTTTTATTAAACACATACTCCTGTCCCAGGACACAGCGATGCGGTCGTCCGAACCCTCGCTTCTGTCCCCCACCTCTCCCCAGCGCTGGCATTACAAGTGTGGGCACCCGGCTGTGACAGCTTGCGCCTCCTTAATGGTCGGACAATCTTCTGGGACCTGTGACGTGTCCCAGAACATTGCAAGGAGGAAGAGGGAGAGGAGAACTTCTGCTCGAGTCACCTAGGTGGCCCGAGGGGAAGTGGGAGTGGGGTATCTGTTAAAAGTAGGTATCCACCCCCCCCTCCCCCCAAAAAAATGACATGCCAAATGTGGCATGTAAGGGGGTGAGATGTCCTTAAAGCGGAACTTCCACTTTTGGGTGGAACTCCGCTTTAAGCAGGCACGATTTCATGTACTTATAAACATTTACATTTCTTACTATCAGCAAAAGATTGCTACTACAAATACATTAATCACTTGTTGCACATTGGTGCACTTTTTAACAATATTCTCTGCCCAAGGAAAGCATATTTCCAAAGTTAGAACACAATAGCACTGAGAGATTCTGCAATCAACACTGACCGTGTTGATAGGGAATCAAGCAATTTTCTTTCCTTCAACCAGTGGTTGCAATAAAGGAGATTGCATCATCTATGGCATGCTTAAAGCTCTTGCATGATTTTTCTAAGGCAACCAGGACTGCACTTTAAAAATACAATAAAAATAAAAATCAGAAGTGGCAGCTCCTATATCTCATGCTAACCAATTTAGTTTAAATATCAGCTTGGTATACAGCGGTTAATGTACTACACCAAATAACAGAGTGTAACTGGAGATAGCTCAGTCAAGTAAGGACACGGAGTGTTCTATCCAATGTTTATCACCCAAGAAAGCAGGAGAAGAGTGGAGAGGGGAAAGGGTGAACAGGTTATATAAGGATATCAAACGGATCATGTGTGTCCTAGTTATCTATCTCCTAAAGAATGCACTGTCCACACTGAAGGAAAAGTTTGACATTTCACCGCATGGATTTGTTTCATAGTGTTTTATTTGTAGGTTAATTATTCACATCACACAGTTTAAAGCCATACTAAAATATTTTTACTCTGTATACCAAGTATCATTATGTCCTCTGTGGCAGACATAAAAATGTTACAGGGAATTATATCTTGTAAGACAAACATTCACACAGAAGTCCAATGATTGTTTTTAACTATACTAGTATATCTTAGATCCTGAAGCTTACATAGGGTTTACAGAAACTTTTACCCAGTTTGTGCTTAAAGGGTCAGTTCAAACAAAACTGAAATTGCAGTTTTCTTAATTTATGACTGGGGAACAAATAGCTAGCTATATTACCCTTTTACAGATTTCACTGGTGGGATCATGAAACCAAGTCACGCCAACTGCAAATGGCAAAATGGCCACTACAAATCACAATGTTTTATTTATATATATATATAGATATATACACTGTATATACACTGTACACTGATACATCTATATATAGATCTATATATAGATATATAGATCTATATATATATAGATATATAAATATATACAGTGTATATATATCTATATATAAATAAAACAATGTGATTTGTAGTGTATATATATATATATATATATATATATATATATATATATATATATATATATATATATAAAGATATATCTACGTATATCTATATATATAGATAGATATAGATATATCTATCTATATATATATCTATATCTATCTACCCTGTTTCCCCGAAAATAAGACCTAGCGTGATTGTCAGTGATGGCTGCAATATAAGCCCTACCCCCCAAATAAGCCCTACCCTTTTTCCCCAAAAATAAGCCCTACCCTGAAAATAAGACCTACAAGGACTTTAACTATGGCTTATTTGGGGGGTAGGGCTTATATTGCAGCCATCACTGACAATCGCGCTAGGTCTTATTTTCGGGGAAACAGGGTATATATATATATATATATATATGTATATATATATATATATATATATATATATATATATATATATATATATATATGTGTATTTTTTTTAGAATATATTTATGCTATGGATAATTTCTGTATGTAAGGATGAACTTTTTACCATTATAATACTATAAAAGTATAACCATTTGTAATATAGAGAAGTGCTTATTATTCTGTGATTCTTTGTAAGGCATGCCGACAGACCTGCCTAAAATACCCATTACCAACAGCGGTACCACGGCGGCCAGTCATGTCAAGAAATAAGAGTGTGTATCTAGTTTTATTTCTAGAAAACCATCAGTGTGAGGACACAGAAAACCCAGCACAAAAACTAGATACATGCTGGATTTTTTTAGCTTCATATTGATATATTTTTCTTTATTTTAATGTGTTGTTTGCAGAAAGACTGAGATGCATCCTAGAGGAGTGAGATTCCAAAGCACTGGAAGAAAAGTTGGGAACTACAACAGGGTGAACTTGCAATGAGGGTCTTTGCGATAAAAAAAGAAGCCAGCCACAGACTCAACTAATCAGCTTCTACTAAATCTAAATTTTGATCAGAATAACATTTTCAAATGAAAAGTGGCCCTCTACTTGAAACCATGATTTGTTGAACACAGTGTAGTCCTTCCATCTGGCAACCCCTTTTGCCAAGAGTGAGATTAAAAAACCGTATTAAAGAATACAGAATTAATGTATAATAGCTCTTTGTGAGCACTGTTATACATCATTGAATTTGCCAAGACAGCAGTCAAACACTGGTCATTCTATTGGTTACAAAAGCAGTGTGGGAAAAGTGGATGCTACCCCTTTGTGCGTTACTAATTATGAGTTCTAAAACAGTGGATTATTTTTCAGTGCAAGACGAGTGCCAGTGTCTTGCTATGACATATATTCTACCCGCCATTAATACGTTTAGGAAATGTCCTTGAAAACAACAAAATCAATAAAACTGTATATTCCTAAAAGGTATCAAAGTGCATACTTTATAATATCCAAACAGGCAGACCCAACAACACTAAATAAGGCATGGTAATAACCGGAATTTGAACTGGTATTTACTTACACTGATGTTACCATCCTTATTCACTTAAACCCACCAGCAAACCCAACACCACGCAATGAAAACAGGGCTGCACATTCGATTTTGGAAAAAGTGGCACTTATGTTTCAATCTTAGCTGTCTATTCATTAGAAGTGTTAAAAGAGGATAACATCACCAGGCTACAGAACTAAACCCTTCTGAACCTCTGTGTAAGAAGTTATTTTTGCATAGCTTACTCTATACTTATATACATAAGACATATCAGATTCTCAAAATGTCATGTCCAGGAATCAACACAGGGAGAGTAATTACAGATTTAAGGCGTGTGGGCCTTGGAATGCCTGCTACTGAAAGTACAGCCAAGCCCTTGTCATTTTGGTATATATTTTTTTTCTTATTGTGAGAACTAAATGGCATATTACTTTTACAGGGAAAGGACATCTCTGTGATATAATTATTAAACTTCATATAGTAAGCTGTAATCACAAAACGGCAAACCTCATTAACAAATCTTTACAATGCTAAAAGTGGACTGTATATGCCTGACTACAACATTTTGGTTTACTGAATAAGGCCAAGCTCCTGACAACATGTTAGACTAGTTACACTTATTACCTGTCCTGCAACTAAAGTGAATTAAAGTCACGCTATCTGCTGGGCCTTTCAGTGTCTCGGTTAAAGCTGAACTCCAGGGAAAACAAAAAAAAATACCCTTGTAGTGGGGCTCCCTCTGCACTGTAAGGGTCAAATGCCCATTTATGACTGTGGTACCAGGCCAGGTGGATACAAATCAAAGTTTTTTTTTAAAAACTTGGATTTTTTTTATTTAAATCGATTTTTTTGATTTTTATCAAATTTATTTGAATAAAATGCTTTTGGAGTAAAAATCTATCTAAAGATAGTTTTCTAATTAAGATGAATTAATAATTTTGTTTATTCAGCATGAAATTGAGCTTAGTTATGTAGCATGAGGCTGTATATTCTACAATATTTACATTTTTGGTACATTCATTCAATGAATTCATGCACTGCATTGATGCATTCACACAATGTCACAGTAACCATGAGATTAACCAAAGTTCAGGAATATTCCTTTATCACATTGTTTTCAAAATCTATGTACACTATAAACTGTAATATTGAATTGGTTCCAATCTCGCTGTTTTACTAACCCGACGGTTTATTATTCTAAATTTGTTTGCAAATATTAAAGATTCTAACTACCAGCAAGAATAAGTCCTTACATTTAAAGAGCACCTGTCATTTTAGATCCATCATGGTAGCACCTGTTAGTGGGCAACCACTCACTTGCTGCCGCCACCTCCCTCACCTTGTTGTGTCACTGCCACATCACCAGCCATCCCAATAAGGTGAATGGAACTGTCAGTGAGTCAACAGCGGGTCAGAGAAGAATCTGCTGTGGGACAGAAATGACAGTTGCTCTTTAAAATTATGATTTAAATTGAGTTGATTTAAATTAAGCCTTTTTACTAGTGATTTAAATTGTGGTTTAAATCGACTTGATTTAAATCAAATCCACCCTGGTACCAGGAAAAAGGACTTTTACTTAGTGCCTCACTTTCCCTGGCAGCCAGCACTCAACTATTCTTTCTAATGCTCTAACTTGTAAATGACCCCTCGGCATCCTCAAGTACAATGCAGGGCTATTGGCTCTGCATTGTACTTGATGACGTTAGAGTGCCTGTGACCACTGGAGCATAATAGTGAAGAAGCTGCAGTGACTGATCTCATAGTACAGAGGGGGCCTGTGGGAATGAGAGAGTAGTAGTAGAAAACGTTTTTATGACTGGCTCCCTTCTAGGGCATAAACACGTATTAACTCAAGCACTGCAGTCTCACTGCAAAGGTATCTTTTTCTTTTTTTCCGGATTTCAGGTTTAATGTAATTTGTTTAAGTATGGAAAATGCAGGGCTTTTTTTCAGCAGGAATGCGGGGGAACGCAGTTCTGGCACCTCTATCTCTGAATGTATGTAATGGCAAGGGGTGCTGGGGTTTACTGGAAGGTCTATTGATGTTGGCTGCTGGGGGATCTATTCTTGCTGGAGGGGATCTATTTTTACAGGGGAGAGTCTATTGTTGTTGGGGAGGTCAGTTGTCGCTGGTGGGGGATCTATTGTTGCTGGGGACTCTTATGCTACTGGAAGACAATTGTTTCTGGAACCAAGTGGAACCAAAGAATGGTGCTCAGAGGTGGGTAGGGAGTGGAACCAAGGAATGGTGCTCGGAGGTGGGTAGGGAGTGGAACCAAGGAATGGTGCTCGGAGGTGGGCAGGGAGTGGAACCAAGGAATGGTGCTCGGAGGTGGGTAGGGAGTGGAACCAAGGAATGGTGCTCGGAGGTGGGTAGGGAGTGGAACCAAGGAATGGTGCTCGGAGGTGGGTAGGGAGTGGAACCAAGGAATGGTGCTCGGAGGTGGTCAGGGAGTGGAACCAAGGAATGGTGCTTGGAGGTGGGTAGGGGGTGGAACCAAGGAATGGTGCTTGGAGATGGGTAGGGAGTGGAACCAAGGAATGGTGCTCGGAGGTGGGCAAGGAGTGGAACCAAGGAATGGTGCTTGGAGTTGGGTAGGGAGTGGAACCAAGGAATGGTGCTCGGAGGTGGGTAGGGAGTGGAACCAAGGAATGGTGCTCGGAGGTGGGTAGGGGGTGGAACCAAGGAATGGTGCTCGGAGGTGGGTAGGGAGTGGAACCAAGGAATGGTGCTCGGAGGTGGGTAGGGGGTGGAACCAAGGAATGGTGCTCGGAGGTGGGTAGGGAGTGGAACCAAGGAATGGTGCTCCAAGGTGGGTAGGGAGTGGAACCAAGGAAGGGTGCTCAGAGACGGACACAAGAGGTGACTCGGAAGGAGGGAGTTCCTGCACCTATTCTCTGAGAAAAAAAGCCCTGGGAAAATGTAATCTGGGCGCTGTGTTGAATAACTATCTGCAGTGCCCAAACATAGAATAGGATTGTGTGCTCTGGAGATTCTATGCACCTTTCTGCAGGTATGGAAGAGGTTTAAATAAAGGCACCAGAGTTGCTGATTTACCATGGCGAATTACTTTACAATAGCAGCATGAATATCAGAAAATTAAGGAGATTCCTGTGTTGTTTCTTTAAAAGAAATAGGTTTTCTTTAAAATAATCATTATAGTAATTGTACTTTTAAATGAAACCTGTGCTTTTCCTAAGCAGAGTAAAGCACCAGCTTTGCTTTAATAACCCCCTCCCCAGCACCATATATTTACATTTTCTTCCTTCCCTTATTAATCCATCCAGCAACCAGAAAAAAAAGCCCAGTGTAAGCTCAAATTCACTTTAATCTGAGATTGCACAGGAGTAGGGACTCTCCTTCTATTCCCCTATGACAGTGCTGGGCCAATCACCAAGCACCAGTGCTGTGACATGACAGGAAGGCAAGCAAGTCACATGCTCCTTTGTACCAAGAAGTACCAGGTATTTTCTTCACTCCTGCCAGCTGAAACAAATGGTGTGGGGGAGACGCAAAGGTATATGCTGCTGGTGTGGGAGGATTTAAAGCAAACCTGTTGCTTTGTCCTGCATGGGCAAAACAGAGGTTTTGTTTAACCCCTTCCACATACACGCAGCCTTACAGAAATAGGTCTTTATCCGTGGCAGCTGCATATATATGCTACTGTGTTTGTGCTGAGATTGCACTGCACAGCGCACTCCCAGCACAGGGACCAAACTCTCACTGAGAGCCCCGGGTCTCGTATAAACGATCTGGAACCGAGAGGTCCAGTTCCCAATCACCCCATCACTGTGATAGCCTCTGATTGGCTATAACAGTGATCAGTGACCCAGTGTTGTTTTCTCCTCTCGAATGGAAAAAAAAAAAAAATACAGTCCATTGGGGTTGATTTACTAAAACTGGAGAGTGTAAAATCCGGTGCAGCTCTGAATAAAAAACCAAATAGCTTCCAGGTTTTATTGCTAAAGCTTAATTGAACAAGCTGAATTTAGAAGTTGATTGGCTTCCATGCACAGCTGCACCAGATTCTGAGTGCAACAGTTTTAGTAAATCTCCCCCACTGTATCTTTTTTTCCTTGCTAAAGTAAAAAAATGTAAACAAAAGAGGTATGTATAAAAAAACAATTCTTCACTACTTGCCGCCCGCGCTATAGCCGAAAGACGGCTACAGCGCAGGCCTTAATTGCCAGGAGGGCGTCCATGTACGTCCTCTCGAGCAAGTGCTGCTGGTCGAGCGCAGCATGCTCTACAATCAGCTCGGCTGATCACAAATCTGAGTAAGGGGTTGATCCCGGCCCCTTACCACGATGTCAGCGGTCAGCCAATGACGGCTGATCACGTGATGTAAACAGAAGCTCAGTAATCTGTATTTTTTTTTCCTCACGCTGTCCGCGTGAGGGGAAAAAAAAGCTGATCAATGGGTTCTGTCAGAGGGACATCGGTCCCTCACACAGAAAGCCGCGGCTGCATTTTCTGTGCCCACCAGTGTCAGCTGCCAGTGCCCACCTTGCCACCTACCAGTGCCACCTACCAGTGCCCACAGTGCCACCTACCAGTGCCCACAGTGCCACCCATCAATGCCCACCAGTGCTGCCAATCAATGCCCATCAGTGTCTCATAATCAGTGCCACAGATCAGTGCTGCCTATCAGTGTCACCTACCAGTGCCCATCAGTGCCACCCATCAGTAATCATCAGTGCCACTTATCAGTGCCACCTATCAGTGTCCTTCAGTGCCAACCATCAGTGCCACCTCTCAGTGCCACCTCTCAGTGCCGCCTCATCAGTTCTTATCAGTGCCACCTATCAGTGCCCATTAGTACCTCCTTATCAGTGCCTATCAGTGTCCATCAGTGCCGTCTATCAGTGCCCATCAGTGCACATCAGTGATGGAGAAAAAGTACCTTTTTTCAAAATGTTTGGTTCTTTTTTATTTTATTTAGCAAAAAACAAAACCAGCAGCAATTAAATACCACCAAAAGAAAGCGTTATCTTTGTGAAAAAAATTATAAAAATGTCATTTGGGTACAGTGTAGCACGACCGCACAAATGTCATTCAAAGAGTGACAGCGCTGAAAGCTGAAAATTGGTCTGGGCAGGAAGGGGGTTGAAGTGGCCAGTAAGCAAGTAGTTAAAAAAAAAATTCTAGATCAAGGTTTGATCGAGGTCAAGGTCAGGGTTAGAGTCAAAGGTTGGGATCAAAGTTCAGGGTAGGTGTATTTTAGGCAGGATTAAAAAACATTGTCAGTTAATGTCAGTGTGTTTTAGGTAGGATAAAAGGATAGGATTTAGGTAAGTATTTTGGTCTGTAGAATTTGTGGTTGCTCTTTGGTGGTAGGTCATGGTAATAGCAAGAAATACAGCAAAAATTTTTTTTTAAACTAATTTGTGCCAGATTGTCTTTGATAAAAAACCTAGGAGATATCCATTACCATTTACCACCAAATGAAAGCCAAATTTGTCCTGAAAAAAAGAAGGTATAATTTCCCTGGATACAAGTACTTATCAAAGTTGCAAAACTGTGTTCAGACGTTAGGATTTGTTTTACCCTCCATCGTGAAGGGGTTAATGTGTGAACATACTATAAGAAATAATACACAGTTTGCATTACCAGTTCCACTGATTTACTGCAGGATCATGATACTATTTAATCTGAGGTCATTTCATACACCTAACCAGTGGTTATAAAGAATTTCTATACCTGGCTATAAGCTTTCAACAAATCACCACCAAATATTTGCTTTCTTTCTGAATATTCTAAATCCTCAGCAGCTCTCTTAAAGCCATAGAAACCTTTAGGTAATAATAACAACATTTGTAAGAACTAAGGCACTTAGGGTTGATTTACTAAAGGCAGCTAGACTGTGCACTTTACAAGGTGTAGTTACACTCTACAAGTGCAGTTGCTCCAGAGCTTAGTAAATTAGGTAAATCTTCACCATACAAAGAATACCCAATCACGTGGAAGGAAAATAAAAAGAAAACAAAACATTTTTGCTTGTACGTGATTAGATGATGGAAGTCAGCAGAGCCTTTGCTTATTTACTAAGCTCTGGAGCAACTGTACCCTGTTTCCCCGAAAATAAGACCTAGCGTGATTGTCAGTGATGGCTGCAATAAAAGCCCTACCCCCCAAATAAGCCCTAGTTAAAGTCTTTGTAGGTCTTATTTTCAGGGTAGGGCTTATTTTCGGGGAAACAGGGTAGGGTTTATTTGGGGGGTAAGGCTTATATTGCAGCCATCACTGACAATCACGCTAGGTCTTATTTTCGGGGAAACAGGGTAGGGCTTATTTGGGGGGTAAGGCTTATATTGCAGCCATCACTGACAATCACGCTAGGTCTTATTTTCGGGGAAACAGGGTAGGGCTTATTTGGGGGGTAAGGCTTATATTGCAGCCATCACTGACAATCACGCTAGGTCTTATTTTCGGGGAAACAGGGTAGGGCTTATTTGGGGGGTAGGGCTTATATTGCAGCCATCACTGACAATCACGCTAGGTCTTATTTTCGGGGAAACAGGGTAGGGCTTATTTGGGCGGTAAGGCTTATATTGCAGCCATCACTGACAATCATGCTTTGTGTACTTAAAAGTGGGGTATCCCTGTATATATATATCTAATTCCTCTTGTACCAAATTGTATTGTAAATGTAATGTCTGCTTTCATTTTGTAAAGCACTGAGCAAGCTGTTGGCGCTATATAAATTCCGTATAACAATATATATATATATATATATATATATATATATATATATATATATATATATATTTTTTTTTTATATATATATATATATATATATATATATATATATATATATATATAACACCTAAATCCAACATTTATGTATATGTATTTCACGCCGTTATTACTTCACAGAAACAGCAAACATTTGAAAATCTATCAAAGAGCGGTGGAGTTGATAGGCACCTTTGCTTTCCGCCCTTCTCTAACACGAACGCACTGACGGTTCTAGGCTGACGACATTTCAGGATAACTGTTTGGCAGCCATTTTAGATACAGCCTGTGCTTGAGAGCATGTGTCTGACTGCCAAAATTACAGACGCTCGGTGCCAAAACACTCTTGGCAATAGAGATAAACTTTGTCGAGATACACAGTCTAGAAATATCTTATAATTACAAAGCGCAGGGGGGCAGAATGTTTTTACAATACAGCTGTGCTAATGTAAACATTTAATTTGGCAGCCGTCTCCACCCACTTTTCAATTAACTGGCTTTTATGCAGATACTTTAGATCTGCAATAAAGTTTATGGGTCCTTCTCTTTGAGTACAGTTTATGAAACACAGATTGGAAGTGTTTTTTTACAGAGACCGATCTAGTGACTGAAAGTGATAAGAAAACACGCCATGTTGTAAGAGATGCATGTGGACGTTCGGTCTGCAGCATTAGCATGCATGGCTCTAAATTCCATCAGGTATGCATATGCTCGCTGTGGCCGCTTTCCAAAACAAGCAGCAACGCATTACTAGCAATAAAGGATGTTACAAAGGAACAGTTCATTCTCAAGCACACATATGTATCTTATACAGGTTTACAAGGAGTGATGTGATATGCTTTGAGGCAACACATATGCTTTGCCCTTGGATGTAGGACAATCTTTTACAAGGAAAGTGAAATTTGGAGAAAAAAAAAAAAAAAGCTTTTCTATTTCTAGAGTGGTTTTATTTTAATTGACTTTGGGACAAAAAAAATTTCTGATGTGTCGTTAGGGCTGGCCTGAGAACTAGAAGTTCACATCTGTGAACTGGGACCTGCTGGTATACTATAACAACTCTCCCAACTGAAAAAAAAAAGCAATCGGGTAGATTTACTAAAACTGAGTGCAAAATCTGATGTAACTGTGCATGGTAGCCAATCAGTTTCAACTTCAGCTTGTTCAATTAAGCTTTGATAAAAAAAAAGTTGTAATATAATTGTCTTCTATGCAGAGCTGCATCAGATTTTGCACTCTCCAATAAATCAACCCCAGTGCATATGTATTTCACTACTTCTTCTCTTAAAGTGATATTAAAGTCTTGTTTTTTTTTTTTTATGTTATACTTTTCTGGTTTTGCACAGAACAGCCCAGATCCTCCTCTTCTTGGGTCCCTCGCTGGTGTTCCTAGTCCCTTCCTCCTGCCGAGTTCCCCCACAGCAAGCAGCTTGCTATGGGGGCACCCAAGCGAAGCCGCTGCTCCATGTTCGGCCCCACCCCTCTCTCATTGGCTCACTGACTTTGATTGACAGCAGCAGGAGCCAATGGCGCCCACTGCTGTGTCTCAGCCAATCAAGAGGGAGAGTCCTAGACAGCCGAGTCTCTCGTGCAACATTGCACGATGGGGCTCAGGTAAGTATTAGTGGCTAAGGGGGGTTGCTGCACACAGAAGGTTTTTTTTTTATTTTAATGCATTAGGATAAAAAAAATCCTTCTGCCTTTACAACCACTTTAAGGCTCTGTCAGATCATTTGTAAAAGAAATAAAAATCTCTGCTGGCAAAAAGAATTCCTTATGATGTTTAAAACATAATTTTCCCCTGCAAGGTGTACCCACTAAAGGCCAAATTTTAGTCCAAGGGTGTAAGAGTAGGTGGTGATATCAGTCTCTTTATGTTCAATTTCTGACAAAAGACAATTGTGGTAATTTAAAATGGTTGTAAACCCTTACATATACCCAGTGAAGAGACTATCCTCAGGTGATACAAAGAGGTGAATTCCTATTACATAAGTTGTATCTGTTTATCTGCAGTCATCTCTTCTCTACAGCTGTTCGAATTTCAGAATTTATAAAGCTTGTCTGAGCTGTCAGAAAAAAAGGGAGTGGAGAGCTGGAATTACACACTGCAGAGCTCAGTGAGGAGAGCTCTGAGAGCTGATTGGAGGGAAGGGACACACCCCCTTCACATAGCACACAGGAACAGAGCTGAGGCTGTCAGTCAGCTGGAAATCCCTCCCCTGTCCCCTATTTTCTCTTGGTGTCGGGAAAACTTGTCAGAATTGACTTATGCTGATAGCAGAAGGAGGAAGCAGCAGACAGATATTACAATGATTCAGACAAGTACACACCATAGAAGGATATGCTTTGATCATATTTCATGTCTGAGATTTAAGCCAAGGGTATATGGTCTGCTTTTTTCCAGTTAAAATGCATATATACACATTCTTATCTATTAGTCTCCTCTGTAAACATATATCTTCATGGCAAATCCTGCAAGTGAAAGTTTCTGATGATGTTACGCCTTGGAGGCCTGAGTACAAGTTTTGTGCACATGCTAAAGGTAGATTTGTTAATGGACACAGGATAACCAGAAATAAAAATTTTGGAGACCAGAAAATTGCTCCGTGTTTTCTGGTTGCGCCTGCTGGGCTAAAGTTAGGTGTATGAATTTATAGATCACGAGAACCCCTGGGATCCAGCCTTCTATCTGCTTCACCACCATGGCATCCTTGGGAAGAACTATAGATGCTCAATTATACCATTACTGGTAAATGCAGTGAACAGCTGCATTTCAGATTTTCTCGATTCCCGTATAACTGGCGAGAGTAAAGGATGAAGGATGAAGATAGAGGACTTGATTGCAATAGAGAAGGGCACGAGACAGAATTTTTTTTTAAAAATGGTTTTACTAGCATGACTTTGAGTACTCTGCCACTTATCCATTCTTACTAAACTCAGTTTCTTCTACTACTATTGACTGAATGCTACCTGGCTGTGGGGGACCTGGAGGTTTGGAGGATTGGAGTCTTTCCTCCCCTCCCTCCTGACCTTTCCCAGTTCTAGCCTCTATTCGCCCTTCTTTCCAATCTCTCCGCAATCCCCCCCCCTCCCCTTTTTTATTCTTTTCTTTTTTTTCCTTCCTATTTTTTCATCCTTTTACTAATGTTAAATGTGACCTCTGTACTGTGATATTTTGATAAATAAAGAATGGAAAAAAAAAGAAAGGAAAAAGTCATTTGACAATATGGTTTGAAGATCTAAAAGTTGATTCAATTAAATATAAGGGGGCCAAAATTGTACAAGAAAGATGCATGGAAACATAAAATTGTTTTGTGGGGACAAAAATGGCATGTCATGGAATAGATCTATTCATGCTTAAAGGGAACCTGTCAGAATAGAACATGTTTCTCAACCAGGGTTCCATGGGATCCTGGGGTTCCTCCAGAGGTTGCTAGGGCTTGCTTAAGCTATCAGCAATTTCTGCCTCTCCCTGAGTTCCCACTGGCACCAATGATCTTATCAGCTATCTGTAAGGGGGTAAGTGGGTAAGGACTGGAGCATTCTTTCCAGTGGACATCAAGCTAATATATGAGTTGTAGAAATAGTAATTTTTAGCAGGGGTTCCCTGAAATTGAAAAGTTATTTCAAGGGTTCCTCTGTGTTGAAAAAGGCAGGTAAAGAAAATAGGAATGAGAATAACTGTCCTGAAGTTTGCACTATTAAAGTATTTCTAGAAGCATAACATACATATGGGCATTGGGCGTGGCATCAGAAAAAGTCACATTTTGTAGAATTGCAGACACATTCCTAGGTTAAAATCCAAGGTCTTTGCCATTTCTGTTGAAAAACATGACCAATTATCTTCCTAATAGGATCTTTTGCAAACCCATTAGATTAACCCATTTGGTCATGTATGTGGTCATTGTACTCATACTTACAGTAAGCTTCAAGTAAGGCCATTAATGCATATAAGCAGAACTTACTAGGTTGTGGATGGATAATGGTTGGGCCTTGGCTGATAGTAGCAGTTGTGTGTTCTGTTATTTGGATGGCTATAACTTTTTACTTGATGCTGGATGTACTGTATATATTCTCTATGGTGAGTATATTCTCCTATGTGATATCAAAGCCGATGCTTTATGTAATGTGTTTTTAATTATTAGCCTTCTTAGTTAAATATAAAACCAGGTTAGTATGAGACAACTCAATACAGTACAAACCTCTGTTAACATAGCAGAAGTATGTAAAAAATTCAAAATGACATAATGAAACAAAGAAAAAAAATGTTGCATTTTTTAATGTCAGCCATTACGCTACACATCCCTCCAGAAGCTTACCTTCAAACTCCCATGAAGACATGATAATTATATGATTTGTGTGGAGTGCTAATTTGTTTTAAGTGCACTTTTGTATTACACGGTTAATGGGAGAGTTGCCTAAGCATGATTTTATCGTGTGATCTACAAGGTGCCTTCCCCTGTCTAACACAAATAACGCCTTCTCATTTCAACAAAATAGCTCTGTACTAACAGCACAGACAAACCTAAATCCATACAAGAGAAGGTGCCCATTTTACACGTTAGAAGAAAGACGTGATGTTGGTTATGCCTCACACATTCATGTGTCGCTGCTACAAAAGATTGACGGGAGATATTTAATCACTTCAGTTCTTGCACCTGTACAATGCCTATAGACCAGAGCAATTTTTACATATCTGCAATGAGCCAATTGATTCAGCAATAACTTTGTCATTCCTTAAAGCTGAACTTCAGAAAACTAAAATGTCCTCCCTAGCAATAGGAGTGCCTCTGCACTGCAAGTGTTAACTACTTGTTTGGTCTAGGGAAAAATAAGAACATGTTTGCTTAGCTGATCCTCTGTTCCCCTGGCAAACACCAGTCCCTTCTGCTCCAGCAGTGGACTGTCCCTTAGCATCCTCAAATACAGTGCAGGGTTATGGGTCCTGCATTAGGCTCCTGCAGAGGACCGTGGACTGTCCGAGGGAGTGGAGGATCAGGCAAGTAAACATGCTCTTAGTTTTCTTTATGGTCTTCTAGGCATAAATCAGTTAACTGTTGCAGTGTGGGAACAGCCTGGGGTCTTCTGGGGTTCAGGTTTAAGATTACAAACTAAGTAATACAAATATTTTTAGGCCAAACAAATTATGCAGTGTGATGAAAAGCAAGTGTAGAGTGTATCTCTGGTTGCATACTGGGGAGTTCTCCTTTGAACGAGAAGCAATGTGTCTCCAAACTGAAGTGGAATGGAAAAAGTGATCATGGTGAGAAGTCATACAGGTCCCGTAGTAGATGGGCTTGCTTTTGTCAGGATGGTACTGGGACAGGACAGGAGGGTACCTATGATCACAAAAATGTAATGAGAAATGTGCCAAGGGATACTGTCCTGATGTGGTTGTGATTGTTGTTGTGGGAGTTCATGTGTTCAGATCACCAGGTCGAAATATAAGGGGGAATGATGTACAGATAAACGGTCTGTCACTGTCTAAAGATGCATATATTGCCTGTTTCAGCAGTGAAAGGGATTCCGATCAGGTGTAAGATTCATTGGAGATAGGTGGGTGTTGCCTCGCAAAAAGAGAATCAAACTTCCCAGTCAGAGCTCCATCTCCAGGAGACAGACTGTTGCAAGAGCAGCTTATGTGTAGACCGACATGCAAAGAACATGTTTCCAGGATTGTCTGGCTTCACAGGCAGGCATTCTGACCAGGCCTGAGGAATAGTTCAGTCTGTGCTGAAGCAAGCTGAGGGTCTAAGCCAGTAATTCTCAAACTGTGTGCCGTGGTACACTAGTGTGCCATATGAGATTTGCAGGTGTGCCGTGGGAGTTTTGAAAAATATTTAAAATTGCTAGCGTTTTGAAACCTTGAACATATTGAAAAATTAAATGGTAAATCAATGTCACAAAAGTTAAAAAAGTAACATATATATATAAAAACTCAGAGGAGGCTAGGGGAAGCTGTCCCTGCCGGGAAAAGTAAATAGATAGAAGACAATCCGCAACTACATACATGTCCAAATTTATTGTAACTACATTAAAGTTAAATATGTACAGCAGAAGTTAACGCGTTTCAGCCATAATGGCCTTGTTCACAACTCACCTGCCAGGAGAAGACTAGTGATTATTGCTAGCAGTCGTGCATCCAGCAGGCTGGTTGTACCCAAGTTGATTGATCAATCAACTTGGTACATTCAGTCTGCCCACACACAGTTCAAATCAGGAACTAGCCGAGATTCGAACCCTCTACAGCCGGCCTTAGTCAAGAGCTGCCTTGAGTTTAGTTAGTGGTTTGGACAAGCAAAAGCCTACCTGCATTGAAAACTGTGTTTGTTTGCTGCTATGCGGAATAAAGGAGCAAGACAAACTTGCTTTGAATGTTTCTGGGTGTTCCTGTCTCCTACATGGCCTCTATTTATACATGCTTGGTTAAATATTTTTTCCATTTCTAGATACAGCTTCCAAAAGACCAAAATATGGTTATTTCCACATTTTCAAGATATAATTGAATATTATGCAGCTAGTAGTAGTGTGAAAATATATAGGATCTCAGATTCTTTAAAAACCTCATAGAATTATGTATAACAGGACTGCCTAAACAGCATATCCTCATGCCCCAGGATGTGCTAAATACATCAGGATAATGCTAAATACATCAAAGGGCTTACGGTACTTACTCCTTATTAGCAAGTCCACTTTTAGGGGAAAGAATTGCAAGTCAAGCAGCAAGTAACCAGATCGGCTAAGATGTACTTCTGTGATGAGCAGCTGATATGTTTACATTTTTATGAAGAAAAGAAAAAAAGACAATGGGCTCAGCAGTAAGCACTATGAATTAAGATACTTGGAGTAAGTAAAAATGAGCACTGGCTGAAAGACAGTGACTTGAGAAGATGGCTTTAATTGTCCAACCATATTTTTATTCATTAAGATGAGTAGCCCATAAAATCCCCACATGCTATGGTGTCCCAGCCCCATAACCCTATTAATAAAGTTTCTTTAAAGATCTGGCAGGGGGCCAGCACAGTCCATTAACTCCCTGAAAGTTGTTAAGGGAAAAATAAAGAAAAAAGAAGAAAGACTTTTCAGACAGCTTTGTGTTTATGAATGAAACAGCAGGTATCCTGTATAGAAGTGTCACATTGGATATAGCACCGCTCATGGATGTCTCTGCCCTGAACATGAGCCCAGAGTGTCATGTTCTGCAATCATGTACCTAATATGGATTGAAGAACCGTATTTGGTTTTAAGACACGGGAGGGTGGGGGAAAAGATAAAACACAGCAGTACAAATCATGGTAATGGAAAGTTGTTTGCTTTGTTAATAAGCTGTCGTGCTGCATATGAATAAAACTTGTCGACTTTGAGATTCAGAATGACACACAAGGCACGGTTTGAAAAGGCTGATAAATGCAAATTGCACCAGAGGCAACTCATTACTGACATGTATTTTCTGGCTGATTTGCATGAGGTTTCCTGGTGACCGGTCCTTTAAAGAAAAGAAAACAAAATCCTTTTTTCTTATCCTTTTTTTTAAACTATAGTAGAATAGCACCAGTTACTATTTTCTCATATATATCTTTCCGCAATATTTCCAGGCAGGTTTTCCAATGATCTTGTATAGATATTAAAGCATGGATACTGCATCAAGTTCTGGACCAAAATGACCTACATGTCTACCCCTTAAAAGATCTGCAGAAGTATTCATGTTCAGCATGTAGTATATTTCCTGTTCATCATATGAGATTTAATGAATGACTTCAAGGAGAGATACCAACTTCCAAAAGCAAACCACCAGGGAAAGATGTTACACGTACTTTACTTGGTAGTTTTTTTTTAACAAAATAAGAAAAATCAAAGGAAGGCATTCTTTTTTGGAAGGACACCCATGATAATTTTTGATAATTATTTTCATGACGGTGAGCATATCAGCAGAAACAGCCGTAGCAAACTAGATGACACTAAAGTGTAAATCTGTGACCCATTAGTACTGTGGCCAAAGTCATGACATTGTTACAAGACATAATGATGTAATTGAGAACTGGGGCTTGTAAGATTAGAGATACTCTTCAGGAAGAGAAGTATGCAAGGCTGGTGAGTCTAACTAGGGAGCAGCTAATGGTTGACTGAATGAGAATATTACCATTTCATTGACTATTCCCCATTCAGTCCATCATGAATGCTGCTGCCAGGCTCATCCACCTTACCAAAAGTTTAGTGTCTGCTGCTCCTCTCTGTCAATCCCTCCACTGGCTTCCACTCACTCAACTAATAAATTCAAGATACTAACAATAACTTACAAAGCCATCCACAACTTGGCTCCAGCTACATCACTAACCTAGTCTCAAAATACCAACCAAATCGTTCTCTTTGTTCCTCCCAAGACCTCATGCTCTCTAGCTCCCTCGTTACCTCCTCCCATGCTCGCCTTCAGAACTTCTTCCGAGCCTCTCCCATGCTTTGGAACTCCCTACCCCAATCTGTCTGACTAACTCCTACTTTGTCCACTTTCAGACTATCCCTGAAAACCCTTCTCTTTAGGCTCCATGCACACTGGCCTAAAAATCGCTGCTTCTACAGAAGTGTTGCGTTCTGCGTGTAGAAGCAGCTCAATGCTATCCTATGTGTCCATGCACATTAGGATGATCACCGGCATATTTTGAGCTCAACATTTAGAGGCAGGGGGAAAAAATCTGATTGGAGCTTTCTTGCAGAAAAAACACAAAACTCTCCCAAACTCGTCTAAACTTTGTACAAAAAAGGTTCTACATGAGCATTTTTTTCTGCAAAGGGAATTGGCATTTTTTTAATCTCATTGTGCATGGAGCCTTAGAGAAGCCTATTCTGCCCCCACCTAACAACTGTATTTTTATTTTCTCTATCAGCTCATCCCCCACAGTTATTACCTTTTGTTCACTTGACCCTCCCTGTTAGATCGTAAGCTCCAACAAGTAGAGCCTTCTGATTTCTCCTGTATTTAACTGTACTGTAACTGTACTGTCTGCCCCCATGTTGAAAAAGCACTGCGCAAACTGTTGGTGATAAATAAATCCTTTATTATAATAATAATATACTGTATAAGTGATAACTACTAAATAATAGTTCCAAAGAGCTTATTATCTAGAGCCAAGCATTCTCTGTATTGTGGAGAAAAAAATGAATAAAATACGCACTATGAATCTCTGATATTTGTCTGTCTGCAGATTGCAGACTGACAGCACTATGGTATTGTGAGATGATTCATCAGTCATACTTTTTAGTGTGACATCTGACAGTCTTGCCAATGATCATATCCTTCGCCTCACAGTATATAGAATATTCTCTACAACAAATACCTATTTTTAAAAGGTAATTGACATCTTATTTTTTATTTTTTGTAACATTCTTATTTTTTCATTCTTTAACAGCACTGCATGTAAAGAATCCAGGATATCTAGCTGGGTGGTTGTCCTTAATGTTGCCTTACAAATTTGCATTAATCTGCTATATTTTCCCATTCTCTTTTATAAGGCCATCTGTTCACAGACTTTCTTTATTTGCAATATTACAGATGTATCCATTTGGGGATAGCTTGGTGATTTTATTTTGTCTTCCAAGATCACACACAAAATCCTAAACTGAAATGACAACAGTGCTATAAACCCATTCAGACAGCTGACTACACACATACAAGCTATTTATTATATTAGCAACGTATTATGCTACCTGGATGGCCCTACAAGTCCAGTAGGTGTTTTAAGAGCAGTTGGGATCATTAGAAACCCTTAGATGAAGTGTCATGTTATGTGGATGCTTCTTTGAGTATACCAGCTGAATATATGCAATGTATACAGTACCACAAATCTTGCTCCTGTTTTTAGTTGTTTTTTTAAAGCTTACATCTATATATTTATTAATAAGAAAATAAAGGCAAGGTAAGAATGATGCCTAATTTCTGAGTAACAAGCCTACTGTGCTGATCTCCAATGGGCTCTTTTGTTTCCATGCTGCGAGCAACTATCCAAGCTTGGCTGCAATTGAAACACCGGGGATGCAAAGGGAGACTGTAAATTAAAGCTGAACTACATATTTCCTTACAAAAAGCACTGCACAAGGATAAAAAGTTGTGTAGAAATGATCTATGTAGAGTGTAGTTTACCTTCTCTTCTCCCTCACACTCCACAGGTCTAGGGTCCTGAAGTCATCAAGACCAGCGCAGAGTCCATAGCCCGAGGCACAGTCCACCACTAAGGTGTGATAGAATGCCATCTGCTGAAGGAGTGGAGGATCAGGTAAGTAAGGGTGCTTCTCCTCTCCCCTAGATAAAATCAGCCATTAACCCTTGCAGTGCTAGCGCAGCCCCACAGGAAGCGATCATTTGTCCCGGAGTTGGACTTTAATCTCATGGCAGTTGCCTGGACTACTTGTACCAGCAGCCCCTGTAGCTATTTAATCAGGAGTGCATGCTTGTATGTTCCCTAGTGAACAGCATCTTGAACTACAGCGGAACTATTCATAGAACATCTTGGACTTCTTGTGAAAGCAAGTTGGCAGATATTGTATTTTTAAGTGTCTGTTAGGGCAAAAAAATTGCACTGCATTGTAATACATACATATTTGTACATGTTTTATCAGTTTAAAGACTTTTCAAGTACAGAAAAATACCTGCTGACCTGCCAGAATTGCACTCAGCTCCTGAGTCCTGTTGTGGTCTGAAAACACACAGCATTTTAGTAGATTGAATGGTGTCAGCCCTGCCCAGTTTTATTTTGCTAAGCTGTTTTTCTCCTCCTTAAACACATATACAGGCATACCCCACTTTTCAGTACACAATGGGGTTTCTAAAGCTGGAAAGTGCAAAATCAGGTTCACTTCTGCATAGAAAACAATGAGCTTCCAGGTTTTATTACCAAAGCTTAATTGAACAAGCTGGGGTTAGAAGCTTATTGGTTTCTATGCAGAAGTTAACCTGATTTTGCACTTTCCAGCTTTAGAAACCCCATTGTGTACTGAAAAGTGGGGTATGCCTGTACAACAGTTTATCAGATGAGCCACATCATCATGTGGGACATGCACTTTGCAATTTTTATTGGTAGACTTTCTTACCAATTAAATATTTAGAATGTGTTATGTAACTGCTTAATGTATTTTTGCATAATCAATATTACTTTTGAAAAAATTAATCAAACACTTATATACTAGAGCTGCACGATTCTGGCCAAAATGAGAATCACAATTTTTTTGCTTAGAATAAAAAGATCACGATTCTCGCGATGTAAAATCTTTCACATTATATAAAAAAAAAAAAAGGGGGGCTAACTTCACTGGTTAATTTTTTTTTTTTAATTCATTAAAGTAATTTTTTCAAAAAAAATTGCATTTGAAAGACCGCTGCGCAAATAAAGTGTGACATAAAATATTGCAACAACCACCATTTTATTCTCTAGGGTGTCTACTAAAAAAATATATATATATAATGTTCGGGGGTTCTAAGTAATTTTCTAGCAAAAAAAATGATTTTTACTTGAAACCAAGAAATGTCAGAAAAAGGTTTAGTGTTTAAGTGGTTTTTTCACTTACATTCTATTCCATTGACAAACTGTTACAATGTTTATACTTAAGTTCAACTGATAAGGAATGTTGTGATTCTTGGCAGACTGCCCAGTTTTTCTCTTCCTTTCTTTTGAGGGCTGTGGCTTCAGAAGAGCAGTGAGAATTCTTTGCATAGAAAGAATTGTCAAACACTTTAGTCAAGTTTGCGATAACGATTCTTGACGATTAATTGTGCAGCTCTACTATATACCTATTAAATACTATTATGTACACATAAGCATTGGGAAACAATCACATGAAAGTATAGAAGCATGGATGATCTATTACCACTGCATGATTAAAGACATTTCCTGCAGCTCAACAGAACTACGTCAAACAATTTAGGCCTACTAAAGCAAGAATAACAATATAATATATTGCAACAGCCAATTGACTGCCCTTATAATAAACTATCATCTACTGCCACACATTTCCCACCATTACCCCTCTACTCTTGCATGTTATGTTCATTTAATTAATAACTTTAGACTTATGCTGGGAGTGAATAAATAGGTAAAAATCAATATGTCTAAGATTGCAAAACTGTTCAATAATTTGTTCACTAGATGGCATCGTTCAATGATTTATGTTTCAGTTACCTTAAAAAAATGATAAATGGATAGTTTACAAAGGTGTAAGCATATTATAACTGCACTGATCAAAGACTATATCCTCTACTTAATTAGAGAATGAGGGGCATAAAGCATGTTTATCCCATTTTCCTGATTTCATTTCCTTTTAAGAAGACATTTCCAAACCATTTGGGCTAGCACATTTTTATGACACGCAGGTTATGGGTAGGCACATTTCAGAAAAGGAAAAGTACATAAGACTCTTGAGGCTATTCACACTAACACAAACAATTATCATGTGTTGATGCAGACCATTTCATTTGCATACGCTGGTAGAGCACCTTTATGTATGAAAAAAACTGACATGACCTTTTGTTTTACACATATGCTTGTGTTGTGCTGCAGTGCAGTGCAGTGTCTGCTACTATAAGGAGTACTTTGGGTTACTATTCAAATTGAATAACGCTACAACGCACTGGTCATTCTGGAAATTTCCAGATTAGAAGCTGTTATTAACTAGTACATTTTACAAAACTGCTAATGTGTCAGTTTAAAGGAGAATCATAAAGCCATGCAATGGGTATAAGTACATTTACATGGAAAAGGCAACTCAAAGTAACTTTATAAACGAATATCTCCCTTACAGGGTCCCATGGAGCCACATTTGTGTGCACGCTCACAGCTGACATCTACAAACAAGTCCTTCCCCACATTGTATGTCTTCACTGAAACAGAGCACCAGGCAACAAGCCACCCCCTACCCCACTCCTCCCTATCAGAGATTATTACTATTGGGGGCTTGCGCTGTCAATGCATGTAGATTAATCAAGGCATGCATTTCCCAACCCGAAAGTTCAGGAAAGCAGTGCTGTGTGACCTAAAGCCTGCGACAGTGTGTAGCTAGCAATGGAAGTTTGTGCCCACTAACACTATATACAACCTGCAAAATTCACTACATACACTATATTGTCAAAAGTCTTGGGACGCCTGCCTTTACACACTCACATGAACTTTAATGGTATCCCAGTCTTAGTCCGTTGGGTTCAATGTTGAGTTGGCCCATCCTCTTCTGGGAAGGCTGTCCACAGGGTTTAGAAGTGTGTCTATGGGAATGTTTGATCATTCTTCCAGAAGTGCATTTGTCATTTGTGAGGTCAGGCACTGATGATGGATGAGAAGGCCTGGCTCACAGTCTCTGCTCTAATTTAATCCCAAAGGTGTTCTATCAGGTTGAGGTCAGGACTCTGTGCAGGCCAGTCAAGTTCCTCAACTGCAAACTTGCTCATTCATGTCTTTATGGATCTTGCTTTGTGCACTGGTCCAAATCATTTGGTGGGGGGGGAAGGGTTATGGTGTGGGGCTGTTGTTGAGGGGTTGGGCTTGGCCCCTTAGTTCTACTGTAGAGAACTCTTGTGCCGCGTACACTTGGTTGGAATTTCCGACAACAAATGTTCGATGTGAGCTTGTTGTCGG
Source organism: Lithobates clamitans (assembly GCA_037952925.1). Taxonomy (NCBI): domain Eukaryota; kingdom Metazoa; phylum Chordata; class Amphibia; order Anura; family Ranidae; genus Lithobates; species Lithobates clamitans. Next base: position 3,153,250 of record JBBGZY010000216.1, read on the forward strand.
AAATTTTGACCGTGTGTAGGCTCCAACGGACATTTGTTGTCGGAATTTCTGACAACAAAAATTTGAGAGCTGGTTCTCAAATTTTCCGACAACAAAATCCGTTGTCGGAAATTCCGATTGTGTGTACACAAGTCCAACGCACAAAATTCCACGCATGTTTGGAATCAAGCAAAAGAGCCGCACTGGCTATTAAACTTAATTTTTTCTCGGCTCGTCGCACGTGTTGTACATCACCGCGTTCTTGATGTTCGGAATTTCTGACAACATTTGTGCCACCGTGTGTATGCAAGACAAGTTTGTGCCAACATCCGTCGGAAATAAATCCAGGATTTTGTTGTCGGAATGTCCGATCATGTGTAAGCAGCATTAAGGCATCAGCATACCAAGACATTTTAGACAATTTCATGCTCCCAACTTTGTGGGAACAGTTTGGGGATGCCCCCTTCCTATTCCAACATGACCGCGCACCAGTGCACAAAGCAAGGTCCATAAAGACATGGATGAGCGAGTTTGGGGGGGAGGAACTTAATTGACCTGCACAGAGTCTTGACATCAACCTGATAGAACACCTTTGGGATGAATTATAGCAGAGACTGCGAGCCAGGCCTTCTCATCCAACATCAGTGCCTGACCTCACAAATGCTCTTCTGGAAGAATGGTCAAACATTCCCATAGATACTCCTAAACCTTGTGGACAGCCTTCCCAGAAGAGTTGAAGCTGTTATAGCTGATGAGGGTGTGCCAACTCAATATTGAACCCTACAGACTAAGACTGGGATGCCATTAAAGTTCATGTGAAAGGCAGATGTCCCAATACTTTTGACAATATAGTGTATGTAGTAAATTTTGCAGGTTGCTTACCAGGTTGTTATCAAGGTATCCACTTAAAAAAGGGGAACATTTAACACCACTTTAATAAGTATTAAACATAATATTTGTGTTGGTAAAGCTCAGTTTGCAAACACCCACTCCAACAGGCTTTCACTACTACATTTAAAGCGGAGTTCCACCTACTTTTGAGTGGTGGTCTTAAAGGAAAGACCACCTATCCTCCCCTCGTTTTTGGATATTGAAAAATTTTTTTTTTTTTTCCTTTACTACCTTTTTTGGAAGTAAAAGTGTACCTGTGGCCCAGGACGTGGCGTCCTCTTCTTCGGTGAGCACCCCTGACACAAACAGGTCCCAGAAGACAAGCTTGCCATTCACAAAGCGCCGCGGGACTCGCGCGTGCGCAGTCGGAAACTGGCAGTGAAGCCGCAAGGCTCCACTGCCGGTTTCCCTTAGTTGGAATGGCGGCGCCTGCGCCCAATCCAATGGACGGATCGGCCTCGGAGGCCTGACATCGCGGGCTCCCTGGACCGGTAAGTGTCCTTATTAAAAGTCATCAGCTACAGTGTTTGTAGCTGCTAACTTTAAAAAAAAAAAATTTTTGACGCTGGAACACCGCTTTAAACCTCATGATATAGCGACACCACTAAACATGCAGTTATATTCTTACTCACCGAAAAAAAAAATCTGCCACATAATGCAGGAAACTTTTAATTGCATATTAAGTAGGAGGGTTTATGTGTGTTTTTAGAAATCCCCAAATAATAAAAAAAAATCCCAGAGACATAAAGGAAAAGCACTCTTTCCAATATACAGAGGAAAGTCACAGTTGGAGCGACACACACTTTCACTGTCAAGAAACGGGCTTGTGGTTTGGCTGTTGTTGGGTGTTTGAGCAGAAGTATGTTGGAATAGGCAGCTCATCTGGCATCTTTCATCATGACTATGCAGTAAATTACTGAGAGCAGCGCTTTATCACTGCTCCGGCCTTGCTTTCTAACATGGCCTGTGGACAAGTACTACTTTCTGCATTATGAGAGAGGAAATTCAGAATTAATCATTTCCAACCCTGGCTGCTCCGTGTGGTTTGGCAGTTTCATCGTGTTATCATGTATTGGGCTTTAAGGCTGAACACCAGGCAAACCAATAAATATACACATGAAACACATAAAAGGAAGCTCATTTACCCAGGAAAGGATTTCTAATAATGTCCATCCAGTTCTGCAATTTACACAGCTCTGTTACACAGCACAGCCCTATTTGGTAGAGAAGGAAAAATAATCCTTCTCTGTTGCAGGTAAGTAACACTTACAGGTCTTGTCCCCCCAGCCTGAGACCAGAAGGTGAAAGGAAAAGTAGCAGACTAATGCTCATCTCTCTATCACTCTGCTCTCTCCTTCTATCTGCATACCCTATGTAATGATGCAGTACACCTGATTGGCAGGATAGCTGCTCCTCCCTTTCCTAGTATGAGCTCTGTTGTATAGAGTACTGCAACAGGCTGATACCAAGCAAAATGTAAGTACTTACACTGATTGCATTTAAAATATACCTTTAAAAGTATAAAAATACAAAGCTGCATTCGTTTGTTTCTATTATATCTTCCTACAGTTCAGCTTTAAAGCAGAATTAAAATCCCCTATTTATTCTTTTTTTTTCATGGGACCCCAGGAGTTTTTTTGGCATAATGTACTAGCATGCACAGCATATACGCACAATATGGCAGATGTACTTTTCAAACAAGCACTGTGCTCCAGATGATCATTTGTACTGTCCTCTTTTCCCAGTCTTTCTTTTCAGGTTCAGTCTGTTTGGTTACCTAAATGGCTGGGCCATGATGATGCCACTACTGTGCATGCACACAGGGGTCACTTCATCAAGGCCCAGAATGGTGCCGTAAATGCACTCTGAGCTGTGCATGCTCACTTTATATTACCACTGATAGGCTGGGAAAAGCATTCATGACAAAAGTGACCACTACGGTAAGTACCTGTAAGTTTTATTTATTACAGGTGCTTATATAGCACTGTCAATTTATGCTGCACTTATATTGTACATGTACATCTGTCCCTGCCCTCACATACTAGGGCCAATTTAGACAGGAGCCAATTAACCTACCAGCATGTCTTTTGGAGTCTTTGGGAAACCCACACAGGCACAGGGAGTACATACACAGTCCAGACAGGCAGTGCCATAGTTAGGATTCAAACTGATGATCCAAGTGCTGCCAGGCAGAAGTGCTAACCACTAAGCCACTGTGCTGCCAAAAAATGAGTTTAATTTGACATTAAGACCCCTTTCACATTGTGCCGCCACTGGTGTCAGCGGTAAAGCGTGCTATTTTTAGCGCCGCTTTACTGTTGTTTAAGCGGCGCTATTCGGCCGCTAGCAGATAGCGGCCGAAAAGGAGTTAAATCTGCCCGGAAAACGCCACTGGAGCGGTGTTTTGCTGGTGGTATTGCAGCGCTGCCCCGTTAATTTGAATGGGGAGCAGCGCTCCTTCAGTGCTCCAAACAAGCTGCTGGCAGGACTTTTCCTGACGTCCTGCCAGCGCACCGCTCCAGTGTGAAAGCCCTCAGGCTTCCACACTGGAGTGAATGGAGCAGCTGTTTTAGGGCGGTTTGCAGGCGCTATTTTTAACGCTATAGCGCCTGCAAAACGCTCCAGTGTGAAAGGGGTCTAAGACTAGAATGACGCTAAAAAGAAAAACAAAAAATCCTGCTTACCACACAGTGATCCCACTTCATTCACAAAAATACACTGGATTTAGGAAGTGCAGAAGCAATACTGTGTTTCATTAAAAAAAAACAAAAATTCTTACTATCCTTGCACAACAGAAATTTTCTAGCATGCTGCAAGCTATTCATCACTTCCTAATGCTCATTATTGTATATACTTTGATAAAACACTACTAAATGAGAGGGAATCTGCTTACTACTGTATAGACTACACATGATAATGGTTCTTATGAAATAAGCCTAACAGTGCAGAATATTTCATAGTGTATGGGAGCTCTTAGAGGCAGAGCTATCATAACATACTGTAGAGAGTAAGCAGCATAACCGCAGACCAGTATAAATTGCAAAAATGCCACCATTGTCCTTTGTCAGAATACAGAAAACAATTGTATTTGTAGGCCATGAAAAAACCCAAAGGGAAATTGTAATCTCAGCTATACTGAATGAAAGAAGAAGGGATTAAGGGCCTAATTCTTTCGCTCTTTGTTTTCCCTCTGGACCTTCCTAAGCAATTTATAGAGTGAAGTACAGGACACGCCAACACTGAACTGGTTAAAAGGAAGATAAGCGAGTTTTTAAGAAGGAGGGAGGGCGAGGGTTGTAATTTTATATCTCACTACCAGACACGTGAATGGTTCATGCAAGGGCAACAAATGCATGCCAGAATAATCCTCTAGCATAAAATAGCACATCCTTTGCTAAGTCACATATGTGTAGCTGCTTTTAACAATGGCTCCATTGTTCCTGCTTCAAATACAAGCAGGCCATTGAAAAATGAATTTATCTACACAGACAAGGATAAAGGAAGCACAGGTGTAAGTGACTGGACATTGTCATTACAAGTTACTGTTGTGCTTGCAGCTTGAGGAAAGTTCTACTTCACCTTTCTTTTGGGTGAAAGCACAATACTGTAATTCACTTAATTCAGTATTACCGGCGAATGGGTTTTTTTAGTGTTTGTTGACCGTTCACAAGGGCTGCAGATGAACAGTCTGACCGGGAAGAAATAGTTGAGGGACTTGCAATATCATTTGTTCCTTAACACATTTTTCAGGCTACTGTCATTTTAAAAGAAGAAAAGTGTAACTATAACTATTCTTAAAACTGTTCCCTCTCTCCTTTTCCTATCTATACTGCCTAACCTGTAAAAAAGATGTGTGTACTTACCTATTTTTTTATTCTACTATGATCTGGGGATGTGATCCTGCAGCTCCCTGTCACTTGTGTCAGTGAGCGCCTCCTGCAGGGGAGAGGAGGGAGTACTGACAACAGCTGGGCTATGGAAGTCAATGGGTGCTCCCTTACACAGAGCTGCAGGATCACGTGACAAAACTAGAGCAGATTGAAAATAGGTAAGTACACAGATCTTTTTGATACAGATTAGGCAGGATAGTTAGAAGGAAGTGGGAGGGATTTTTTTTTAAGAATAGTTATAGTTATTTTGTTAGGCTTTTCTTCCAATAACTCACCAGTTAAATGTTCCCTCTTTGATCTGATCCTACCTGTGTATACAGTATATTTGAATATCTTTCTAAATACTGTTTAGGATTTTCTATGTGGTCACGTAACCAGAAAGCTCTACACTACGCCTCATTCCTCTTCAGGCAGTTATAAAAGTTAATACAGCTCTGCAATCACTGTACAACAATAGATGCATTTTTTTACAAGAAAGCAGTGTAAGTTTCTGAATTTGACTTGGCATCTGCCTTTTGCAGTCTACTGTGCAGTCTGTACAGCAGAGCTCAAAGAAGGGAGGGAATAGCAGCACAAGGAGCCAACCAGGTGTGCTGTAGCATATGGAGCATGCTAATAGGAGGAGAGAACAAACTGACACAAAGATGAACTTATCACAGGATAGAGGTGGATGAAAGCCTATAAACAAAAGTGAAACTGCAGCATAGAAAAATCACGTCACCTTTCCTTTTAGGCAGAGCTGTTATGTGTGAATTTCACTAAATTGGCAAAAATACATATTCCTTGGAAGGAAAAGCCAAATTCTTGTATGTATTTCATCTTTTCTTTTTTTTTTTTTTTTTAGCTGTTTGCCCAGAGATCAGCTTATTTTAATTCTGCTTGTATGTGTGATGGTATTGTGTCTCCTCAAGTTTTATGCTTGTCCATTCAGAAAACACACAGCCGCAGTGTGAATAGCCATGGATAGACAGGGACAGAGACACGCTCAGCACTGGTGTCTAGACATTCAAAGACCTCTAAACCTAGGGAAATAATGTTACTTATTAATACGCTGGCTACAATTTTTTTTTATTGGAGCATGCAATTAAAAGTGAATATCATGCCACTATTCAATTCCGGAAAAAGTTCGTTTGAAAGAGTGAATTTTGCACCAACAACAAACAGACCCTAGTACCCAAGTAGAAAACACCTTTAGTCTGCCCTTTCTAAAATGGTAAAATCACATTTCTGATCATTATGTAACTATAGTTACATGAACTCTGTAACTCCACAGGTCCTTGATAGGGAGCAAGCCCAAGAAAAAGCTTTAGGATACATGCAAATAATGATTTTTAGACCCAAAGACCTAACGGACACAAGAATATAGAATATGAGCATTAGTATCAGGATAAAGGGTATACAGATCAAATTCTGGGTGTGGTATTAAACTAATAAAACATCATGTTCAAAGAAAACGAAATGACAATAGCCAAGTCAATCGTGTTTGTGCTGTTTCTGCATGACTGCATTTTCTCATACAAGAGCCACTTCTGGACAATAATGAGACTCTGGTAAAGCATCTGCTTAGGGATTACGGATCCTGCAACACTGAATGTTCAATTTAACACAGGCTGGTCTCTTAACTCTGTGCATTCTGGTCTGGGAACAGTTTGCATAAGAAATTAGCCCCCCAAAAACAAAAACAAATAAAACAATGCCCTTAGCAACCATACAAAATTCCGTTTGAGGTTTGTAGTTAAATTTAAGACCACTTTTAAAATCTTCCCCTTACTACAAGGAATTTGTGTTGTGAATGTGCTTACATTGCATATAATAATCCTTATGTGGTTAAACATTTTGTATGGGTAGAGTGGGTGGAGGGGGTTGTCTAGCTTCTTAGCTTTAGTACTACCCTGGACATACCATATCTATAAGTATTTCTCATCTTAGACCAAAATGTACATGTGAAACATTTTCTCCTTTTTACCTATGCAACCCACACCGGTCTTTCTTACCAACAAATACCTAAAGTGGTTTGGTACAATTAATCCCTTGTTCATAAACAAAATCTTAGTCAACAGTTGGTTCCTTTCATCCAAAAACTGAGAGTAATCAAAATCAGAAAGGTTTGGGTTGAGTATGGAATAATAATTCATAACTGAGATTGATCAAAAATTGTCACATTTGGGTTAAGTTTGGAATAATAATTGACTGCTTTGAGCCAACTCCCATATCATTCCTGCATCTCGTAGAGGATTAGCAGGCCTAAAAACCACAAGAAGTACTTATATAGAGCAGTTACACAACTCCATTCACTGCATATCATTTATTGGAAAAGTGAGTACAGATATTTCTTTATAGAATTTATTGCCCTTTATTTTTAAAGCAGGCCATACACCTGTAGAATTTCGTTTTTTTGGTTTTGTCATCTTTTTTTAAAGATGCTAAATTGTCATAGAGAAATGTCTTTGGAATGTTTATATCTATGCTGAAAATTGGATTCAGAGCAAAAATAAGCAGCATGCAATTTATATAAAAATGTTTCCCTCAATCAAACATCATATCTATTGTTTACAGTATATTAGTCAAACCTAGGCAATTTGATCTGAGCATATGATGAAGCAAAATGAAGTTACCTTTAAAAAAAACCACACGGCAAAACATTGAATAGGTCCAGAAATATCCAGCTGCCCAGTCCACCTTATAGCTGGAAAATGCTCCCTTGCAGTGGGGTTGCATCACCACTGCAACAGTTAAATGCTTGTTTATCTAGGATACCAGAAAAAGTACTCTTACTTATCTGATCCTCTGCTATTCTACCTGGAGGCTCCCTCCAGCCTCTAAGACCGACACCACAACTTCTTCTACCCTACGCTCTGGCGGTCACGTGTCCTCTGACGTCATCAAGTACAATGCAGGGCTCACAGCCCTACACTAGATGTCAGGACGCTGAGAAACAGGCCACAAGGCCGAGTGTAGGGGAAATGAAAGGAGCACCAGCCAGGGTAATATGTGATCAGCTGAGTAAAAGTGTTTTTTCTGGTACCTTAAATTAGCATTTAACTTTTGCTAGCCACACTACGAGGAAGAATTTGTGTTTTTATTGAGGATAGGCTTTAATGTCATAGGTGACCTCACTGACCAATAGAAATACTTCAAACGTTAGGTAGGGGATAAAACATGACCTTTACAAAAAAGTTTGAGATTAGCAGCTGTCTTCAAGAAAACCTCAACTTACAGAGATAGGAGGTTGCAGTGGCTTAGTCTACCATGACCTGACTACAATGCTGATCCAATCTAATAGGTATAGATCTTTTACACAAAGTTTGGCTGGTCCTGTCACAAAGACTTATTATGTCTATATTGTTGTTTGTGGCACCATTAAGGAGGTTTCCCCTAACTTCCTATCATAGCAGGAAGTTAGAGGAAATCTCTCCAAAGTCAAACAGGAATTTTTTGGAAAATTGCCACCAGATTACACATTTACCCTATATTCCTGTTCCAATGACATCTCAAAATTTTGGATCTCCCTTCACTTTTTGTCCCTGGGATAGCTTTCTCCGAGATAGAAAGTGAAAACAAATCGCTTTATAAAAGCCTGATTTCGGTTTTGACCCTTTCTCACTCTAGAAAGAAAAATGATGATGTTCCATTTTCTCTGTCCCTATTTGGCTGGACATTTGCACAGAGTGTCCCCTTACCGCTTCTTCTGGGTCCCCCCGCTGGCGTTTTCCATTCCTCCTCTTCTCCAAGTACCCCCATAGCAATCCAGCTGCTGTGGGGTCACTCATACAGGCATGCTTCCAAGCCGGGTGGTGTACATCCATAGACACACACAACACAGTCCCCCGCTGCCTCCTCACAGGATTTGATTGACAGTAGCAGGAGCCACTGGCTCCCGCTACCTTCAGATTGTCCTGTAAATATGTGAAGAGTGGAGAAGAGCTTCTGCAGACCTGAAAGAGCTGGATTGAGAGAAGACTTGGGTAAGTGTTTAAGGGGGGAAGTCTTTTTTTACCTTAATGCAGAGATTGCATTAAGGAAAAACCTTTAGCTTTTGAAACCATTTTTATATTTGGTCTTCAAGCCACGGAGTGGTCGTCTTTAGAATCCATCCACAACTATATCCATGGGTTGTGTGGGTACAAATTTGCCCCTATAGTTTACTTTTAAAACACTCTTAAAAACAGAAGTGCATAGACACCAGCAAAATAGGAAATTATGTGATTTGTATTTGAAATGCATTTTCCTGCAGCAAAAAGCCATGTGTTTTGCTGCAGCAAAACAGACAAGTATAAATAAGTCCTCAGTGACAGTGACATGTCAAATCCATCATGAAATCCAAAGATAAGGGAAGGGTGCATGTCACAACTGTCCTAAGAAAGTTGAGCTTGGCCTGCTTCCTCTAGCTTCCTGAACTTCTCTAATGGTCTGTTACTGTAATGGAAAGCCTTACTAGCCGATTGGTGGCTTGAAGATGATGGAGCAATGCTTGACATTTAAAGTATAACCAAAGACATTTTTTTAAATGGCCAGAGTGGTATGGGGATAGAACTTCTGGCAGGTTTTATTGTTGTCTGTGTCGCCATTAGAGAGATTCACTCTAATTTTCCTGATCAATAATGTCACTGTAAATGAAAGTGAGGGTAAATCCAAAATTTTCAGTTTCCACCAGAACAGGAATAGTGGGGGAAATCTTCATATGGGGACACTGGTTACTGTGACAAATGTCCTAGAGGGGATTTCCCTCACATTGAAAAATATCCTTTCACTACGTATAGAGTCTACATGACAAGTAAAGGGAAATCCTCCTCATAAGTCACAGATGACAGTGATTTTGAATCCTCCCCTATGTACCCAAAAAAAAAAGGGGGTTTAGTTATACTGTAATGAAAAAGTCAACATTTGAATACAGCAAAGTAGCCTATATGCATCTGCTTATTATTTGTGCATGCAGTTCTCACTAGGGGCAATTTATTGTTAGGTATTATTTTATCACATGCTCAGTCTGTTATGATCATATTTGGGATGACTTTAAGAATTTTTTTTTTTTTTGCTTATTTTTTGAGGTGACACAGATTGAGAACACTAGTTGCCAGTTTTATACAATTCAAATATATAGGTCATTTAACTACCTCTTTTGAACTTGGAAAACCATAAAGCCTAAGGGGCTATGTACTGTCAAACAACATTATGTTGACAGCGGAAGGGTTAATGAAACTGTTAGAACAAGAATCTGCCCATAACAGTAACTCTGCATGGTATGCATTCACTGGCTAAGGTCAAGGAAAGCACCAGTCAGGGATACCTCCAACACAGGAAGGGTTGTACAGGCAGCTGTTGTGTCGATCATAGTATAAACAGGACTTCCTCCTACATGTCAGGAAGGATGAGTGACTCTGTGACTAAGTCATTAGGATGTGTCTGAACTGACCCAAGTTCAAGACCTTCTGTGTTACTTGTTGCAAGAAGCTACATTTTTATTTCTAAAAGAAAAAGAGATGGAATGCATGGTATTGACTGGTGTAAAGGCAAACTCCAGACAACACTGAAAGGGGAAGCCTTGAAATGCACACATCCTACCTGCTTCTGTATTTAGTTTTCATAAATAAATTGTAGTGCATCAGTGTACCCAATTTTCTGAATAAATAGATGGACTGGAAGCAATAAGCTAACTAACAGTACCACTGTGCTCTGGGCCAAGTATTAGGAGAGCCGTATCTTAATAAATGACAGCATAGAAGTAGAATATATTTCATGAAGCCCTCTATCAACTGTCACATTAACAAACATACATTCCAAAATATGTGCCCAGCAATGCCTCTGAGGTCTTCACTGGTTTGGTGTAATAGAGTTAATCATCTTATTCCATTAGATATACAGTACAACACAGTTGTTGGCTTTAAAAGGTGAAAAGCAAAGATAATGATCCAAGAAAGGACACCAGATGGGCTTACACTACGATTAGACCCAATACGGGTAAAACACTTCACAGGGGCATGACCTCAGGTGAAGACTACCAGTAAGCCAGTCTGGTTTAGTAAACATCAACGGAGTGATCTCATCAGAGTGCAGCTCTTCTTGGATGATTGCTGTGGATGCAGAACAGGGGCAGGCTCTTGAGGCCAGGCACCTGGTTCACTGCAAACCAGAGAGGCGTGCTGGGGTTTTGAGTGATATAGATCTCTGGGATCTTCAATAGCAAAGCTAAATACAAAACTGGTAGCTTTTCAGACATACAGTATTTGGGTAGTAATTGTGATGGAAACTAATGGAAGCCAATCTGAATTTAGCTTTCAGCAGCTTTGAGCACTCAGACTAATGAATAGGGGTCGAGCGATATAGTTTTTTCAGGGCCGATATCGATACAGATTTTTCGGCTGCCTTTAAGGTCGATTGCCGATATTCTGTAGATTTAAAGTTTTTATTTTTACACTGTCCTATTAGATTTTTTTATCACTTTCATTGCTGTCACAAGGAATGTAAACATCCCTTGTGACAGGTACTCTTTATGGAAGAATCTGGGGTCTATAAGACCCCAAACCCCTCCACTGCACTTAAAAGTATTCAAAACGCCAAGATCTGCGTTTTTGAATTCTTTCTATTTTTTAAAACTGCCACCTTTTGGATAAGAGTCATGACATCACTTTCTGGTTACTAGATCTGAGACCCAAACAAAGCAATTGGCTTTGTTCGAGTCTCTGGCCTGCCGGTGGACGTGCCAGCTGGTCGCTCGGGCCTCCCGGTGGGACAGGAGACCCAGTGCCAAAAGGCGGCGGGAGGGGGGGCGACCGTCCGCTCCAAAGAATGGTACCGGGTGATGCCTGCAGCTGCATGCATCACCCTGGTACAACCACTTGAAGCAATATCGGTAATATCGGTACGTTTGTTACCGATACTGATTCTTCAAAATAGTGAATATCGGCCGCAGATAATCAGTCGACCACTAGTAATGAAGGCTCTTCGTTAATTGGTTTTATGGCAACCTAAAAAGTTTTGCAGTTTGATAATAAACTGCTCTATAAACATAAAGCAAGATGTAGCAAATAATTATGTACCAAATTTTAAATATCATTGTATTAAATATCTCCGTATCTTTTGAAATCAAATTCATGGATGAGGATATACAAACCTGCACAAGTGTCATTGTTCAATAGTTTCCTCTGTTTATTTGGACAACTTCAGAGGACCGGTTAGGAAATATTCTGGTTGGAAGCCTTGTCCTTTAAACACATAATAAACACTGTTCTAGCAAACAACAAATTTGTCTCCCTCACAGACCACTACCAAATAAAGTGTGGTTTCCACTTTTAAACATATTTTTTCCTATTAGAGCATAAATCGTATAATTATTTTGTGTTATCTCTCCATACACAGTAATGATGTGAAAAACTTCATGAAAAACTTGAGAGCTTTCTATCAAGGTATTTAATTGGTATGTCTTCCCTACTAAAATAGCTATACCTTTCAGATGTAAACGATCTCACCCCCTTTAGATCCACTTAACTCTAACACACTCAAAGACGTTCCTGTCTTGCATGGGTTGGCCAAAATGTTTAAGCATATGTTTCATATTCTTTTTTTTTTTTTTTTTTTAGAGATGGTGCCCAGAGTATCTCAGGGTGTTTGTACCCAATGCACATTTACATTCCCTTCCGTAAACACAGAAATTACCACAAATTGCCTGTGGTAGCTGTGGAGTTGCTTGTCTGTTAGTATAAGATAATTTTTATTACATTGACTACTAACGTCTTTGAACACTTCAGTTGTAGTCTCAAATTTCCATCTTGCCAAAGACTTGTTTCCAAACAGAGGTAGGACACTGCGTGATGCCTCAGTATATTGAGTAATCTGTTATACTTACCTCCTCTGTGTAGTGGGTTTTGCACAGAGCAGCCCGGATCCTCCTGTTCTTGGGTCCCTCTTTGCTGTTCCTAGTCCCTCCCTCCTTTGAGTGCCCCTCAGCCAGCAGCTTGCTACAAGGGTCATCTAAGCTGAGTCAGAGCTCCGTGTATCCATTCAGACATGGAGCCCCAACCTGGCCCTACCCTCTCTCTCCCTGATTGGCTGACTGACTTTGATTGACAGCCGCGGGAGCCACTGCTCTTTATCAGCCAATCAGGGGGAGTGTACTGAATGGCTGAGGGGATCGTGGACATTGCTGGAGGTAGAAGGAGCTCAGTTAGGTAATTGGGGGGTACTGGAGAGGCTGCTACGCACAGAAGGTTTTTTATCTTAAAGCGGAGTTCCACACAAAAATGGAACTTCCGCTTTTTGGAACCCTCCCCCCCTCCGGTGTCACATTTGGCACCTTTCAGGGGGGAGGGGGGTGCAGATACCTGTCTAAGACAGGTATTTGCACCCACTTCCGGCATAGACTCCCATGGGAGTCTATGCCTCTTCCTGTCCCTCCGCGCTGTCTCCTGGGAAACACACAGCTCCCAGGAGATAGCGGGGACCAGTTACGATGTGCAGCGCGACTCGCGCATGCGCAGTAGGGAACGGGGAAGTGAAGCCGCAACGCTTCACTTCCTGATTCCCTCACCTAGGATGGCGGCGGCAGCTGCCGAGAACCGAGAGGGTTCTCGGCGTCGCCTGCCGACATCGCTGGACCCTGGGACAGGTAAGTGGTCATTTATTAAAAGTCAGCAGCTGCAGTATTTGTAGCTGCTGCCTTTTAATTTATTTTTTTTTGGCGGTTTAGGTGGACTCCCTCTTTAATGCAAAGAATGCATTAAGATAAAAAGACCTGCCTTTACAACTCCTTTAATTTGCAAGGATTTCTTCTCACTTCCTGTTTGGCCATGGAACAGGAAGTGAAAGGAAATGCAATGAGACACAGATGGCGAAAAAAAAAAAACTGACAGGTTTTATAACCCTCCCTGGCTCTATCAACATGAAAAAATAGGTTTACTCTATGAATAGCTTATGGAGCTGACTGACAAAACGTGGAGCAAAGAAAAGCTGATATGTACAGTATACTCCAATGCCATGGCATTTTAGAGACCATTGTATTACTTCACTTTTTGAGACCTGGTTATTAAAGAAGTCTGTAACCTCCATTCTGGTGAACACACAAGCAGCATAGTATGGCTCATTTGCTCATATTCATCCAAGACATGACCTTATATGCATGGTGCCTCTCCTGAACATTTTCAAATATAAAGAATTTTTCAGGCTCTTTATGTGATTGGAATCTAAAACCTCTCCAACAGTACAAACCCAGCAATAAAAACCTTGCAATGGTTCTAATTCTTCCCTGAACTACCCTAAACTAAAAATTATTTGCTTTAAGTTTGGAGTTTAAGAATGGATAAACACATGATTAGATCAATCCGATTTAGTAAACGTTGTGCTAATAAATACCAAGATATATTAAAAAAAAACAGTATCACCCTGTTTGAGTGGTCATCTTCAGCTTTAAGGGAATATCAAGGCAAAATAAAGAAAAAAATGCTGTAAGTTTCCTATTTTCCCTTTAAAGACCCTGCATGTATGGAAAATTACCCACTGATCTGGCTAAAATACAGTCAGCTGATAATAGCCTATCCTATTACTTAATGGTGTCAGCCCTGCCCAGTTTCCTTTTGCTTAACTTCTCAATCCATTCCATCGTCTTCATCTCCAAAGCACATTAACTGACTTGGTGGTCTTGGAAGGCTAAATGGACACTTTTAGATAACCTGGGAAGTATGTACAGTAAACAGGGCAGTTCTGAATTTCTGACAAAATTAACTGCACTTTAAAAAAGATATAACAAAATGCCTGGTATATATCTAACTGACCAAAATGAAGCAAATAAGAGACGTCCATTGTAGAGTTTACACACATTATGATCACTGCCTTTCAATTCCCTCTGCAGGAGATCATATAAACTAATTATAATACTGAATAAAAAACCCTCGGCAATTACTGCATACTCTGCAATAACAGTATACATCTCTCAATAATTTCTGTGCAAAGTCAAAGTCATGATCATTAGAGTTCTCCCTTGAACAAAAAAAAAATCTAGTGGTAGACGTATCCTGTAGCAAATATAACTGAATCTCATTATAAAATGGTGACGCCATTCAACACCGTGCCCCTGGTATCAGAAGCTTGGGCAAGGAGATATAAATGTTGTCCTAGGTGGTATAGTCACAAAAACAATGTTCTCAGATATAGGCAAACGCTTATGATTTCTGGATTCCTCCATTATATGGGTAGCTAAAGTACATTGCTGAGGAACTAACAGCTCTACCCACCTCTCTTATGTAAAGTTTCCTGCAAATCTACCATTGCTTGTTAACCTCAAGGCAAGGGTTTGGAAACATCTTTCTGTGTGAGTCTGTATTAAATATTAATCTGTAATGTCACTACTGAACCCCAGCACTCAAAGGCCTTAGTATTTACAGCAGGATAGCAAGATATAAATGAATCCCACAGTATGTATTTAATATCCTTTGATATCACACCATCTTCTGTACGCAGGTGATAAACTGTTACAATGACTCACATTCTTCCTGGACTAACAGCCAAGTTCCAGAGTACAAAATAATTTTGCTGGAGCAATGGAATAAACATGTTTGCACAAAGTTCTCTCTCAGCAGAACACTTCAATATGTCGCCCAGGCATTTATCGTTTACACATTCAGTAATTATTCATATATCATTCATTCTGCAATTAAACTTCCATTTAAATGTCATTTACCTTTCTTGATATAACATTAGACTGTTATTACAACTAAAAATAAAGCAAACGTTACAGAGAACAGAGAATATAAAGCATTAAATGTATGAAAAATGTGAGAAAGTTTTGACGTTCTATGGTTACAAATACTTGGCAAGATGTCCAAACCACTGCAGTGAAGAGCATGTTCCAATCTGCCACGTGTGTCTGCCAGGAGGATCACTCCCAGGCTGCAAGCACCTTCCGCCATAATCACATTATTTGGCAATGAAATCCATCTCAAACTTCTTTATCCAGAATCACGTTTTTCCATTTGAGGAGCCCAGGTGTAGATCGGAATACGTTGGGGAAGAGAAGATTAGCTAACCTATATCTGGCAAATTTGTCAAATCTTGACCTTTTTTCAAAATCACCAATTTTTTTTTTACTTGCCTGAAAGTGTGCAAGCAGGTTTGTGTATTCTTCACCAGACATGATAATCAATGCCCGTGCCTCTAATGGAAGGTAGTACGATGAACATTTGAAATATACTGAGAGCCATGTTCTAACATCTGTGTTTCTTCTCTTTCTAACAGACTTATGTGTTTATTTACTTAAGCAGCAAGCAAATCATTAATGCAAAAACACAAGATGCTGATGGAAGCTGGAAAGCTTCACCGAAATCTCTTAACCCAGACACAGTCTCAATGTATGCAACCCAGCCAACAATTCTTTATAAACATCGCAGTGCTGCAGAAGTGTAAACAGCTAGCCAAAAGCTTTCCATTTTAGTATAGTCTTCTGCAGTGAGGAGTGGATTGCTTTGTAGCCTTCTCTGATGGCCCTCAAGGGTTAATGTGACTGCCAGACAATAATTAAAGAATTCCAAGCAAAAGCGCCTAAATATCCATAGCAGCCTAGCTAAAAGAACGCTGATGGCAAACTGCCCATCATTCTTTGAGGCTGCTCTTGTCACATAAACTAGGGCAGTCTGTCCAGCTAGGCAGCCGTCTGATTGCTAGCAAAGTCAATGGGGCTCCCGGCCAACCCCTGAGATGGCTGCCAGCCCCCTGGGTATTCCAAGGCCAAGTTATTCAAATGTTATTTAATTTGCCAGAACTCTGTGATGTCAGAATTAGTCGGCCACCAACCAGAATAACCAGACATTCAGGTTACTGACACAGAGATTAAGGTGGCAGTATACAGGCAGCAATGAGTTGCAGAATAAGCAGTTATTTCTTAAGACCCTCCAAAAACGCTTAACTCAAGTGCAGCTTTGTTCTGCGTACAGCAACTTTTATCCCCTTCCATATCAAGCACTGCAAATAGTACAACACTCTTTTCACTCAGAATAACAAATCTGCACTGCTTCTTTGCTAATGATTATTTTAAAGGAAAAATAGATAAACAAGTTAGTGTTGTGTACGAGTTCCATTTACATGATTCTTTACTGTCGCTATAACAAAGAAGACAAAAAAGGTGCTGACGGGTATAAAAGTGCAGAGCCCTACTTGCAGTAGCTAAATAACTGAAGTAAAACCTCATGTCTTTTCGGTTTAAGCAGATATTCACTGCATCTAAGCACCACAAAAAAAAACACTATTTAATTCATTTTTAATATTCAAAGCAAGCTCCTCCATCCACGTCCCTATGCTTTATTTTGTTGAGATATCGCATAGTTACAGGACATAAGTCCATCTAGTTCAACCAATAGATGGACAAAAAAAAACACTATATATACACGTTCCTGCAATCCTATCACCACAGTTGATCCAGAAAAAGGCAAAAAACCCCAATAAAACATGATCCAATTTGCTCCAGCAGGGGGAAAAAGTCCTTCCTGATCCCCCAAGAGGCAATCGGATATTCCCTGGATCACCTTTATCTATAAATATTAGTATCCATTTATATATGTGTATTATGTGTTTCACTTTCAAAAACACCCCCTAGCATTTCTGGCCATCTTGAGTAAGGACAGTTGATTCATGTAGCATTTACTTCCTGGAATCCATCTGCTCTTAGCTCAAGCATGCACCCAGGAGAGCGTGCTTAGCTGAGAAAAATCCTCCACCTTTCCTCCCCTACTGAAGACCCCCAAGATGTATAACATAATTTGCCTAGGCAAGAAACCAGGATGTAACTAAAGAAATGTAAAGAAAAAAAGTAAATATGATATACTTTCCTATTTATTTACTAATGCTAGTAGCATGAGGATAAAAATAATCAATATTGATTGAGAGAGTGAAGTTCCACTTTAGGAAGCAGTGCAAGGAAGGTATTGTCTTACATTAAATGGTGGGAACAGGGGGTGGACACTCCACCTAGTGAGGTAGCACTCAATTCCTCAGGCTACATTCACACCTAAGCGTCACAATTTCAAACATTTTTTTCAAGGTTTTTTTTTCGAGTTTTTTGGATCAGAATTGCATATTCTTGCGGCATTTGTCAGGCATTTTTTCCAGTCGTTTTTTAACTAAGCGGTTGGAGTGCCACTGAAAAAGGGGAGGAGAGTTGCTGTGGGAGCAGAAAACATGCTACAAAATGCTTGAAATAATAAAAAATAATGCTTTAAAACGTTAACGTTGTGCTTTTCAGGCGTTTCCACTGAAGTCTATAGGTACAAAAACATTCAATTCTACCTGAAAAGTAGCTCATGCAAGCGAAACAACACTCCGATGTGAACAAGAGCTATTGAAAACAATAGGCTTTTATTTGTTGAGCATTTTTGAGCTTCGAGCTACAAGCTACAAAATGCTCAAGTGTGAATCGGGATTTAGGCTGGATTCACACCTATGCATTTTTAGTGCTTTTTGCATTTTGCAGATTTGCACTACAGTCCATTAAACATTGTTTATTATGGAACACGTTCTGTAGTGCAAATCTGCAAAATGCAAAAAGCACTAAAAATGCATAGGTGTGAATCCAGCCTTAGAGTTCTAACCCCTTCTGTGGGAAACCAATAAAAAAAAATGGCGTACGATGGTTCTAATAAACAATATAGCTCCGGGTGCTCAGTCCACAAGACCTATTTACAAAGAGAGTCATCAGAGTCTGGGTCAAACCAGTGACCTAAATAAAGCAACCGGCTGCTAACTAACAGTACAGTGCCACAAGCAGTACCCAGTGGCTAAGACACATTCCAGTCTAGCCCATCAACCTTCAGTCTAAGTATGTCCTCCAAAGCTATTGTCAAGGATACACCAATCTGGATAGTTACTATGTAGAGACCAGCTCAAGCAGTATGCAGATGAAGTTCTTGATTGAGAAAAAAATAATCACCATACCTAGAGGTAAAGGGCCATTTCTTTGTTCTTGGCAGCCGACTAAGCAGCAGAGAAGGAAAGGTTAATATGTATTGCTTGGGAGGGATCTAACAGTAACCCCACTGGAGGATTTACCCTCAGTTCCTGTTCTGGTGACAACCCAAAATGTGGAATTTTCTTTTGCTGTCAATGATAACAGTCACCAGGACAAATATAGGCAGCGAACCTCTTCAATGGCAAAACCCAAAAGGTGTTTTAATCCCCCCCACTCTATTCAAAGCTAGAGAAAAGAAACTGCCCTCAGTTATACCGTAAGGACTCTACATATGCACATTTTTCACATGTACAATCAAAGCTGTATACTTGGGTCATTATACATACATCACTAATAAGCATTGGCTACCAATTTTGCATTAAAATTGTAGATACCCCTCTAAGTATATTAGAAAGTGGCAGGCACCTGTGTACTGTATACTTTAAAGAGAACCTGTCACCCAGATAAATACAGCACAGAAAAATCAAGTATAGGCAGTTTTTACATAAAGGGTCCGATCAGGTCAGGTTTCAGCACCTGATGGGACGGTCCATTTACCCCTATGGACTGGCAGATGTAAACAGACTTGTGTCTGTGACTTGTGTCTGTTTACACCCACCTACCTCCAATCTTATCCGGCTCGCTATAAGAAACGGAAGGGGATCTGTCCGCTTCCGTCTAGGTGGATCAGATTGGACGGCAGTCAGGTGTAAATGGACAGCGGAGTCTGTTTATTCCCAGCCATCCATACAGCAGTGCAGACTTTGTCCGTGTCTGCTCTGCAGAAACTGAGCAGACACAGACCCGTCATCCGCCCGTCCTGATCAGCAGGGGAGCAGTGGACAGATCCCCTGATGATCAAAACAGAGTTCACTCAGTGTGAAAGGGGCCTACATGCTGACTTTCATTGTTATTTCTTTTTCATAAATAATTTTTTATTTGCTTTCAATGTGCCTTTGCATGTGCTAGAAAAATTAACTAACTCTTTACCCCTCCCTCCTTGAATATCAAAGCACTCTACTCTTAAGCCTGGTACACACTATCAGTTTTTTTTTCTTCAACCCAGTGGGCTGAACGAAAAAAAAACTGAAGAGCTTGGGAGGACATCCCAGACTAAAAATCTGATGTTAGTACAGGGATCTTCCCGCTGAGCTATTGAGGTCTGACAGGGGGACCGCCCCACCCACCAGAGAACACTGGTTATCACTTGCAGCCATTGGCTGCCAGCTCTGATCGGATGCTGATTGGATGCTGGTTTTCCAGCATGCCCTTTGGACAGAAGCCGGCCATTCGGACAGGACAGGCTGGTGTACACATGGGACGTGTTGGCTGGTTTCTATTGATATCTGGCCTGTGTGGTGTACCAGGCTTTAGTATCTAATTACTATTTGTGCTTGTTTAAGGGCTTGTTCCCTCCGGCACATTGATATAAGCTGTTTTAGAGTGTGGGCTGGTGCCTGTTGTATACGGGCGATGAAGGGCAGTGCCTTACATATTGACAACTCATGGCATTGTTTATGTTAAACTTATTGAAATGTCACAAATGAAATTTTTTTCATTCCTATGCACTACAGTACAATGCCTGGTGATGTCACGAGGTGGGGTCTGCTGCACTGCTAAAAAATGCAGTATATTCACATTTTTACGCAATGCCCTGTAACCCACCTCAAGTTAGCATTGTAGTGTGAACAGGGCACATAGAAAACAATTGTTTTCTATGTACCCTAGCAGTGAGTGGACATTGTTCTGAGCAGAATAACGTAGGTCACCGCACATAATTTGAATAAGCTCTTAATCCTCCACCCCTCCCTTTGCATCCCTACATAACCTTTATGCAACTGGTGGGGGAGGAGTGAAGGGGAATACTATAGAGTATAACTTGAGTCCGCTGTGGTAGCTGACGTCACTTCCAAGATGGTGGCACCATGCAGCACTCCCAGTCCTTTCACATGTCTACAGGAGGTAGACTTTTACTGGTAGATAACATGCATAAAGTATGTTAAATGCACATAATCTTATGGGAATCTTTTTTCTGAAATAAATGGTCTGGCAACAGGTCTCTAACCTGCTACTGGATATTTTAAACAGTACATAGAGGGAGTAGATATTTCAAAAATACCAAGAGAACTAAAAGCTTCCTTCCCTTAACATGGACATTAACAACTTCCATTGCGTACAAGTGCTTAATGATTGACCCAATTGCAATGAAATGCTTAGATTTTTTTTCTAGATGAATATTTGTCAAGGCACTGTACTGTTTATCTTAGCTCTACAAAGCTGAATTCCAAGTAGGCAGCTTTATTGTTGGCAGGTAGGTGTGGAAAGACTATGTTCCTATGATTTCTTGTTGAAATCTCATACCTTTTTTTTTTTTTTCATTGAGCACTCATGTTTGACCTGAGCTGACACCGTGCGCTGTTACAGCATGTCATTTTTATTAACCTGTTATTCAGCATTTCAGAATATAGAGCAGAAGCAAAAAAAAAACATAAAGCTGCAGCCATTTGGACCTCAAAGACGAAACTTCACAAAGTCCAACTGTGTGTCCCTAAGGCTGGGTTCACACTGGTCCGACAAACGCTCCGACATTGGGAGCTCATGTCGCATGACGTGTGAAATGTAATGTTTCCCTATGGGAGCCGTCCTAACTGGTCCGACACAAGTCGTTCCGACTTTAGAAATGCTCCCTGTACTACTTTGGTCCGACTTTGATCCTACTTCAGCCTATTGACTATCATTGAAGTCGGATCAAAGTCGGATTGCCGTCTCGCATGATCCGACTTCGGCACGCGACTTGTGCTCAGATGATCTTGAGGGGGAACTCCGCGCCAAATTTTAAATAAAAATCCGGCATGGGTTCCCCCTCCAAGAGCATACCAGGCCCTTGGGTCTGGTATGGACCTTGAGGGGAACCCCCTACGCCGAAAAAACGGCGTGGGGGGTCCCCCCCAATCCATACCAGACCCTTATCCGAGCACGCAGCCCGGCCGGACAGGAATGGGGGTGGGGACGAGCGAGCGCCCCCCCCCCCTCCTGAACCGTACCAGGCCGCATGCCCTCAACATGGGGGGGTTGTTGCCTTGGGGGAGGGGGGCGCGCTGCGGCCCCCCCACCCCAAAGCACCTTGTCCCCATGTTGATGAGGACAAGGGCCTCTTCCCGACAACCCTGGCCGTTGGTTGTCGGGGTCTGCGGGCGGGGGGCTTATCGGAATCCGGGAGCCCCCTTTAATAAGGGGGCCCCCAGATCCCGGCCCCCCACCCTATGTGAATTGAGTATGGGGTACATGGTACCCCTACTCATTCACCTAGGGAAAAAGTGTCAATTTAAAAAAAAAACACTACACAGATTTTTAAAGTATTTTATTAGACAGCTCCGGGGGTCTTCTTCCGACTTCGGGGGTCTCTCCGGTTCTTCTCCGCGCTCTCCGGGTCTTCTGCTCCTCCTCTCTCTTCTGCTCTTTTGCCGCTCTTTTGCTAAAGAGGAGGAGCCCGGTCTGCTGCCTTCTTCTCTTCGGGGGTCTCTCCGGTTCTTCTCCGCGCTCTCCGGATCTTCTGCCGGGCTCCTCCTCTCTCTTCTGCTCTTTTGCCGCTCTTTTGCTAAAGAGGAGGAGCCCGGTCTTCAATCTTCTGCCTTCTGCCCTCTTCTCTTCTCCTGATGTTGACACGACGCTCTCTCCGGCTAGAATGCTCTCTGTGCGCTCTGCTCTGACTTATATAGGCGGTGACCCCGCCCTCTTATGCCGTCACAGTCCCTGGGCATGCTGGGACTGTGACGTTTTAGGGGGCGTGGTCATCACCCGATGACCACGCCCCCTGTATGCCGTCATAGTCCCAGCATGCCCAGGGACTGTGACGGCATAAGAGGGCGGGGTCACCGCCTATATAAGTCAGAGCAGAGCGCACAGAGAGCATTCTAGCCGGAGAGAGCGTCGTGTCAACATCAGGAGAAGAGAAGAGGGCAGAAGGCAGAAGATTGAAGACCGGGCTCCTCCTCTTTAGCAAAAGAGCGGCAAAAGAGCAGAAGAGAGAGGAGGAGCCCGGCAGAAGACCCGGAGAGCGCGGAGAAGAACCGGAGAGACCCCCGAAGAGAAGAAGGCAGCAGACCGGGCTCCTCCTCTTTAGCAAAAGAGCGGCAAAAGAGCAGAAGAGAGAGGAGGAGCCCGGCAGAAGACCCGGAGAGCGCGGAGAAGAACCGGAGAGACCCCCGAAGTCGGAAGAAGACCCCCGGAGCTGTCTAATAAAATACTTTAAAAATCTGTGTAGTGTTTTTTTTTTTTAAATTGACACTTTTTCCCTAGGTGAATGAGTAGGGGTACCATGTACCCCATACTCAATTCACATAGGGTGGGGGGCCGGGATCTGGGGGCCCCCTTATTAAAGGGGGCTCCCGGATTCCGATAAGCCCCCCGCCCGCAGACCCCGACAACCAACGGCCAGGGTTGTCGGGAAGAGGCCCTTGTCCTCATCAACATGGGGACAAGGTGCTTTGGGCTGGGGGGGCCGCAGCGCGCCCCCTCCCCCAAGGCACCAACCCCCCCATGTTGAGGGCATGCGGCCTGGTACGGTTCAGGAGGGGGGGGGGGCGCTCGCTCGTCCCCACCCCCATTCCTGTCCGGCCGGGCTGCGTGCTCGGATAAGGGTCTGGTATGGATTGGGGGGGACCCCCGCACGCCGCCTTTTCGGCGTAGGGGGTTCCCCTCAAGGTCCATACCAGACCCAAGGGCCTGGTATGCTCTTGGAGGGGGAACCCATGCCGGATTTTTATTTAAAATTTGGCGCGGAGTTCCCCCTCAAGATTCATACCAAACACAGTGTCGGGCATTGGCGGGGATCCAAGTCGGATCCCCGTTCATTGAAAGTCGGACACATGCCGGCTTCATGTCGCAGGGCAAAGTCGGATCCAAAGTAGGACGGCTGTCGTGTCGCACCAGTGTGAACCCAGCCTAAACGTTACAGACTCTCAGCTTAGTAATAAAAGATTGGAACCATGTGAAGGAGAGCCAAATTTTATTTGTTTTGTCACCACCTGATAAGAATTTGCAGGCTGAGCTGGAGAAATGTGATATTTTGAAAAGAAATACTGACGTACACACCTAATTACATAGTTATGTGCTTAAAGCCAACCTCAAGAGGTAATACTGTCACTTTTTTCATTTCTGTCTGTAACCCCATTGGGCAGATTATCCCTCAGTCCTGTCCCTTTGCCGCCTGTATAGTAAATGGTAGGTGCTGTCATCAGACAGGAAAGCACTCACTGGCAGGAAGTGAGGGGAAATCTTCCCCAAAGGGGTACACATGGCAATGACAGAGACCCTAACTGTTCCCCACTCTGTCCAAAAACAAATAAAAAAAAAAAGTGACTGGAACTTTAATATTTACCTCTATATTGGAAGGAATATAACATGATAACAACCCCTGACAGAGTCTGTGTCCTATCCATAACTAGGAAAATGTTTTGCCTTTAGATATACTTAAACAAAGTGAAAGCCCAAGTCAAGCAAAAAAAAGTTTTTCCATGTAGTGGGGCTGTGCCTGTACTAAACGGGTCAACTGCTTGTTTTTGTCTAGAGGATTGGAGACAGTTAATACTCACCCGATCCTCAGCTACACTTGCAAACAGCACTCCCCCACAATCCAGCAGTGGACTGTTCCTTACGTCCTCACGTCCAGAGCAGGTCTAAGGGCTTGATGACGTCAGGAACAGTCCACCAAACAAGACTGCTAGACTGTAGGGGTACAGGAGCCACAGGGAATGGACTTGTGCAGGGAGGATCGCAGGATTTGGTAAGTATATCTCCTTTTCCCAATCCCCTAGACAAAAACGAGTCATTGACCCGTGCAATGCGGGCACAGCCCCACTGCATGGGAAAACTTTTTTTTTGCCCGGAGTTGGGCTTTAAAGCTTCTAAAAGAGAACTAAACCCAAATCCTGTAGATAAAGCCCAATTGTAGAATATTTGAAAATCCTCCCTAGCAGGGTTAACTGCTCGTTTAGTCTAGGGGACAGTAAAAGCACTTTGACTTACCTGATTCTCCACCCCCTCCGGCTAATGACACTTTGGTGTGGACTGTCCCTCTGCATCATCATGTCTAATGCAAGGTTATGAACCCTGCATTGGTCTTGATGACGTCAAGACCTTAGACCAGTAGAGCATGGAGAAGAGATGCTTTGAGTACTGGCTTTGCGGTGTGATAGAGAGCAGGATTAATTAAGTAAATGTTTTCTATATCTCCTAGACTTTATATGTTTCCCAGGCTTTAACTACTACTAGTTTACTAGAATCCCTTGCAGAGGGAATTCCTGTTCCCCGTAATTTTTTTAATGCTGTCTGTGCTCCCGTTAGGGAGATTCACCCTCTCAATTTGTCTTGTTTACCTTTATTACCGAAAGCAAAGAAAAAGAAAATCCAAAATTTTGAGTTGTCCCCAAAACAACGGAGGGGAAGTCTTCCAATGGAGACACTAGTTTTGGTTCACTTCCTGTTTTAGCTATGGGACAGGAAGTGAAGGGATATCTCCTCAATGGAACACAGATAGTAAAAATGAACCCTTACAGAGGTCAGAACCCTTATTCTATCTAAAATGAAAAAATAAGTTCCCTTTAATTCTACTTTAATTCAATTTGATTCTAAGGTTTTTATCATTTTTGAAATCATTAGCTGTAAGAAATCATCCAGTGTTTTAAAGTAATTTTGCCATCAGTGCCTGAATAGTAGCTTATCTGCTCTTAGCATCATCAGCCTACCTGGATGAAGGCACAGGGAGTTCTTGAGATCAAGATTTTGTTTGCAGCAGCCAATTGGAGTTGAGTAGTGTGCAGTTGAGTAGTGCTGCTATGCTTACTTCTGACTAGTGTCCGAGTAGGTCCATCCTGAATTACATTCATTTATAGAAGGCAATACTATTACCACGGCTAAGCTACTTTCACACTGATTCCCTGCAAAAATGCTTATGCGCTTTGCTGTGATTTTACTGCATTTGCAGTGGGTTTACAAAGGGCATGTGGCTCAAAAACTGCACCAAAAACGTATCGTGGGTGTGTTTTTGCAGCTTTTTCCATTGCTTTCAATGGAAAAGTGCTTTTTTTTTAACTCCCCAAACATGCTCCAAAAATTCTGCAAGCAGGATTTTTTTTTTCCTGCAACAGAAGCACACCACCCCAGTATGAACACATTCATTGATTTTAAAGGGAAGCACACTGAGCTTTTCTCAGTGTGAAAGCAGCCACAGTGTATAACCATACAACTTGCAACATTGAAATGAATTTGCCATTTAATTGCCCATGTTGCCATATTGCCAAGTACCTTCACTAGATACAAAGTATCACTATCCTGTTTATTTTTAATAGTTTAACATAGCTGTCATGAAAATAACATAGCTTTAACATAGCTGAAAAAATGAAAATACTACTCTTTATGCCATTTACAAGATCATTAATGAATAGATTTAGTTGAATTGGTTTTCTCAATGGAAATGGAACAATCACTTCATGGAATTTGTCTTTAGATTTGACTACAGCTAGACATCCATATACTGTATGTATTACATAACCATGCTGCAGAACATTAATATACTGCTAAACTTCTTCAAAGACCTAAACAAGAATTGTCATATTGTTTTAGCACAGTTGTGTGTATTGGCCTATGGCAGGCTCACCCTTAGGGATGTGTGCAAAGTGTTTCAGGTAGACGTGGATACAACAAACACAGCTTTAATAAAAAGTCTGCTTGTCATAATAGGCTTATTTCCTTGTACGTAGAACATTCACCTTCTTCCTCCCGGGTTGCTCCCAGAGATACCATTGCAATACAACCTACGCAATTAGTTTTCACAGGTGGCTGTTTCGCCTGCAGTTAAACTGCTTTCTTATTTCTCTAGCAAGTCATAGCAGAGCAAATATATATAAAAACATTTCAGATATGAAATAAACATTTTTTTTAATGCAGCTGGGATCTAAAGCATCCTGTCTATCTGACCATAAGCTGAGAGCCAGTCCAGACACTTTATGTAAAGCATCCCCGTTGATCTATAGGGGCAGAGCACACAGGGAGCAGGCTAAGAATATTAATGGAGACCAGTAAACAATGTACACAATATCTTTAAGCATACATACTTGCATATAATCAACACTCTGGAATGCGATTATGGGAAAAAATGTATGAAATGCAACCAAGTGAAAACGAACCTAAACATTTATTTATGAGCAAAAGGCAGTGTTTGCTTAGTGCTGTAAGACAGAATTTTTGCAATGACTTTTATCCTGATTGTATTATTAGATCATATCTCTTTTGTAGCAAAATGTACCCAGCCTGTACTGCTGAACCCTGAAAAAATTCCTATGTAAATACTGACTTTTTACAAGTCAACATTTTTAGAGGCACACTTCCATAGCTCCCAGTTGTCCTTGATTTCCAAGGAACTGTCCATGATTTGGAACAAAGTCCCTCTTTCCTCTTCATTTGTCTAATTCCCTTTTAAGGGGGCATGACAGGGGCGTGTCCTATGCCTGCATACCTTTGCTAATAGGTGTCCCTCGTTCCCATCTCAAAAAGTTGGGAGCTATGCACTTCACTGAAAGTGGAGTTAAACTCACTGACAAATAGGATCTCATAACAGATCCTATTGGTCTCTTCTGTCATAGACCCTTCATTGTTTGTGTTGACTGAGCTGTGCATGCTAAGCTCTGCATACATTTACGGCACAATTCTGTGCCCTGATGATATGACTCCCATGTGCATGCACTGGAGTGACATTGTTACAGTCCAGCCAACCTGGAAGGAAGATTGGGAGAAGATGGCGGCACATGTAATAAGCTCACTAAAAGCTCCTAGGACCCAATTTTGTTTTTTTAATATTATTGTGGAGATTTGATTCCACTTTATTGTGTATATATAGCATATATATATATATATATATATATATATATATATATATATATATATATATATATATATATATATATATATATTAGCTTTGGATGGAGTGTGGAAGGGTTAAACCCCTTTTAGGTTTTTATACTGTAGCTGCCTGTGTCCCTACTGAAAAGATGCACCCTCTCTACTAGTCCTGATGACCATTTGCAGTACTACTGAAAGAATAAGAAATCCAAAATGTCAACAAATCAGGTAAGGAGAAATCATCCGATAGGGACACTTACGACAACTAAAAGGAAATTTCAACACACTTTGTAGAGCTTTCTTCTCACTTCATGTTAAGTCCCCATATCTCAAGGGAAATCTCTTTAAGGGAAGGGAACACACCGCAAAAATGAAACTAACAGGAGTTTTAGTCCTTGCCTACTCTTTCCAAAACTAAAAAGTTACATTTTGGTTACACACAGACTTTACCTAAAGGCTTGTATACACTATAAGAAAATCAGGCAAACATTTTCATTCAAAGAATTTTCGTACGATTTTCAGATAGTGTGTACACAACTTTCGACAGGAGATTACGTATTTTCTTACAAAAATTCCCGAAGGTACAAACTCCAAAATTTTTCTCGTACGGGAACAGAACAAATGTTTTTCAGTTAATGTGTACCATTTTTGTACGATTTTCGCCAGGAAAGAAAGACTGCGCATAATCAGAAACAGACAACAACAAAAAAGCCTTTGTAGTACGAGAATTTTCATGGGAATATTTGTACGAATTTGTTCATTGGTTCTGACTTGCTGTGAAACGAACATTTGCCCTATTTTCTTATATTGTGTACCTCACTTTATATACCCCTTCCCACCTTTGTGGCCTCCTGCCCTGTGTGCAGTCTGGCAGACAAACATCTAGTGCCAGGCTGCCTGTTTGTGTACATAGACTTGAATGAGATATGGCTTGGGAATTAATAAAGGTGGGTCTCCAGATAGACTAAAAGACATAAAACAAAGCAAAGCATTTGCTGAATTATTAATTACAACTTCAGGGAGTACTTAAAAACTTCATACATGATCTTGACTTAAAGCCGTGTACAAACGACCGGACTTTTCGACCGGACTGGTCCGACTGAACGAATCCGTCAGACAACCCGACCGTGTGTGAGCTTCGTCGGACCTTCAGCGGTCTTTTTCTGTCGAAAATCAGACGGACTTTAGATTTGGAACATGTTTCAAATCTTTCCGACGGACTCGAGTCCGGTCGAAAAATCCATTCGTCTGTATGCTAGTCCAACGGACAAAAAAGCACGGAAAGTCCGTCGGAAAGACCGTCGGATCTTTGATGCTGAAAAGTCCGCTCGTGTGTACGCGGCATTACAGGTATACATTTTAGAATGTACATAAAGTTATCTGGATTCTTCCAGAAGATGCTTTTAGGACTGCCGAAACAATGGTATGTTTAAACACAACTGATAAAGCTGCATAGCAGCAGAATAAAAAAATAGAGAAAAGATAATTATTGGAGCAAACTACAACGTAAGTAGTAAGTAAGTAATGTTACGCTGGTATATGGTTCCATCGAGGTTGGCTTTCTGTATCCCAGGTACCTCCTCGAACAGTTTCAGGGGGTGTGTACAGGAGGGCACAGCTTACCATGTTTGGTGGATGTGCCCGAAAGTGAAAAGGTTCTGGATTCTGATAACTATATCATATAATGTACTCTTTGACCCAGGTCAGCCCTAAAAAAAACCCTGTAGGTGTTGCTGAACCATCCAATAAAGGAAGCACAGGGCTGTACAAGAAAGCCGATCTTGTTCATATTCATAGTAGCAACTATAACAATACCCAGATCTTGAAATCATTGACCATATCATTTGACCTAGTAAAGACAAAAATGTCAAGGATAATGACAAATTAAAAACTTTCTGCTATTCTGAATGGTAAAGTTATTTGAGAAAACCTGGGCTCCTTGGCTAACTTATATATCTGGAGAAAAACAATACGTTTTTAGTTTAGACCCATGGAATGGACTGGTTGGAATTTTCTTTCACTAGGTATCTTTCCTTTCTTTGGCCTTTCTTCCCTTCTTCTCCCCTTTCAATTTACTTTTAAATACATCTCTTATAACTGTACAATGAGAGCTCATTCTTCTTGTTTGGTGCTCAAGAATGCACAATGTTTCCTATGGGGAACTCCCCAAGGGCAACTGCAATATTCTGCCTTAGTCTATCTCACCAGCTTCTCTCCCACAAAGGAGGACCTTCTCCTACCAGGTGGGAGGGGGGGGGCACCATTCTGTGGTGGACTGTTCTACCTGTTATAACAGTCAGATATCTTTTCATCATTATTCAAATGTTACTGAATTAGAATACTGTGCATGTGTTGTTGAAACATTGTGTAGATATATTCATACATAGCATTGTATTCTTTTGTACCTCTCCTTTCTTACGATGACAATAAAAACTATTGAAAGAAAAAAAGATAATGGCCTAATTGATACTTTTTTGACATATCCATCAATTTAGGTAGGTTAAAGTGTATGTAAACGCTAATCTTATTATGTATTTCTCATATTTGCTCCCTTTTGGTCTATTAAATATACCATTATAATTGTTTTATTATATCAAAATCTTTAGCGTTTCAGGAGTGTCAGAAGCTGATATCCCTTGCCATACACTCTGAACCATATGTCACTACAGGACACTGTAGTGGATTTGGGTCAAAGGGGTCAAAGGATGGAACCACAATGTGCACTGAGGCATCTGGCATCTAACACTCCTGTAAGTGTCTCTGATGCTGAAGATTCTGACAAAGGCTTTAGTACTTGGAGCAAACTTAGGAGACATGGGCTACTGGGGAGGTATTGGAAAAAAAAACAATAAAAACAACATTGACCCCTTCAAAAAATTTCATTTTTTTTTTCTTCTTCTGTGCAGTTGGAACTGGGATTCTTGCGCTGCAAAATATTTTAGTTTGTGTATATATTTATGTAATGCTCTGAAGATCTTCTTTTAAAATATTTTGTTTGGACGTGTTACTGTACCATAATTGGAGAACCTTAGAGTTAGACTTTTACAATTATTTTCAGTTTATACCACTTGAGAATTTTACAGGGACGTGTGCCCCTGTACGTGTCAAACACTAGAGTTGCTGAAATGGCAGTATTTCAGTGTGACCCTGTAAAACTCAAGTAAAATATATCCCTGGAGCACTACAACAAATGGTAGAAAGCTATTCATTGTTTAGTAACATAGAGCAAGGTAAAATCTGAAACACAATCCAAAATAAATTAGCTAAAAAGTGTTGGGTGAATATTGTTTTGTTTACAGAATTCAGTTATTGACAGCAATAGACATGAACTTTTCCATTAGTAAACCCTTCTGCCAAGCATATTTACCAAGTATCAGGATAAAAATGAGATGATAAATAGGGTATCGTTATAAAATAGAATGACACTAAATTCAACAATGGAAAGAAATGGAGAGTCCCGACATTTGTAATACACCACACATTTTTACATTGGTAAAGAGCTACTGACTGTGACTTGAGGCTTTATAAATGGTCACTGAACCCCATAACAACCTCAGCTCACTTTCTGAACCTGGTAAATGAATAAATCAGTCAATTAATTATATTGATACAATGTCCTATGGAAAGGCTGTGGATATTTAGACTCCAGTAGTTATCACAGGGCCACAGAACTACAGTGACATCCATGCTGGAAATACAGATTGAAATTTGGCTAGCTCAGCAAGGACCAACCAAATTCTTATCATAGTGTGGCCATCCTTGCTCAATAAAAGTTCATTGTTTGATCGACTGCTAATGAACAGAAAAGTTGGAAAACCTTTTCTGTTCAGCAGCTACAGCTGCTGATTAGTGTATTTTTGCAGCAGCCGCTCTTAAAATATGATGGGGTTGATTTACTAAAGGCAAATCCACTTTGCACTACAAGTGCACTGCAGGTGCACTTGGATGTGAAGTCGCTGTAGATCTGATGGGAAGATCTGAAATAAGGGGAAGCTCTGCTGATTTTACCATCCAATGATGTACAAACAAAAATGCTGTTTTTTATTTTCCTTGCATGGCCCCCTCAGATCTACAGTGACTGCACTTCCATGTGCACTTGTAGTGCAAAGTGGATTTGCCTTTAATAAATAAACCCCAATATCTTGGTGGGGGAAAGGGAATGCTCCATCCCCCTTGTTTTTGTGGATGGAGGACTAAGCATGTATGTAGTAGCTAGCTTTAGCCTGCAGCTGCTTACTCACTACAAGTGAGCTGTAGGTAAACAGCTAGTCCACCATCTTTGTGGATATGTCCTAAATATTAAGCACTGCATAGAGAATGGTACATTACCTGTAGTGTTCCAGACTATGAGAATGGAACCAGTCATTAGGGTAGAACCCTATCAGCTGGAAGCTGTCACTGTCTGATTCACTATTTTGAACACAGTAATCGCACTCGAAATCCTCAGATGTTACACTGCCATGTAAATCAGACAATGGCAGTCTACCTGCAGCTGATATATCAGACAATGACAGTCTTCGTCAGAAAAGTATGACGACAGACTTATGACAGATATCCTAAAGACTCTCAAGTTGTTCTCAATATTGATGTACTATTACATTGATCATGCTCAGTGATGCCTAAATGTATATGTCACAACACAGGAATGAAATTAAAAAATGTACCCATTTAGGCTGCATTCACACCTGAGCGTTTCAAAGTTGTGCGTTTTTACTGCGCTTTTGCCACGATTTTGCCGCAATTTTGTACAGGTCACCAATGTAAAATGCAGAAAAATACCTATAATCTGCCCCAAAGAAGCTCATGTTCTTTTTTGAGCTTAAGGCGTTTTTCAGATGTTTTGCATCAGGTGACAAAACACTCAGATGTGAACAGGGGCCATTAAAATGAATGAGAATTTGCTTGTTGGGCGTTTTTCAGGCGTTTTTTCAGGCGTTTTTTCAGGCGTTTTACGAGCTGAAAATGCTCAGGTGTGAATGCAGCCTTAATGTTCAACAGGAAACTACATGGCACTATTGCCCCAAAAAAGTAGTAAAACGTAAACAAAGCTAAAATTATGTATATGAAATAGTATATTAATATAAACTCTACTACAATATTGCAAAGAAAATTAATATAAGCGGCGCTTAAATAACACTTCCAAAGTGATATAGTGAATGCCTGTTTTCACAGACCTACAACGTAAACAAACCAATAATATATTACATAAATCACCCTGTGCCAGTAGTGAAAAAAATATAATCTATATATGTAAATGATAAAGTCCATAAACTTGATGCAATCGTCGATTATGTGTAGAATTTCTCTAATTATCCACCACACCCGAGTGTCAGTGATTCCTCTCCCGTCAAATAAAACACTCACCAACTATATATCCCTCGCACTACCGTGCTCGACAAAAAGACGTGAAAAAACCTCACGGAAAGGTTTAACAGATCCTCCAAATTCCATCCGTGTAAATACAGGATCACTCCACATGTAAATAAAAATGCACTAATAGTGTGATACCGTAAAAGCAAATTTAATAGCCACTGTGTAAACTTCAATCATTACACTCACATGAATCTCTTTTAAAACGAGCAACAAATATCACAGCAAACTTCCAGTAAGTGCCCAAACCAGTGCAATATGGTCACGACGGACCCGAGGTGTGTGGATATAATCTCACTACCACTCGCTCCTTGGGCTTGGATCTCCGCTTCCTGAATCGGCTTAGCACGTCACACGCTAGCTCAGATGGTTGCCAAAGGGGCATGGCTGTACGGCAACCATCTGAGCTAGCGTGTGACATGTGACGTGCTAAGCCGATTCAGGAAGCGGAGATCCAAGCCCCAATAGCGAGTGGTGGTGAGATTATATCCGCACACCTCGGGTCCGCTGTGACCATATTGCACTGGTTTGGGCACTTACTGGAAGTTTGCTGTGATATTTTTTGCTTGTTTTAAAAGAGATTCATGTGAGTGTAATGATTGAAGCTTACACAGTGGCTATTAAATTTGCTTTTACGGTATCACACTATTATTGCATTTTTATTTACATGTGGAGTGATCCTGTATTTACACAGATGGAATTTGGAGGATCTGTTAAACTTTTCTGTGAGGTCTTCTCACGTCTTTTTGCCGAGCACGACAGTGCGAGGCATTTCTAGTTGGTGAGTGTTTTATCTGACGGGAGAGGAATCACTGACACTCGGGTGTGGTGGATAATTAGAGAAATTCTACACATAATCAATGATTGCATCAAGTTTATGGACTTTATCATTTACATATATAGATTATATATTTTTTTCACTACTGGCACAGGGTGATTTATGTAATATATTATTAGTTTGTTTATGTTGTAGGTCTGTGAAAACAGGCATTCACTATATCACTTTGGAAGTGTTATTTAAGCGCCGCTTATATTAATTTTCTTTGCAATATTGTAGTAGAGTTTAAATTAATACACTAGTTCACATTTATTTATTTAAAGTGGCAGCTTCACCTAAATATTTCTTTAATCTGTAAGCGCAGTGGTGGGAACTCAAGAGGGGCGGATTTTGCTTGGTTACCATTGGTAAAATCATTTATAGTTACTTCGATTTTAATCGTCATAAAATGCTGTTTCTCAGCTGTGGATACTTAAAATATGTTAAACTGCTACTTACCTTGCTTAGGCAGCACCTACAGGTCCTATTTGCCTATAGAGCACAGTAGGACCCCAGAAATCCAGGGAAGGTACTCAGTGGGCAAACTATAACTTTTATATAGCTTATCTTATAAACAGTATAAGACAACTCTTCAACAATTAACCTCCCTCCCACTTCTCTCCAACACCTCCTGGGATTCATGTGTTTTTTAAATACATGTTGGAGCAAAGTTTTACTCACCTAATTCAGATGCCTCTCGCCAGTGCCATTTACAGATGCAGGAAACTAGTAATTCAGCGCTGCAGATGTATCCAAACCAGGAGGTCCCTGACAGTTTTCTGGATCCTGAGTACAGCTAGAGAAGTTCCACATCATGCTGGATGTGAACACCCAAGCGCACAAAGAAGAGAGAAGACTTGGGGCCTAAACACCACGTGGCTGTTGATTTAGGTGGACAATTAGTTAGAGGGGGGTGGGGGGAGAGGAGAGGGAGAACAGCAAAGCTTTGAAGTGAACACCTTTTATAGAAGCCAATCTTTACAGAGCACCCATGCTATGGGTTACTTAAACGCCAGTTACCCCTTAGTGGTTATTAATATGAGTACATGTTTTCCTAACAATCCAATATACTTTGTAATAACTAACACTAACAAACTAATAAGTAAAGCTCAAAGTCTCTTTGAGCTCATCTCTCAGCTCTCTGGCCAGTACTGATGTCAACATACTATTTAAACCTCACAAGCTCAGTACTCTGGGCACTACTCCATTCTTTTTGGATTGCCACCTGACCCGACCTCTGCTTGTTACTGAACACACTATTTGGATTGCCTCCTGACCCAAATTTTGCTTGTTCATGACCACATTATTTGGATTTCTGCCTGACCTGACCTCTGCTTGTTGCTGACCTCACAATTTGGATTGCTGCTTGACCCAAATCTGCTTGTTACCGACCATGCTATTTGGATTGGCATCTGACTTGACCTTCACTTTTTACTGACCATGCTATTTGGATTGGCACTTGGCATGACCTCTGCTTCCTACTGATCACACTATTTGGATTGTCTCTTGACCCAGCCTTTGCTTGTTACTGACCATGCTATCTTGATTGTCCCCTGACCTAACCTCTGCTTATTACTGACCACACTATTTGCTGCTTGACCCAGCTCTGCTTGTTACTGACCACGTTATTCGGATTGTCACCTGACCCAACCTTGGTTTGTTACTGGCCATGCTTTTTGGGTTGACGCCTGCCCTAAACTCTGCCAGTTACTGACCAATGCTTTTTGATTTGCCGCCTGACTGACCTCCACTTGTACCTGACCATACTATTTGGATTGACACCTGACCTGACCTTGGCTTGTTACCGACCACTCTATTTGGATTGCAGCCTGACCCCCTCTGCTTGTTACTGGCCACATTGCCTGGATTGCCACCTGACCTGACCTCAGCTTGCTGCTGACTATTCTATCTGGATTGTCCTTAGCTTGCTTGTCATCAGTCTGTCTGTCATCAGACTGTTTGTCATCTACCTGCTGACTATCTGACTGCACACTGTTTTTTCTGGTGGTGCAGTGCAACAGCTCTCTGATGCTTCTCCCGGATTTACTGTTGTCTCAGGCCACCCCTACTATTGGGTACACTCAAGCTCCAGGCCAAACACAGACTGTATGTGGCTTTCTGTTCTTACCTTTACCTAACACATAGTCCACAAAAAAACTGTTTATTACTAGCAAACTTGACTTAAAACTATGTATAGCTGACAGCTCTGTGTTGTAAGAGACTTGATTTTTTTTATACTATTATAGAAAATGTATTATAATGATTGTGAACCAAATTTGCTACTGAAAGTTATGGAGCTGCTCTTCCCCTAATCAAGATTCCTGCAAAGCCTGATTTTTCAGCTATGTTTGGCTTGCAAACCACAGCCAGGACGGTCAATCCTACTGTTAAATTTCCACTACAACATAATTGCCAAGGCAGAGATCACAGCCAAGGGTATTTAAGAAGCTGTGCCTCAAAGGAAATGCTCATGACAAGTTACACCCTAGAGTCCAAAGTGTAAACGTCACTACTGGCTCTGCTACTTTAGTGTCTTCTTCTGAAGAAAGGTGGCAGATATCCCTGGTATGATCATTCCAGGCAAACCCTTGCTTCCTGCCAAAAAGAGATGTTTTGTTTTAGACTGCCAATCTGCACACATTATTAGCAGCATGAAATTATAACTTGCATAAACTTTTTGATAGTAGAGTCAAAAGACAAGTTAAATAAATAAATGCAAAAAAGTAACCTTTACCAAAAGAGGAGGCTACAGCAACCAATGTTCATCAGTATGTTTCTGGAACACCATCTAAGGACAGTGACATCAAGGGAAAAAAGTGCCCCACAAACAGGTGGAGTAATGAAACCAATAGACTTGATAAAAACTTAAAGCTTGAGTTTATTTTTTTATTTTTTAAAATACATACAAGGCATAGTACGTGCATTAAATGAGTGTCCTTTGTGCTGTTGGCTGCTCTCCTCATTTAAATCTTCAGTACTCCACCCCCCCATACCCCTGCAGTGGGGTTAATACAAGGTGCTGAACCTTTTACAGGCTCTCGACAAAAGGGCTGACTATACCCACCCTTTCTGTGCTCGTCCTCCATTCATAGAAGTTGCACTATGGCTTAGGGCAGTGGAAATCGCCCTATGAATGGAGGACGGGTGAATGGATGAAAGGTCTGCCTTCTTAAATCATAGAGCGCTTTTCATTCATGAAGGCTACAGTATAGCATTTATGAAGGCAGGTGGTGCAGAAAGGGCAGGCATAGTCAGCACAAGTGCCTATGAGAGTTCCAGTGGCTTGTATTAACCCCTGCAGCACCAGAAGATTACTACTTTGGAGAATGTGGGGGGGGGGGGGGCCAGAGGACTGAAGATTTAAATGAAGAAAGCAGCCACAAGCACAAGGGTCACTTCTCATTTATTATAAGTAAAGTTCTCTCTGCTGATTTTTTTTTTAATTACCTAAAAACTTGACCTTTTAAAATAAATCTAAAGGCAAAAACTTTTATTTTGGATCCCCATTAAGGAGATTCACCCTCTCTATTTGTCTACTAAACATTTTTCAACAACAGTGAAAATGAAAAAAATCTCATAGGAATAAATGGGAAACTTTGGAATGGGGCACCGGTTTTGTGACCCTTGTGACAACCAGGGATTGCTCTCACTTCTTGTTGTGGTTAAACGACGGAAAGTGAAGGGAAATTTCCCCAATAAGTCACAGATAGCAAATAAACTGACAGAGGTTATAACACCCCCTTACTTCATCCAAAAATGAAAGAAAAAAAGGGGGTTTGACTTTAGTTCTACTTAGTTCTTAAAGCATAAGTAAACCCATCCATAAAACAGTTACCCTTCCGGCACTTGCCGCAAATGTGACACTCCCATAGGTTGTGCTCTAAACCAAACTGTCAAACCATCCTGGCTGGTGTCATAACTGATCACGTATACAGCATCATGGCAGTTATAGATTAAACAGAGGCCAAGATGGCAGCTTCCTTGGCTGAAAATGATAGGAGGGTTTACTTCCACTTTAAATATACTTAACATAAAACCAATAAATTTGCCAGCACATTGTGAAAAGGCAGCGACAGGAAAAGTTAGTTAAAGCTGAACTCTAGGCAAACAGCTAAATTCCCCAAATAAATGTACATCCAGTATGAAAACGAATTTACCTGCCAACGTATTTGTATTTTTGCCTATCCGGTTCTGAGATTTACACAGCTCTACTGCACAGCACAGGAAGAGACCCGACGTTTGCTGCAGTTTTCAATTTTCACTTACAGGTCACTTCCCCATGCCCACCCTATGAGGGAACAGTGAAAGAAGAAGCAGCAGACTGATGGGTTCATCTTTGTGTCACTCTGCTCTATTCTCCTATCAACATGGCTCCTTGCACTGCAGCACATCTGACTGCTCCCTCCCAATCTCTGAGTTCTAATGCGTAGACTGACCAGTGATAGATACCAAGTCAAATTAAGGTACTTACACTGCTTTTATTAAAAATTGACTGGAGAACTACATTAATGTTTGCCTTTTATATCTGCCTAGAATAAAAAGATTGCATGAAAAGAGGACTTGTTTATCTTTACTTGTGTTTAATGCCACATTTTGCCTTATGGTTCCTCTTGCCCCACTGCTTTCACATGACGAACTGTGTCTTGAGATTCACTATGGGGCAAAAACTGTTCTGACAATTGCTCAGCTTATTTCTAGCAGATCAAAGAGTAAAGTGTACAGTCATGTGGTTAAGATACAGTAGATATATACAGTAATTGGATCCAGCAAATTGAACTTGAAGGTAATGGAGCAGTTCTTTTTTATTTGACTAATGTAACTCTGTTCCCTTCTATTATATTTTTATTACCAGAAAATAGTGAAAAATGTGCAGTCTGGCAATTTACAAAGTAGCCTCATTAATTGGTGTATGATGCTGCCAAATAAATGTGATGCAAGAAGCAAAGTAGGTCATTTTGATTAATTTAAAGAAATATGACAGCATCTTAAACATCCTTATCAAATGCCAAGTGCGTGTCCTGTTTTGATTTGTGCTTTCGTTCTTGAACTAGAATGGTTGAGGATGCCTCCCACTGCTACTTAATGAGGACTCTTTGACTGGCACTGG
The DNA here is from genome assembly GCA_037952925.1 of Lithobates clamitans. Lineage (NCBI taxonomy): Eukaryota > Metazoa > Chordata > Amphibia > Anura > Ranidae > Lithobates > Lithobates clamitans. Next base: position 3,192,126 of record JBBGZY010000216.1, read on the forward strand.
TCTCTGGCAGGATGCAGTAGGGCCGGGAGAAGGGGTGGGCAAGAGGGACGGCTGCCTTGGGCGCAATGGTTTATTGCAGGGATGGGGGCACCCTACCCTAACCCTAAGGAAAGGAGGGGTGCAGTTTGGCATCTTTGCCCTGGGTGCTGGATGACCTTGTCACTGCACTGGCAGGTGCGTGCTGGAGACAAGCTCCATCTTTTAGCACAGCAACCAGGGGGATCAGCTTCATTCATGACACAAGTCACTAGTAAGTGATCTGTCAGCACTGTGGGGCTGTGTGCAGGGCCACTGATAAGGCAGTACCACTGGTCCAGTTGTACTGGGCCCAGGCCTCATCAGCTAAACGGGGGGGGGGGGGGGCGGGGCCCAGGCAGCTTTATTGTTCATTTCTACATAAAGGAATAAATTGATTTTACTAGACCACACCCCTGCTCCGAATTGCTTACCAGGGCTTAAATTACATTTCCCTAGACCCCATCAGGTCAACAGAGGGGCCCAGAAGGTGAGAGCAGAGAATTTACTTTTTTTTTCCATTTTTGGGGCGTAGTGATAAAGTCAGTGTTGCTGTTCTGCTGAATCTGGGGGGGACGTCAGGAAGACTGTACGGGGCCCCATTATTTCTAACAGCAGCACTGGCTCTGCGACCTATCTGCAAATGCAGTGGCTGCTTACTAGCAGCCAGCAAATTAATCATACAGTCCCGTCAGTGCTGGCTGATCTATTACTAGGGATTTGCTGGCTGCTTGTAAACATCCACTGCACCACCAGATAGAACACACAGCCCCACAGAGCTGAGTGTTTGTTCACAATAATAAAAGATCAGGTGACACTGCCAGAACTGTGTGATCTATCTGCCAGTGCAGTGGATAAAAATCTTAGAGAGGGGGGAAGGTGGCTTCAGTGCTTTAATGCAGTGTTGTATGTTTTTAAACATATACTCTTATAGTTCTTTGGAATAGCCAAGTTAAAAATGAACTTATAGCCATATCAGGAATGCCTCTTCTTGTCAGCTTGTGCAGCTAAGGTATCATGTATTAGATTTATTGAATATGTATCTGATAAGTGCACTAAATATAGGCACAGACAGGGATTTTATAGGAACATTGCACCGTTTGCACTCAAGCAAAACTGCCGCTAGATTTATCAATGAAAAGTTCCACAATCCCCCAGTGCCTGCCTATAGTGTTTCAGTGTAGTACAACATAAGGCAAAGCCTGTAACATATTAGTCTTGTCTCACAGTGTTCTGTAATGTACAATTATATTTTAAGCGGAAAAAATAAAAAAAAAATAAAATGAAGCACTATACAGGAAACCAAAGTACATTCTCTGGAAACAATACACAGCCTAGACTGCAGTTAAGGAGCAGATCCAGCAAGTTCTGGTGTATCTCAGAGCAGTAACATTCATTACATAAGTTGATAGGTATGAAGAAAGGTCTCTGTAGGCCTTTCGAAAATTGCACACAGACTATTTAATACAAACCAGAAGCCAGTGACTGCTGGATGAACATCGGATTCGTTCCCACATGGGTAATTTAGCAGGACGTCCTACCTTACCCACCCCTTGCTGCTCTCTATTTGCAGATTTGCAATTATAGGGTGGGACTGGAGGAGAAGGCACAAAGACGAAGGGTTGAGTGTATCTGGATTATGGGAAGAGTCCCTTCGCCCTCCTTCGGATTCCCTCCTCCTTTCTCCTCAGCATGCCTCTACCCCTCCTACAGCATTCTCCAACCACTGCAGGGGAAAGCATGGATGCAGAGCACAGCCTCCCCCCTATTCTAGCATCTGCCTTACCCAATCTCGCCTGGGCCAGCTCCAATAACAACATCTGCTTGGCAGCTTTTCAAACCTAGGGATAGTTATCTAACTGGGGCTTTTGTGCTGCACTGTTTATTCTATGTGAAGAAATGCCTCCTTAGTTGAAAGAGTACTTTAGAAAAAGGCTGCACACAGCTATTAGCAAGTGAGGCACAAGGCTAATAACCCCCACCTGCTTGTCAAATTAATTATGACATCTCAGTCATTAGAGCTCTGAAGAAAGAAAACATGACTGCAAGCTTGTCCTAAGAATAAACACACAGTGCCACAAACTGCCAAGACAGACTACGAAGACAGCTACACAAAGCTGTCATGGACAACATTTATTGAGGTTGTAGCATACCTCTGGACGTAGTCACATGTATGAAACTGATATGGATGCTTCATTTCACGGGAAAAAAAGAATCCACTCGTTTTTCATGGAATATCATCGCTCACTTTATCTTTTATATATTTGATCACAGTTATGGTTCTGTGCTAGCTTCAGACAGTTATCATTAACCCTTGTGTGCCTGCTGCTTTAAACAATAGCTGTTTAAACAACTGCAGTCATAGGTTTCAGATAAAAAAAAAAGGAAACAGCCACTATGTGTCAATAGAATTCTACATATCACACACACAGTTATGCATAGAATTACTATAATAACGTAATCACACTCACTTTAACACCTTCAGGCTGGGTTCACACTGGTGCGACACGACAGCCGTCCTACTTTGGATCCGACTTTGCCCTGCGACATGAAGCCGGCATGTGTCCGATTTTCAATGAACGGGGATCCGACTTGGATCCCCGCCAATGCCCAGCACTGTGTTTGGTATGAATCTTTAGGGGGAACTCCGCGCCAAATTTTAAATAAAAAACCGGCATGGGTTCCCCCTCCAAGAGCATACCAGGCCCTTGGGTCTGGTATGGACCTTGAGGGGAACCCCCTACGCCGATAAAAACGGCGTGGGGGTCCCCCCCAGTCCATACCAGACCCTTATCCGAGCACGCAGCCCGGCCGGACAGGAATGGGGGTGGGGACGAGCGAGCGCCCCCCCCCTCCTGAACCGTACCAGGCCGCATGCCCTCAACATGGGGGGGTTGGTGCCTTGGGGGAGGGGGCGCGCTGCGGCCCCCCCACCCCAAAGCACCTTGTCCCCATGTTGATGAGGACAAGGGCCTCTTCCCGACAACCCTGGCCGTTGGTTGTCGGGGTCCGCGGGCGGGGGGCTTATCGGAATCCGGGAGCCCCCTTTAATAAGGGGGCCCCCAGATCCCGGCCCCCCACCCTATGTGAATGAGTATGGGGTACATCGAACCCCTACCCATTCACCTAGGGAAAAAGTGTCAATTTAAAAAAAAACACTACACAGATTTTTAAAGTAATTTATTAGACAGCTCCGGGGGTCTTCTTCCGACTTCGGGGGTCTCTCCGGTTCTTCTCCGCGCTCTCCGGGTCTTCTGCCGGACTCCTCCTCTCTCTTCTGCTCTTTTGCCGCTCTTTTGCTAAAGAGGAGGAGCCCGGTCTGCTGCCTGTATGTGACGGCATACAGGGGGCGTGGTCATCGGGTGATGACCACGCCCCCTAAAACGTCACAGTCCCAGCATGCCCAGGGACTGTGACGGCATAAGAGGGCGGGGTCACCGCCTATATAAGTCAGAGCAGAGCGCACAGAGAGCATTCTAGCCGGAGAGAGCGTCGTGTCAACATCAGGAGAAGAGAAGAGGGCAGAAGGCAGAAGATTGAAGACCGGGCTCCTCCTCTTTAGAAAAAGAGCGGCAAAAGAGCAGAAGAGAGAGGAGGAGCCCGGCAGAAGATCCGGAGAGCGCGGAGAAGAACCGGAGAGACCCCCGAAGAGAAGAAGGCAGCAGACCGGGCTCCTCCTCTTTAGCAAAAGAGCGGCAAAAGAGCAGAAGAGAGAGGAGGAGCCCGGCAGAAGACCCGGAGAGCGCGGAGAAGAACCGGAGAGACCCCCGAAGTCGGAAGAAGACCCCCGGAGCTGTCTAATAAAATACTTTAAAAATCTGTGTAGTGTTTTTTTTTTAAATTGACACTTTTTCCCTAGGTGAATGAGTAGGGGTACCATGTACCCCATACTCAATTCACATAGGGTGGGGGGCCGGGATCTGGGGGCCCCCTTATTAAAGGGGGCTCCCGGATTCCGATAAGCCCCCCGCCCGCAGACCCCGACAACCAACGGCCAGGGTTGTCGGGAAGAGGCCCTTGTCCTCATCAACATGGGGACAAGGTGCTTTGGGGTGGGGGGGCCGCAGCGCGCCCCCCTCCCCCAAGGCAACAACCCCCCATGTTGAGGGTATGCGGCCTGGTACGGTTCAGGAGGGGGGGGGGCGCTCGCTCGTCCCCACCCCCATTCCTGTCCGGCCGGGCTGCGTGCTCGGATAAGGGTCTGGTATGGATTGGGGGGGACCCCCCACGCCGTTTTTTCGGCGTAGGGGGTTCCCCTCAAGGTCCATACCAGACCCAAGGGCCTGGTATGCTCTTGGAGGGGGAACCCATGCCGGATTTTTATTTAAAATTTGGCGCGGAGTTCCCCCTCAAGATCATCTGAGCACAAGTCGCGTGCCGAAGTCGGATCATGCGAGACGGCAATCCGACTTTGATCCGACTTCAATGATAGTCAATAGGCTGAAGTAGGATCAAAGTCGGACCAAAGTAGTACAGGGAGCATTTCTAAAGTCGGAACGACTTGTGTCGGACCAGTTAGGACGGCTCCCATAGGGAAACATTACATTTCACACGTCATGCGACATGAGCTCCCAATGTCGGAGCGTTTGTCGGACCAGTGTGAACCCAGCCTTAGCCTCAGAGATGTGTTACCACTTAGTTCCTAATGCAGTCTACCTGAGGCAATCAGGTGACAATCACCAACCAATTTCATCTCAGATATTGTATTTTTTTTATTCAAATGCATAATGTGCTGACTTTTTGGTCAAACATTCACTGCAGGTGAACAGGTCACTGTAATTCAAAACACATGTACCATGAGGATACACCTGCAGTAAACATCTGGTGAATTTCACAATTACTTGCTTTAACCACTTCAATACTGGGCACTTTCACCCCCTTCCTGCTCAGGCCATTTTATAGCTTCCAGCTCTGTCGAATTTTGAATGACAATTGCGCGGTCATATAACACTGTACCCAAATTAATTTGTAATCATTTTCTTCACACAAATAGAGCTTTCTTTTGGTGGTATTTAATCACTGCTGTTTTTTTATTTGTTTACAAAAAAAAAGAAAATAAAAGAAAAAGACAAAAAGTTTTTCTTAGTTTCTGTCAGTAAATTTTGTAAATAAGTAATTTTTCTCCTTCACTGATGTGCACTGATGAGGCAGCATTTATGGGACCTGATTAGGTGGCACTGATGAGGAGGCACTAATATGCCCCACTGATGGGCACTGATAGGTGGCACTGATTTGAGGCACTGATGAGCAATGATAGGCGGCACTGATGGGCACTGATAAGCGACACTGGTGGGTACTGAGTAGGTGGCATGGATAGGCAGCACTGATGGGCACTGATGGGTGGCACTGATGGGCATTGATGGGCAACACTGATGAGCAGGCACTGATGGGAACTGAAAGGCTGCACTGACTGGCATTAATAATGGGCATTAATAATGTGTCACTTATGGGCACTGATTGGTGGCACTGATGGGCACTGCTGGGGCATTTCTGTAATCAGGGCACTGATGATCAGTGCCCTGATTACCTGCCCTGGTCTCCCCCATGAGGAGATACCGCTGATCGGCACTTCTCGCCACACACTCTGTCAGTGTGAGGTGGGGAGAGCCGATTAACAGTACTTCCGCATTTACATGTGACTGGTTGTGACTGGACACAGCTGATCACATGGTTAAAGAGCCGTGTCATTGACTCTTTACAGAGATCGGGGTAGCACCATGTCCTAAGAACAATTGCATATTTATTTATTTTATATATATTTTACACCTGATAGGGAAGTTTAAAATCATTTAGTAGTCAGTGTTACTACAGTGATAGCTGCAGTCTTCTGGGTCCTGCTCAGGTTCAATGCAAGTGTCTTCCCCTCTGCACCGGACCACTACCACCATTCACAAAACACCTGCTATTTTTTAATGAATATAAGGCATTCTCTGATTGAGGAATGTGGAGATTATAATGTCACTCCCCCTCCTCTCATCCCTGTCCAATCAGAGAACACCTTGTATTCAATAAAAATACTGGGAATTCTTTATATGGTGGCAGTGCTGAGCGAGCAACCCCCTGTGGCCTTCGCAAGAACCCCAAGAAGAACCCAACTGGCAGAAAGTCTGCTTACTTTCTGTCAGATTTCCCCCGCTTTCTGTATGTTTTTCTGTCCATTCTATCTGGAACTTCCATAACTTTTTTTTTCAAAATCTAAAAATGGTGGATAGCACAATCACCTGTTTATTCAATCACTTGGAGTCATTTTTTTTTTTTTAATTGAGGGTTGAAATTGAAAAAAAGGTTACCTTGTGTCGTCATCAAACCTCCAACCTACACGCTAAGCTTAGTTCTCATAGCAGTTTTTAATTATTTTCAATAACTTCCAACAAGGCTGAAATAACAAAAGAACAGATCAAAGAAACCTATCGCCAATATTTTTTTTTAACTGTGAAACAAAATTGTAAATGGTAGGTTGCCTTGCAATCAAAAAGTTGCATGAAAATTGTCACAATAGACAGTAGGCCCATGAGAAGTCCTCTGAGTTGTCTCATGTATAATTCCCAGTGTGCAGGGTTGTCTAGTCATCGCTCAGTTAAAGGGAAAAAAGGAGTCTGAGGCCATAGCAGGAAGTATTCCCAGGTGCTGTATCGAAATGTATGCCTGGAAAAAAAGAGTTAACCTTACTTGAGATTAGTTTCATTTTTTGTATGCTACTAAATTAAGAGAGACTTTGATAGACAAGCTGAAATAACAGTACAGATCAGCTGCTACAGATCATTCTCCTGTGACATTGTTTGCTTCCTTTGAAAGTAGCATGGGAAGGAAATCACACAACAGTGTGCAAGTGGCCAGGAACCAAAAGCAACTCTTTCTGGTCACATCACTGGGTCTCTGAGCTCTCACTGATATTTCCTCACTAAAGATACCCATAGGACACGCGGATAGTCACTGATACCAATACCTCAGATACTGATCTCCCACTAGGTGTTTTACTGGTTTTAATATTATATATCTGTTTTTACAATGATTTGGAAAAAGGTCCTCACACTTAATACCCTTTGTATCACTTTCCCCTCTCTTTTAGATTGTAAGCTCTCATGAGCAGGGCCCCTTTGCCTTAAATTGTATTGTAGCTGTACTGTAACTGTTGTTTTGTAAAGTACTGCGCAAACTGTTGACTCTATATAAACCCTGAATACAATAATAATAATAAAATACTATCTGAGACTATCTACTTAGTGAATCAAGCAGAGAAGGTTAAGGTTAGTGTGGTTAAAGGTACCCATAGACTACAGAGCTTAAAAGGTGTGTCAACAATAACATTTCTTGTTGCCTATATCAACCAATTGATCAACAGAAACCTATACCAACAGAAACAATTGTGTACTGTCCATGACACTTTTTTTATTTGCATTAACATACAACTGTTTTGGACAAGCTTTCAGGGTACAACCCCCTTTTTCAAAGTCCAAGCAGTACTAACAGTAAGTATTTACAGTAAGTATATAGCTAACCAACAAGCCAAAGAAAACTCTGAATATTCATGTACCGACCACATATCAAAACCAAAATTCAATTTAAAAAAGAAACAGCCCTTTCTGTGAATAAATGCAGAACATTTTTCAGGTTTTCTGTTATTGAGATATAAGTTTAGTCTGTATATAATGACCATTATTTACAGTATGTAGTACTGAAACTACCTACAGACCATGTCGAAGTATCAGGACTTATGTGCAAGGATGTCAGACTCAGAAGTTTTAGATGCTTCTATGTTGCTTTCACTTACTTCTGGGTTGCTCCAGATGTTGCATCGAGATCAGGGGTGCTCAGTCCCTGGCCCGCAGGCCACATGAGGCCCACTGACCCCTCTGATGTGGCCCGTGACCTCAAATCAGGAAAGTGCATGCCCATGCTCTGGCATGGTAGGTTGGCAAGCCCTGATTGTGATCAACAGGTTGCTAACCCACATTCCAGAGAATCAAAGTGCATGAAGCCGGGGTGGAGCAGGGTCCGCAAAAGCCGATGCTTCCTCTGCTGTAGCACCGGCTCCTGTGCCAGGTGGAGTGATACCAACTGCACTTCACCTGGGACCTTTCGAGCAGCCTGGAGAGTGATGCCAGCAGAAGCTGGAAGAGAAAAAGGTCAGTATATTAAACATCACTTTCACTGCACTTTTGCAAAGGGCATATTAGGACTAATGGTCATTAGACTGCTTTCACACTGATCTGTAGGTGCATTGCAATGCACTTGTGGTTTTCATGCGGGTTAACTGCACTGAGCTATAGACTTCTATTATATTCTGCAGGTTCGGTGCGTGTTTTGAAAGTGCACTACCCACAAGATGTAATACAAGTCTATGGCTCAGTACAGTTAACCCGCAGGTGCATTGCGTGCAGGTAAACCACAGCACATTAGTGTGAAAGTAGACTTACAGAGGGCTCAGGACAGTAAAGGCTCATTTACATTTGCAGTTTGGGGTGACAGTAAAACCCCATAGTTCATTGTGGCCCACGACCGGTTACTAAATCACTTAAAAGAGAAGTATGGCATTTTTTTAAGAATCATACTACCTAGGGGGATACAGCATCGGTCGGATGCTGCATCTGTCCCCCACAGGCTCTAACACTTAGAACCTCACAGCTCCGTCAATCACTGGCTCTTTGCCCCCCCTTTCTCGCTCACTGGAGCGCTGGGCTATGGAAGGGGCGGGAGTGGCCGGTTTAGGCTCTCAGTGGCTTGCTGAGAGGCCGAGGCAGGTGCTGGTCCAGCCATGTGGGCGGATCCCAACGTCATTGTCGCGATCTTCCCCAAGCCTGGACTGGCTTTGTGACGTCAGCTGACAGTGGGCTTCAGCCCACTGTCTGCTGAAAATAGGTCATAGGAGTGCAGAACAAACTGTTCAAATTGTTTTTGCTTTCACACTGACTTATACAGGGAGTAAAAGAAACTCAAATGCAAGGGAAAACCTGTGTATATAAGCTGAATTCCATCCAAAATGAAAAAAAAAGTTTGTCTTTAGTTCTACAATTCCAAATTTAAAAATACAAGAATTTTTTGTATGACCCATAAGGGTTTTATATACTCATTGGTATAGAATTATCTTGATTCCAACTATATTGCTCTATAAAGGACATTACGTCTCACCATCCTTAATGGCATCTAAACCCATCAGTGCAATTTTTCTAAAGCAGAAAATTTTACATTCACCAAACATTCACTGCAGTGGAATCAATTACTGCAATTTAAAACATGAATGTTTGGTAAATGCTGCATTCAGTACTTTATAAGTATGCCCCTTTGTGTAATTTAGGGTCTTAATGGAATTTGATGCAGGTCAAAAGCTGAACATTCCGAGGTGCAAGTATACGTTTTTTTATGTAATGTTTATTTTGATGATAGAATACCCAGACAGGAAAATAAAGCAAACAACACCAAACATGGTGACAGTGGGGGTTATTTACGAAAGGCAAATCCACTTTGCACTACAAGTGCAAACTACAAGTGCAAAATGCACTTGAAATCACACTGAAAGTGCACTTGGAAGTGCAGTCGCTGTAAATCTGAGAGGTAGGTCTGAAATGAGTGGAAGCTCTGCTGATTTTATCATCCAATCATGTGCAAGCTAAAATGCAGTTTTTTATATTCCTTGCATTTCCCCCTCGGATCTACAGTGACTGTACTTCCAAGTGCACTTTCAGTGCAATTTCAAGTGCACTTAGTAGTTTGCACTTGTAGTGCAAAGTGAACTTGCCTTTCATAAATAACCTCCAGTGTTACATGTGTATCACAGTCTGTGGTATAAATGACCAGAAGTAAAATGAGTGCAACAACAGCATGAGGATGTTCGTAATCACTGACATATTCCTCCTCTAGAACCGGGCCTATCCATCGGTGGATGCACGCCCCTTGGGAAAAGATGGCAATTACAAGGGACTGGCTCCAATAGCCAGGGCCTCCAGGCCCAACTGCCATGAGGGACCAACTGAGAAAAGCATCCACCAAGTAAAGGCCAATGAGCACCAAGAGGGCAACCCCAACGGACTAACCCCAACGGACTAGGGTGCCCCCAGGAACCAATTCTCTGTCCTGTGGAGTGAGATACTCAGCTACTGTGCAGCAAGCACCACAGTGATACACTGGAAAAGACCATACAAAGAAGAAAAAAAAACATAAAACTCCAAGAAGGGGAGAAAAGAGGGAAACAAAATAAACAAATAAAACGAGGAGCAACTTATAACTGGTCCATCGACATAGGGACATTACATGGTGGGCGTAAACAGCAAGTTTAACCTGGTCATAGGTTAACATACAGAAAAAAGTGAGTATTATGTAAACTCAGGTACAAAAAAAGGGGTGTAGTGTAAGGCTCAAGGTGGCAAGTAGAGCATCACCTCTTACGGATAGGAAGGCACTGAAAATGGGGACTACGGCGTCCCAGAATCCGCTGACGTACAGTGTATCCACATACGTTGGTGTGCATCATTTGTGTGTAAGAGAAGTGTATTTCTACCACATCCTAGTGAAAGTGAAAGAAAATTCTAAATTTTGGGTTGTCACTAGAATAGGAATAGAGGTGAAAACTTCTATTGGGGCCACACGTTCCAGTGCTGGCATTATAACTGGCAAGGGTTATAATTTTCCCTTACTCTATGCAAAATAACCCAGGGTGCTCAGAGAGACTCTCAAAGGTATGTACAGTCGCCTACATTTTTTTAGTTTAGTAGGTTATTATTACTGGCAGGTATTCTTTAGCACACCTTTAATTAGCAAACTTATGTAGCTCCTTAGGTTAGTTTTATGGAAATGTGTGCTTTTATGACCTCCCCTTCCATCTTATAATAATAATATCAGTTTAACTAATTTGTCTCTCACTCAGTTATGATATGAGCTGGAACAGCAAACACAATCTTAAGCAAACAGTAAAGAAAAAAACATTTTCCCCATTGCAACAGAGATAGCCTGTACGTTCCACTAAGGTCCTTTAAGGACACGTTGAGGACATCAAACAATGTGTAGGTTTGTTTAACGCTTTAATTTTTTTTCCACGGGGACTGAAAATAAATAAATAAATAATTTAAGCGTGGTTTTAAAAAAAAAAAAAAGAAGAAGAAACCATGGTATAAACAAATGGTTCACTGTGAGGAAGAGAACATTGTGTTTTCCATAGATAATATTACCTGAGGTCATACCCATAACTCAGTGTAGACGTGGGGATTGCACACTGTTGGATGAACAGATCTGCTTTATACTTTTTGGCTGGCACTGGAACACCTGACAGATTAGTGATATAGTCTGTGATATATATATTATAATATTATAATATTTAAAACTGTACAATCAAACACGCACTGTCCAACTGGAAGCTTCAGAGCATTGAAGAAAACCTGTGCTGAGATAAATTCAAAGGCTGCCCTTGCTGGCTTCTCTTTCTGAAAATGCCAGAGATGATCAAGAAGCCAACATTTTTAGAAGGAGGTCAAAAAAACTTTTAAGAATTACTAAACAATTATGCACTTAGAGTCATTAAGCTGGTCTGGATGTTGCAATATCCTTTAAATGATGTTCTTCCTTGTCTGTTGTATCTGTTCTACATGTTCCTTATTAATAGTCGATCCAAATTTCTTTCTACTATATATGCTACACATTAATTACCTTTACCCGGGCATCAGAACCATCACAGATCACAAAATTCCAACTCATTTTACCAAAAAGCAATTGAGGTACCAATCTGCCAATATTTATTCAGCAACATATCCCACAGTGTTATTTAACCGATCATTAAAATTATGGGTTCAGCCACAACAGAACATAAGAAAATGCCTGAGACTCAATGGACAAGAGATAAGTTATCTAGCTTTGGAAAGCCATTGGCCCTTCAGTACAGATCTGTATTAACACTTTTACAGAAATATTACATGCAAGAATTGATATGTAGGCTCAGGACATATCAGACATTATTGATTACTGATCAGGTAAAGGAAATTGTAAATAGTAAAGAAAATTAATACACTGTATAACTTTGAGTTCTTAAAGTGGACCTGAGGATACCCAAACTTCCATTGCAGTTGCTAGCTCCCTTTTCATAGTACTCAGAATTATTATTCTCCTAAGCACCCTACTGTTGGAGATTGCGCACCTGAGATAAATCAACTTATATAATTTAAAAAAAAATTACATATGAATTCTGGGGGCCTTCAAAAAACATGGCTTGATTTTGTCAAGGTGTCCCGACACTGAGGCCAGCGGGCTGAGAAATTGAGTTTCCTTATGATCTGATTCTCTTCTTATCCTTTCTGGAGTATGGCTTTCCATGATTAGGGGGCAGGAAATATCTTTAGTTTACCTTCTGTCTACATATTCTTCACTGTTTATGCAGGTTGAGATGATATTGCCTCCCTTTAATGTGATGGGATGTTTGCTCTCTGTATAAAGATTGCAATGATATTCTCACCAATAATACTCTATGACGCTTGACCTTGTCAACTGTTTTTCTTTTTCTGTGAAGTGTTTAACCACTTGCCTACTGGGCACTTAAACCCCCCTCCTGCCCAGACCAATTTTCAGCTTTCAGTGCTCTCACACTTTGAATGACAATTACTCAGTCATGTAATACTGTGCCCAAATTAATTTTTTGTCCTTTTTTTCCATACAAATAGAGCTTTCTTTTGGTGGTATTTGATCACCTCTGGGTTTTTTTATTTTTTGTGCTATAAATGAAAAAATACCAAAAATTTTGAAAATAAAACGCATTTTTCTTAGTTTCTGTGATAACATTTTGCAAATTATTAATTTTTCTTCATAAATTTTGGCCACAATTTATACTACTACATATCTTAGGTAAAAATAACCCAAATTAGTGGCTATTATTTGGTCTTTGTGAAAGTTAGAAAGTCTACAAGCTGTGGTGTAAATCATAAAAAATTGATTTGATCTCATTTCTTGCGACCTGAACAAGCCAGGAAATTACAAATACCCCCCAAATTACCCCTTTTTTGAAAGTCGACATCCCAAGGTATTTAGTAAGATGCATGGTGAGGTTTTTGATGTTGTAATTTTTTCCCACAATTCTTTGCAAAATGAAGATTTTTTTTTTCCACAAAATTGTCATTGTAATAGGTTATTTCTCTCACGTGGCATGTGTATACCACAAATGACGCCCCAAAATACATTCTACTACTCCTCCTGAGTATTACGATACCACATTTGTGGGACTTTTACACAGCCTGGACACATAGAAAGGCCAAACATGCAGGGAGCACCATTAAGTGTTCTAGGAGCATAAATTACACATCTAACTTGTTGACTACCTATTACACTATTGAAGGCCCTGGAGCACCAGGATAGTGACATGTGACACTGATGTGGCACTGATGACAGATGGCACTGATACGTGGCACTGATGACACGTGACACTGATGACATATGCCACTAATATGTGGCACTGATTACACATGACACTGATGTGGCACTGATGACAGATGGCACTAATACGTGGCACTGATGACACGTGACACTGATGACAGATGGCACTAATAAGTGGCACTGATGACAGATGGCACAAATACGTGGCACTAATGACACATGACACTGATGTGGCACTGATGACAGATGGCACTGATACATAGCACTGATCACACATGACACTGATAATAGATGGCACGTGACACTGACAGGTGGCACTGATGACAGATGGCACTGACAGGTGGCAATGGGGACACGTGGCACTGACACGTGGCACTGACAGGTGGCACTGGGGACAGGTGGCACTGGGGACAGATGGCACTGATAGGTAGCACTGGGGACAGATGGCACTGATAGGTGGTACTGGGGACAGATGGCACTGACAGGTGGCACTGGGGACAGATGGCACTGATAGGTACTGTGGGCATGTGTGTTTTTGTATGTGTGGCACTGTGTTAGTGTTCAAACACTCACGCTGCAGCCGCAGGTCGCTCTCCCTCCTCACACGCGGTCTCTGTGTGAGGAGGGAGAGCCGGGAATGAGAGATGATCTCATATGTTTACATATGAGATCATCTCCCATTGGACACTCCAATCGAGTGCTAAATGGCCGCTGTGTTTGGCCATTTAGCACGATCTGTGATTGGCTGTGTCCAGTCTCCTCTATGTAGCAGCGGGTGTCAACAGACATGTATCCGTTGACCTGGAGGTGTGGAGGGAGGAAGGGAAAAGGAGCTAGGAGCTGTAACAGCCTGTGCATTAGGTAAGGAGGCTCGCTCTGTTCCCAGGATGGAGCTTGAGTTGAAAACATCCAGGAACGAGCAGTTAACAAGCAGGGCTGTTGGCAACTATGCACAGCCCGTGCATCCTCCCAGTGCTGGGCTAACAGGGGTACAGGAGTGGTGATGCCACTGTCACAACTCCTGTCAGTGGCGGCGCCTCTCTCAATGCGGCGCCCGGGGCATATATCCCCCTATCCCCCCTAGTTTCAGCCTTGACTGTTGCCATATAGCAAGGGCCTGTGTCGCTAAACTTTGGAAATCTGCCCATGAGATCAGTTTGAGACACTTCTAAGATCATTTAAAGTTAAATCTAGTTAATCTCCTGGTCTGCATTTTGACCTGCTTCAAGTGGGTTTTGATTTCTCCTAGATTTGTATAGGAATGTAACACCTTTTTGAAGCAAACAAATTTACATCCACACTAGCACTAGGTCTTCTAGACCACAATTTTCCATTGATCAATGTAGTTTGATGCAAGTGCCACTGTCAAAATACAATGGCCAGCTTTCGTGAAATTATGCTGTTTCTCTTAACAATTGTAAAAAAAAGGGCACTGCTTTCACTCTTAGCAATAAGTATGTGTGTGCTGCAAATCAGAGAGCAGACTTTGCATTTGTAATGAGCAAATATAGCTCTGTGTGTGTATATATATATATATATATATATATATATATATATATATATATACATATACACAAATTATACATAGAACATTAACACATAAGATTTTTTTTCCCCGTATATCTTACATTTATCTAAAAACAACTTTAAGAAGACTACACATTCCCGGGAAAAAAATGCCATAACAGGTGCATCATATTTGGAAGACAAACTTGTACAGGGTCAGAGATGAGTCATTTTATGTTCCACTAAAACTGGGCTCTCTAGGGGGATACATGTTGGGAAATTTCAACTTTACAGCAAGTTACTTTCTATATTGCTTCCCAAGACTGTTCATCATTTTTTCAACTTGATATACTATTATGAGTACATTTTAAAGAATGATAACAAGCAGTTTTCCACATTTTTGCTAGCCAGAATGTACACGTGTAAGCGTAGACAAATACATGCTTGTGCCCTTCTGTGTATATACTTCACAACACATATTCTATGTGTGCATCTAGCACTGGTGTTGGCAGCAGACTAGCTTAGGTTTAGTCTTGCCTGGGACCAATGCTGAGTGGTCTTCAGCTGCATCCTGTGACCTGACCTGTTGCTTAGATTCTCTGTGCTCTGATTATTGGCCTAGACTGCTAAGTGACCTGCTTTGGATTCTTCACATGTGATCTCACCTTGTACATCTGTGTTTCCATTACCTTTTCTCTCCTGACCCTCTGATTACATTTCTCCATGCTGATTCTGCAGTGGCCATCTGTTGCTGACCCATGTTTCTCCATTCTTCTCAGTGACCCATGGCTACTGTTTTCCTATACAATCTCTACCAGCATCCAGAGTATATTAAGGGCCCTTTCACAGAGGCTTGTCTGTGTACGGACTGCACTTTGCTCAGAAGGGATCGATCTACTGATCCCCGCTGAGCAGGTGGATGACAGGCCCATCTTCACTCACTGTGCGGAGATGGACCTGTCAAAGCCCCGCTGTCCTCTATGGAGATCAGATGAAAACGGACCGTCTGTCCGTTTTCATCTGATTCTCCCGACGGATGGAAAATAGGGTTTCCTTCCATCTGGATTTCACAGACAGGAGCGGATCAGATAGGATAGCGACGGATGTCAGCAGACATGTCACCGCTGACATCCACCGCTCCATAGAGGTGCATGGAGCGTCCGATCAGGTCTGCCTGAAAAACTGACAGGTGGACCTGATCGGAAGGCCGTGTGAAAGGGGTGATGTCATATGGACACTCATGCCATTCTACTACTCTGGTGCAGCCCGTCATTACCCTTGTCATTTCAGTTTCAATCACTCACACGGTACTTAGGTTGTCCTCTAATACGAGCAGTTGTCATCATCCATATCTGCTAGGAATGCACATCATAAAAGATTGACATCCTGTTGTAGGTCAAACCACTATTATGAAGAAGAAGTTGCAAACAGTGTAATTTAGAGGTGTACGACCATCTAAGGTCACCGCAGCCAATCTAATTCAACCTGTCATTTTTCCAGTGCAGTAAATGAAATAAACTTTATGTCTGCTATGGACAACTCACTTTTCTGATGCCAGAAAGGTACTCTGGCCCATCTAGCCAAAAGAACTGGCAGATGCCTCTTCTCATGGCTAGCCATAATCAACCACTAAGCTTTAGCGCTGTGATGCCGTATATATGCAGCCCAAATGTAAAAAATTTCTGTTAGCCATGCGCACTCCCAGCACAGTTACTGTTGGGAACCAGAAAGCTCCTGATGCCTATTTGCGATTGTGAGCTTTCCGATCATGTGACCACAGTGACAGCCTATCACAGCAGTCATATAACAGGAATGGCCACCTCTGCCTCCCGGCATTTAAAATTCTTATGGGGCCGAGAGGCGGTTGGCTGGAAGGGGTTAAAGAGATTGAAAAAGGTTCATTTATTTTTTTTTTCTTAAAATAACAAACATGTTATATTTACCTGCTTTGTGCAAGGGTTTTGCACAGAGCAGCCCGATCCTGCTCTTCTCCTGGCTCCTCCACCTCTTCGAGTGCCGCCACGGAGAGCTGCAATCCATGGGGGCACTCATGCAGGCGCTCTCGTGAGTCCTGCTGCTGCATCTATTGACACAGAGAGCAGGACTCGGCCCTGCCCCACGGCTCCTGTGTCACTGGATTTGATTGACAGCAGCTGAAGCCAATGGCTCCGGCTGCTATCAATCTATCCAATGAGGACCTGAGACAGCAGCTGGAGCTGCTGGGCTCATGCTTGTCACTGAAACGATTGGGTTCAGGTAAGAAAAAGGGGGGCTCTGGGGGACAGCTGCACCACAGAAGGTTATTCACCTTAAAAGAGAAGTATGGTTTTTTTTGGCTATTCATACTTACCTAGGTGGATGGAGCATCAGACCGATGCTGCATCTGTCCCTTGACGCCTCTTCACTGAGAACCGAGCCACCGAACATCGCTGATGGTTCGGTTCTCTCACCTCCCCGAGCAGAGAGATGCTGCCTGTCACTCAGCATCTCTCCTGCTCTGCTCCTCCACACTCATTGGAGCGCTAAGCTCTGGAGGGGCGGGGAGCGGCCCTCTCAGCGACTTGCTGAGAGGCTGAGACTACCTCTCAGGCAGCTGGCAGATCCAGACTTCCTAAGTTGGGATGATGTGCTGCCTGGATTGAGCCTGGTGACGTCTGCGGAGAGTGGACTTCAGCCTGCTCTCTGCTGGAAATAGGTCACAGGAGTGCAAAACGAATTGCACTCCTGTGACCCTTAGGAGAAGCTCAGGCTGCATTAAGGTTAAAAACCTTGAGACTTTACAACTCCTTTAAGCTGGGTACATACAAATAGTTTTTTTGGCATTTTTTGGGGTTGCCAGCGGGCTGAATGAAAAATAAAACGAGCAGATTCCTCCATCCACACAAGCAAGGTAATCTGGCAGTGTAGGACATTGTAATCCAACACGGGCTCTCAGCTGTCAGAATACAGCGATCAGTGCTGCAGCCAACTGGAAAAGTTCCCAGCAAGTTCGTTCGACAGAAGTTGATTTAACGATTCGCTTCTGTCAAACAGGGAGGGCTACACACAGAAAGAAATTTTGATCTGTGTGTACCCAACCAGGGACCCCAGGCAGGGTAGAAATGAACCTAAGGGCCACACATCCTCCACCTACACTTCAGGGTAGGCCCGAAAACCCACACGCCACCATCCAGTGAACAAAAAGCACACATAAAAAAAACTGTCACACGTGGAGAGTAAAATAAATAAAAACACCCAGTGTTTATACAATGGCAATTCCCTATCCGACATTTCATCCATAAACAGTTTACTAAAAAAAATTGTGAATTGGTGACTCACAACACAACCGACACAAAACAAAGTGAGAAAAAATAACATTTTCAAGTACCTGTAGAAAGTAAAAAAAAAAAAAAAAACAATGTACAGCTGGTCGTTTGAGGTAAAGAAAAAAAAAAAAAAGAAAGAAAGGGCGGGCCACAGAAAAGAATAAGAGAAGAATGTATGCAAGGCTGAAAAAGAGTTATGAAATTTACATCATAAATCTCTGCAGTTCTTAGCCCACAGCTAGTACAGTGATTTTCATATTCACTTAATCTAGGCATGCATCTCCACCCTAACTTCCTTTCCAATGGTATGCGGTCTTGAGCGCACAAATGTTGAAGTTTCCTGAAGCTGAGCTACAGAGGAAAAAGTCCCAATCCCCAAGGGCAGACCTGCAGGCTGTTTTGGCTCCCATCTTGCCTTCGCTGTAAAATAAAGTGACATTTTACCTCAATGAGAAAGACATCCATGGAAGAAACCTTTCTTTGTACTCTGACTAGCTTTTTCTGCACATGTTCAAATAAAACAAAAAAAACAAAAAACCCCATAGATCTGCAGACTGTGCTATGAAACAAAAGCAATTAGGCCTTTTTAGCAAAACAGTGCGAGCAGCAACAGGATTCTGCAAACTGTGGGAGCCCATAGCAACAATAATGGTTGTTATCTGCAGTTCTACGGAAGCATGAAAAGTAAAAATAACAGACATTGCATACAATCTATTTTATTTGCTTTCATGCATTAAAATCTCTGTATGTGACTAAGGTCAGCCATAGATGATGCCATTTTTTTTCCTGCAACTACGTGTTGCAGGTAAGAAGGTCACTTGATTCCCCAATCAACAATGACTTCAGGGGGGAACACAGTGATTATTGCTAGCGGCTATAGCTGTTGGCATCAATCACATGAAAAATCCAACAAAAATCCAATCAATCAACTTGGGTATATTTAGCCTGCCCATACATGTTTCGAATCTGGGCCGGTTCCTGCTGAACTGGCCCAGATTCAAACCGTCTATGGCTGGCCTAACTGAGTTGTGTTTGAAAGGGTTGTATATTTCCAAATTCACTATAACTATTAATGGACTGGCATGACCCAAAACACTGAAATATCCATTATTGTGCCTAATATGGCCATACCTGCTTAACTTTCATTTTTTTCATCCAATTGATGTGCAATTTGAATCTGAAAACAATCAATCACAACTTCCCTTTTGATCCATTTGTACTTGTTTTAAATTGGATTTGATCAAACTGAGTCAATCAGCCAGGACAAAATATTATCAATCGTTTTGCATCAAGCGGCAGTACTGAGGTACTTTAGGGATACATTCGTATTTTGATTAATCAGATTATGAGATTGCATGGGTGTAACAGAGATGCCATCAAAAATGTATGATCATAAGTTATGATCGTATCCTATCTATTGACTAAAATATAGTGCTCTGTGTGTGGCATATCAATCAAATGGATATTTGGCTATAGATTGATTATTTCTATCAAAAGAGATCAATCAGAAATGAAATCGATAATTTATGGGAGTATGTAAGGGAATATAAATCTAATTTCTCAAATCAGTGGAACATAAAGCTATATTGTTGCATACAAACATGGGAAGGCAGGCAGTAAGTTAAAGTGTCACTCATAGCAACAAATCTGGGGTTGGTTTCCATACAACATACACATAAAAATGACACCTGCAATCTGATTGATTGTAATGAGTTCAACCCCCATTCTCCACTTTCAGGTTTTCATACTGGAGGCTCATTATGACTCCTGATAGATATCCTAGACTAGGGATATGCAATTAGCGGACCTCCAGATGTTGCAGAACTACAAGTCCCATGAGGCACAGCAAGATTCTGACAGCCACAAGCATGAGACCCAGAGGCAGAGGCATGATGGGACTTGTAGTTTTGCAACAGCTGGAGGTCCGCTAATTGCATATCTCTGTCCTAGACATACAGATTTCAGAAACTATGTACTGTATGTTTGTGGTAGAACAATACTAGAGCTACTTGATACATGAGATATTAGTGCCAGCTAAACCAAGAATTCAGCTTATTCCTGTGGCTGGATTCATAAGTAGATGTGGATAGGCTGTTTAGCCTGTACAAAGCAATAAGAGGCTGACAGCAACCACAGCAAGCATGGGTGTTTGGATGTAATCGCACATGGAGCAACTACCTGTGATTAGGGGCAGATGATGGCCCCTGGATGCAAGTTGTGTGGATCCAGGGGCCATCATCTGTCCCTAACAGCAGGTAGTTGCTCCATGTGCGATTACACCAGCTGTCAGCCTGTTAATGCTTTTTAGAGGCCGAGTGGTCGCAGCTATCTGCATCCATTTGTGGTGCCAGCCATAGGAACTTAAAACCCAAAATGTAATATTACAGATTATCAATCCTTAGTGGTAGCTGCATTGGTTTTCTTTTTTAGGCTTTTCCCCTCTGTTTTCACTTGGCGATCTGGCCAGTAGCACACCTCCTGTATTAGAGTGTCTCCACTCTGGATGAAGGACCACAAGGCCACCTTTGGACATCAGCATTGTCAGTCTTGGGGGAGGGAAGTGCTAGGTACAAATTGGAGCCAAACTATAGCTCACTCTGCAGTTACAAAAGCAGTTACAGCAAACCGTTCTTTTGCTTTTGGGATAAAGGTTTTACATGAACAAATAAAAGCTGATTATAGTAAACATCCCTGTCAGTGTACAATGGTTTGTCTCAATACTCTACCTGCTACATTTGCAGGAGTGCTTGTTCTGTTGAAAAACAACAGACTTACTGGCAGCAGGTGAAAATTAAAGAAAGCCTAAAAAAGAAAACTAATGCAGCCATCACATCTAAGAATTGGTAAACTACAATATAATAAATGTTTGTTTTTAGGTTTAAAAGAAAAGTATGGGAATTCATTTTTTTCTTTGGAATCATACTTACCTAGCTGCATGCAGCATTGGCCTGATGCTGTATCTGTCCCCCGTCGGCTCTAATACTGAGAACTAAGCAATCAAACACCGCCGATTGCTCGACTCTCAGAGCTCTCTGAGCAGACAGCTGGCGACTGTCAGTCACTGCTGTCTGCTTTACCCCCCCCCCCCTCGCACTGTAGTGCTGGGCCGAGGAGGGGTGGGAGCGGCCGGTTTAGGCTCTCACAGCTCTCTGAGAGGCTGAGCCAGGGGCCAGTCCAGGCATGTGAGCTGATCGCATTCTTTCCTGAGCCTGGACCGGCTCTGTGATGTCAGCCGACAGCGAGCTTCAGATTGGACTGCACATCTGTGATCCACAGGACAAGTACAGCCAAACGAGCTTTGTCTGTTCTTCTTTAATACTGCATTAATGTGAGCCTTTTTACTAAAGTTGAACACACAGTGCCAGGGTAAAAACAAATTATATCATTAAAATACTATAATATATGATTGTACTAACGCAGCCAATAAAATCTATCTTTACTAAAATAAACCTATCCTAATTAACTGCTTTGAATGTCTACGGCCCACAACATGGACTTCAGTGGTGTAAGTCTCAACAAACTGCACGTTCAGATGTGCAAATTTGAAACCGTTGACTGCCACATGAGGTCAGAGAACATTTCTATAAATTAAATAAAGGTTGTAGGCAAAGGTCTACACACTGGACGTTTTTTCTGCTGCTCCTACAGGTTTTTGGCATTTTTTTTTTCCTGCCTCTAAACTGCTCACCTGTTACAGCGCTCAGACAGAGAAGCCATTGGTTAGGCACAAACACTGTCACACGACTGGTGGAATGGTGTCACCGCTCTCCCAGGTCCCAGACACAGCCGACCTCAGCATCAGGTGCAGAGGAGTAGGAAGCTGCAAGTGTGCATATAATAAGATGGGGGGGGTGCTCTTTCCAGAGACAGTGGGGCTGTTTTACTAAAATTGCAGAGTGCAAAATCTGGTGCAGCAGCTGTGCATGGTAGCCAATCAGCATGTAACTTCAGATTGTTCAATTAAGCTGTGTCAAAAAAAACAGGAATCTGGTTTTTATGCAAAGCTGCACCAGATTTTGCACTCTCCAGTTTTAGTAAATCAGTCCCTACTGTTGTGCATGGGCAAGGTAACAGTGTTCATTTAAATTTAACTTTACTTAAAATACACCTGCCACTACCCAAAAGCTCATGGAAATATCCATTGCCAGGCTAGGTTCACACGCATTTTTTTTCTTGCAATGATTTTGTTCATTAGTATCTAATTTTATTATATGTAGGTGTATTATAAGTATATTGTAATTTTTATATAATGTTTATTGTAAAGATTTGATTGCATTTAGGACATGTGTCTAAGGCGCTCTTTATACACTTAGCACAGTAGTTGTATCAAACAGTGTTTTTAATTTAGAGATGTCAGTACCATATTGTATCCAGGAAGTGATGTCATTCGGGTGGAGAAAGTTAGAGTGAATACACCAATTAGAATTACCAACATCTTATTGGTCAATTTGAGAGGAGGTCCTTTCTCCTCAGATATAAATTGGAGCATCCTGAACCGGAAGTGATGTCCTTGATAACGCCATGGAGGAGGGGTGAAACGTGTTGACGCATTTCCGGTTTCCTAACCAACTACGTCACTTCCGCCCTCTGTGGAACGTACGCTGAGGCGCGACGAACCCGGAAGAGCCTCATGTTTTTGTTCCATGCCCGTTTTTATCTGCAATCTTGTAAGTGGTGCCTATGATTGTGCGAATAAATAATTTTATGCAGTACTTCACTATGAGCTTTTATTTGTTTTTATAATTAAAATGAATGGGCTCCCGTGCCAGTGCAAACGCGGCCTGCAGAATTACTAGTGTGAACCTACTGTTACTATGCAGGCAGCATTCAGGTTATTATCTCCAAGAAGTATCAACTGTACCTAGTAGTGTAGGGGGCCTTGCCCCGCCCACTCAATGCACACTCCAATTGGCCTATCACTATGAAGGATGACTTTTTGCCTGTGTTGTAGAGCTAGAGTATAACTGTACTCTCAACAAACTAAACTCTGCAGCCTATGGAAATGCTATTTTTTATCTTTTCTGAAGATAAATCCTGTTTCATCAGAACCATCTTTGCTATAAGCAAGCAGTATCTGGCCAATACTAGTGGGTACTGTATGGAGAAGGCTTTGACTAAATTGAGATAAATAAGCAATCCATCTACCGGGAGCAGCAGGAAGTACTTAAGGCCAGGAAGCTGCACACAGTATAACATGGAACAGTACTTCCCTTTAGTTATGTATATCTTTTTTACTTTCTTTTTACTTTTCTTTTTTACTTTTCTTTTACTTATTAAAACCATGCTGTCATTGCCGAGCAGCTAGCAGTGAAAAATCAACATTGCCCATTTTTTTTAAATACAGCCCACTAAGAGGTACCACAAACAGATTTTAATTATTTAAGTCTACAGGAACCATTTTGATTTTATTGTAGATTCAATGTCTTTCACTTTCTCCTTTAAATAAATTATACAATAGACCTTAATCTTTTATATAGGCAGCATGCATGCCTAATGACCTCTGGAAAACATTTACGGATTAGATTGGATAAGAGTCTGAAGCGTATGCCAAAATTTTTAGGACGGCCAACCTCTGGAACCAAAGAGATCACATTGCATTTTGCCAGTAAATATCTAATATGGTTGCTCCCAAACTGCACAGAGTTTTTATTGTTCAAGTCTCTCACAGCAAAGAAAAGAAAGGAACATTAGGAATGTTCTTAGGGTGCTTTCTACTAACGAAACAAGCAGATCATATTTTCTGCAATCATTCAGCCTTTATGAGTGCTCTGTCATTAGACCATTACCGTTCAGCAGCCATATCCTGTTGCAAGCTGCATTGCGCCCTCATTAAGAAGTTCTCTTTGAAAAACCTTTGTTAAACTTTCTGCCAAACTTCTTTTTTTTTTATGCAGTATGTGCTGTTATTAGAATGTGCAAGGGCCTATCCAAATAAATACTTTAGCAAAAGTACCCAGGATTGTTTTAAAGTTCAAGGTTTAAAGTGGAGATGAAGCAAAACTTTTTTTGCAGATAAAGTGGGAAGGAGTAGAACCTCATTTCTGCAGACAATGCAGTTACCGGGGAAGGAAATTAGGGAAAATCTTTCTAAATGGGGCAAGACGCTAATACAACCAGTTTTTGTTTGTTGGTTTTTTTAAGTAAGGAAAGGCTAGAACTTTGACTTTTACTGCTGTCTGCATTGCTTTTGGAGATTTCCCCTCGCATCCTGTTCCAGTGACTGGCAGAAGGGGCATAAATCCCCCCAACAAGGACATAAACATTGTATCTTGGCCATGTAGTAAAAATGATCAGGGCGGCAATAGATAGTAACTATGGAACCTGCACCCAACGCCCCTTCTTCCCTTCTGAGGTTCCTGGCCTCTCCCACTCCTCCTGAGAGGCTGGCACCAATAGGGGAAGAAGGCACCATGCTAGTATGCCCACATCCCACTAATACATATAACAGAATGTGTGTTGTAGCAAATGGCATACATGTAGTGAGCAAAACCAACAAAACAGAAATATATCACATGCAATTCCAAATTTATTATACAAACGTTAAAAATTGTAACCAGATCCATGTGATGTACCCAGGTAAAGTTCACATCTATAATAAAGAGAATATTCCTGTTTCTTCAAAACTGGTCCACAACTGGTCCTCGACGCGTTTTGAAAACACTCTTTCTTCTTCAGGCGTGCATGTGAACACATATGATTACCAGAACAGGGTCAATATTTTAAAAGAGTGTTAAAAGACCTTGTCTTGTACAATAGAGTTCCAGTGAATCAGCAACATGATAAAACAGCAGGGAGCATGTAGTAGATCATAGGTATATGCATGGGGCACCAGGAATTGCCAACAACTATCACCCTATAGCAATAGAATATGCATATGCAAAAAGCAGTTATATCAACTGTCATCTACAGATACATGATCATCTGATAATTGATGGAGCATACTGGTCATGGGTGTAAATGACAGCAGTGGTTTTCACATATGTGTCAAATATCCATCATGGAGGCTGCTCACGAAGAAATACTACATGTATTCCATTTTACAGTTCATTTGCTACAACACACATTCTGCCACAACAAACATTGTCAGGTTGGCAAGCGGGAAGATATCAAGGAACATCCATTCCCAGAAAGTCCTCTGCAGAGTGTGAACCTGGAGGCACTCAGCTCTGAGCACTTTAGTGTTCAGAGCTGTCAAAATCCCAGGTACATAGGTAAAAAGCAAACAATAGCAAAAAAAAAGTAATAGTACCTTCGTCACCATATGTACACACATACTGGAGCTGCACGATTAATCGTCAAGAATCGTTATCGTAATTTTTTTCCCGTTGCGATCTTGAAAAAAGTGTTTCATGATTCTTGCTATGCAAAGAATTCTCTCTGCTCTTCTGAAGCCACAGCGGTCAAAAGAAAGGAAGAAAAAAAAACGGGCAGTCTGCCAAGAATCACAACATTCTTTAGCAGTGGAACTAAGTATAAACATTGTAACCATTTGTCAAAGGAAAAGACTTCCTGTGTAAGTGAGGAAAGTTTAACCACTTAAACACTAAACCTTTTTCTGACATTTGTTGGTTTCAAGTTAAAATCATTTTTTTTGTTTGCTAGAAAATTACTTAGAATCCCCAAACATTATATATATATATATATTTTATTTAATAGAGACCCTAGAGAATAAAATGGTGGTTGTTGCAATATTTTTGTCACACTGTATTTGCACAGCGGTCTTTCAAATGCAATTTTGCAAAACTAACCATTAAAGTTAGCCCAATTTTTTTGTATAGTGTAAAAGAATTTAATTTGCGAGAATCGTGATCTTTTTATTCTAAGCAAAAAAATTGTGATTCTCATTTTGGCCAGAATCGTGCAGCTCTAACACATACCAATGCAAATGAATGTGTAGAGTACACACATGTGAAAACACGTATTGGATATTGCCCCTCTAAAACGATGAGCTGGTAAGAAATGTAAAGCTTTGCATAGTAATAATTGTTTTATCTATTTACTCGACACAACCTTGTGTTTTACTTTGTACAAAAAATGTGGTCATTATATAGTGTATTTTTTTACTAAAAGAATAGATTAAATGAACTGTTGCAAAAATATCTTGCAAGATAAAAAAATTTAACTAGCATTGTACAGGGCTTCTGCTTTTAGAAAGTATATAATGTTTGGTGGAGGGGGGGAATTAAGTCATCATCTAGGCAAAAACGCAGATTTTATTCTGTGAAAAAAAAAATTAACTAAATGCTCCAGCAGTGTATTGGTTACCCACTTTTCTTTCAGCAAATAGTTTTTTCTCCTTACTGCACCATCCATTGTAGAGTTTTCCCCCACCTTCCAGTATTTAGGTAGAAGCAATGCAAGTGAATTACAGGCACTGCTCTAGAAAAACTACATTATCCAATAATCATTGTACCTGCATCCATTAATGTGCATTGCATGCGCATATTCATTAATTATTATTGCTGGTTTCTCCCACAAGTGTCAGCCACCAAGGAGCAGAATAAAATAAAAGGCACAAGTTAACCTGCAAAAGAACACATAGTCACCGTCAGAGATGCATGGGACAGCAAGATTGTAGCCATACAGCAACATGGTCGCTCTTTCTCAAATCCTGCTGCCCTCAAAAAATAATTGGGCTGTGCTGCGTGGGCTGAGCTGTGAAAAATTGGCAATGTAAAAAGCTTTTATGTGCCAGTGTTGGATGCATCAGCAGGTAGACATGTAGTATATTACCTGAGGAGACTGACTACATCCCACATGCCATGGGACCATGTAAGCCAGAGTAGCCACCCTCAGAAAAAGAAGTGTACTAAATCGAATTTTCAAATATACATATCAGGATTTAGAATCAGCCTTTGTTAATTAAAGATGTTCACTTATCAAGGTATAGAATGTTATATTTGGCTTCTGGGATTAGATTTAGTTACACCCTTTATATGACTCACCTTGGTGCTCCTATTTCCACAGTCCTAATATGCCATGTTAAGTGGCTCTTCCTAAAGCTGGGTTCTGGCAACAGACTGCAGAATTGGAATATTGACTCATGAGAACTGAGAGGGTCACCTTTATAGTCTTGCCAGCCCCAATTCAACACACTACTGCAACTGTTTTCGAGGCAAACCCCCTTTAAAATGAAAACCTCAAACCCCTATCTGAAAACCAGTGCCTTATGGGATGGATCCAAACCTTGATCCTGATCGCCAGTAGCACCAGGTATAATATTTTTATTACAGTCTGCTGTAAGACACATTGGGGGTTATTTACGAAAGGCAAATCCACTTTGCACTACAAGTGCAAACTACAAGTACAAAGTGCACTTGAAATTGCACTGAAAGTGCACTTGGAAGTGCAGTCACTGTAGATCCAAGAGGGACATGCAAGAAAAATAAAAAACAGCATTTTAGCTTGCACATGATTGGATGATAAAATCAGCACAGCTTCCACTCATTTCAGATCTTAACCCTCAGATTTACAGCGACTTTACTTCCAAGTGCATTTTCAGTGCAATTTCAAGTGCACTTCGCACTTGCAGTTCACTTGTAGTGCAAAGTGGATTTGCCTTTCGTAAATAACCCCCATTGCATATTTTGTAGTCCAATTCATTTATTATCTGTTTCCTTTTCCAGATATATTGCCAAATAGATTATTGTCAGTTTTCACTTCTGGAGGCTCGGATACCTAGCAGCCAGGACATAGCACAAGAGCCTACAGATTGCCCATACTTTGATGAGAAGGTTCTCTTTTTTTAGAACGTACATGGGTGGTACATCAATGTGCATCAACTGCTTTTAAAAAAATTCAGCATTGGAAGAGTGTACACCTACTTGACCATATACCAACTTTCAAACTACATTTCTCAATGTATTATGTGCCAATATGACTGTACTGTCAGCCAATGTTGCATGAAACAGACTGAGCTAAGTACTGCTTGTGTGTGAGAAAGGTGAACTTTGCTCAGTCTGTCTCACACAAAACTAGCTGTCAATCAAGTCACATTGGCTGCTACCCTCTCATGTAGCCCCGGCTCTACCTAACAATAGCCCCGGCATTTCAGCACCTGACTCTCCAACAGCAATAGCTCTCAATAACACAGTTGCCAGAGAGTTTCACTCAGTGCCAAGGGGACCTGATGACTGGGGAATTATCCAGCCCTGCGTCGATAGATTTCTCCTAAATTGCTGTCCGATGACAATGTTTCTCCAGACAGGAAGTAAGAGAAAAATACCCAAAAGCCGTCCAGACAAAAATAAAATTGCTTTAAATTAGGGAGGGGACTAGATCCCCTGTAAAGTTTTTATTGCTGTTTGTGCCCCTGCTGCAGATTTCCCCTCACTTGCTGTCTGGTCAAACCACTGTAATGGGACAGCAAGTGAGGGGAAATCTTTCTAATGGAGTTTAGGATAGCAGTAAAAATTGACAGAGGTTCTAATTCTTCTCCGCTCTATCAAAAACAAACAAAAAAAAAGTTTTGGCAAGTTTTGATTTACACTTTAAATTGTGAAGCAAGAGTCATGAGAATTCTGTGTTTTGAAAAAATGACTTCCACATGTCTTGCAAGTCTGCCAATCTCTTAACAAGGATTAGAACATAGTGATAGTTTCATAGGTTAGCAGGTTACCAGCGAAATATACACACTGACCTGATTAATGCGCGGTGCCTAATATTTTCACAGAAATGTTCCAGCATCTTGGTAATATCTGCTAAATTCTTGCTAAAGGCGGGTAACTTTAAGTTTTGTCTGTTTACAATAGACCCATTGTTTTATTTGGTTAGGGCAAACCATGTGGAGAACAGTAATACCTGAATGCATTTAATTTTATAGGATGCCATTTTATGTGAAGAAACTATTGAACCTTTCTGCGTTTAACATACAAAAGTCAAAGAAGCAGGAATTACTTTGTTCACCGTCGTTTTCCAGCTTGATTTTTACTTTGGAAAAATCTCTTTTCCTTTAACAGCAAATTGTCCAATTTATAACACTGCCCGTTTTAAAGCTCTTTATATAGTTTATGTGTTTGGAATAAAATAAAAATGGAACATATGTCTTGATTAAAGCACAAAGGATGCACTTTCAATTTAAAAATGCTATGTAGTTTAGACCTGCAACTAATTGTTTGAATAAAAATGATTATTCACAGGGGTGTGTGGTTTCAAAAATGATATTTCAGTTGGGAGGCCCACAATAGGCCTAGATAACAAGAGATAAACATGCATGTCCTTGAAGTTTACCTCCTTCACTTGCTGCAGTATATATGCAAAAACTGTGTTCTAATTGATCACATACACCTTATCATCAGCTTTACAAAAGAGAAAATTGGCATATACTCTATCTATACATTCTACACAAGGATGTCCATTAATATGTGACTGTAACTTTGATGTCAACTTAAATCTATGTTGACAATCTTGCTGAGATGAATAAATAAGCAAAAAAGTGATGAAATATGTACCATATCTTTTTTTTTTTTTTTAGAAAATGTTGCTTCACGTGCATAACAGTGCTGTACAAAAGTCCAATCCTTTGGTCCTTTTGGTCACATCCTCTGGTGGAAGGTGGCATCAGTCAATCTTAAATCTGAACCTCGCTATCTACAAAGACCACATGGCCAAATGCCTAGGCTTTAGGATAGGTGGGTAGAATTTTGTCTAAGAAAGATACATATTTTAGCCCTTTTATTATTCTATGTATCCATCCAAATACGATTGCTAATATGAAATTGCAGGCAAACATCTAAAAAAACTGAGTTCAGAATATTTTGGTTCAGTGCTATGTGTACTCAAAAGGAAAAATTAATATATAGCTGCTTTTCTACCTTTAACACCTACAGCACATTGTTTTTAGTCTTTTTCTTGCAAGTTCGAAAATTTTTTTTAATCCTGACACTTTCTATTGAGCCAGTGGCATTAATTCCCAGTGAAATGAATGGCCTCAGGTGATACACAGAGATAACAAATCATCCTACGCAAGTTGTGCCTATTTATCTGCTGTCTTCTCTTTCCTATAGCCGTTCAAAGTCCAGATTTGATAAATCTTGTGTGAGCTGTTAGAAAAAAGGGGTGGAGAGCGAAATTACACACTGCTGAGCTTAGTGAGGAGAGCTCTGATAGCTGATTGGATGGAAGGGACACACTCCCTTCACACAGCACACAAGTACAGAGCTGAGGTTGTCAATCAGGTGGGAATCCCTCCACTGTCACTTTTTTTCTCTTGATGTCAGGAAAGCTTGTCAGAAGTGACTCATGCTGATAGCAGAGGAACAGCAGCAGAAAGAAATGACACTTAATTTCACACTTAGTCATTGCAGAGGACAAGGGGGTACTCTTTACGTCTAGAGGAAAATAAATTTCATCTCCAAATATAGAAAGGTTTCTTCAAAGTAAGAGCTGTGAAAATGTGGAATAGACTCCCTCCAGGGGTGGTTCTGGCCAGCTCAGTAGATTGCTTTAAGAAAGGCCTGGATTCTTTCCTAAATGTACATAATATAACATTTATAGGTAAAGTTGATCCAGGGAAAATCCAATGGCCTCTCAGAGGGATCAGGAAGGATTTTCTTCCCCTGCTGTATCAAATTTGATCATGCTTTGTTGGGGTTGTTCGCCTGTTCGCTGTGGGTATAGGATTGTGTATATGGGATTGTATGAATTTTTTATTTATTGGTTGAACTAGATGGACTTGTGTCTTTTTTCAGCCAGACTAAGGCTCGGTTCACACAGGGGCAACCCAACTTACATCGCGACTTTGCAAGGCGATTGTGAGGAGACTTCAGCGCGACTTTAAGCAACGTAACACGCGACTTAAAGTTGCCTCTAGGACAGGCGACTTTGGCTGTGGCCAATCACAATATAATCAGCTCTCTGGGAGGGAGGGGTTTGCCTGGATAAACTAATTTCTTTTCCTGTAAAGTCGCTTCAATATAGATGGAGATCTGACTTGGAGGCAACTTCCATTGAAATCTATGGGTACAAGTTACCTAGAAGTCGCCTTGAAGTAGTACAGGAACCTTTTCTGAAGTCGGAGCAACTTCAGTGGTGTACATTAAGACAGCTCTCATTCATTTCAATGGAATTTCTTATGTCCCACGACTTGGGGCAACTTGAGGTCTGACAAGTCGGATCCCAAGTTGCTGTAGTGTGAACCGGCACTAACTATGTAACTATGTTAATTGAGAAAAGTACATACTATAGAGGGATATGCTTTGTCCATATTTCATGTTAGAGCCTTACAACCACTTTAAGGGTTACAATGCTCACTGGCCTGCTTGCAATGGCATTGTCACCCCTGCTCTCCAGCCTCAGAATTATAAGCTGACATGCGCTGGAAGGAAGCAGCACTGTCAGTCTACCCACTTAAGCATTTCAACCAATGTGCATCCAGCAGCAATCACCACAAAGAACTGCTAGCTGTACGAACAGCCACAGATAGCTGCGGCCGCCGCAGACCTGTCGTTGAAGTGTACAGAGCTCGGCAGCTGCAGATAGCCGCTCACAAGTAGCAAAATCAGCAGCAGGACTTAGCAGATTCTTGCCGATATCATTCGCACCAGGGCTAGTCATCCATGCAAATGCAAATCTAGGGGCTGCATGATTATGTACACAGAAGTAACACTCAACTGCATTAACACTCATCTGAAAGTCTTTGCTAGCATCTGTGAGCAGATGAACACAGAGGTCACCTCTAAAGTATAACTAAATGCTAAACGTTTTTTTTTCATTTGGTGGCATTTAGTGGTGAAGGGTTAGGACCACTTTTGGTATTGTTTTTGCTGTCAGGGTCCCTTTTAGGAAGATTCACTGTCACTGTCCTGATCATCAATATAACCAGGAATAATAGTGAGGGTAAATACAAAACTGTGAGTTGCCACCAGAACAGGAATAGAGGGGAATTCTTTCAATGTGGATACTTGTTCCTAAAAACTTATAGGTAATTCCCTCATATTGGAAAGTTATCCTGTCACTTCCTGAGTCCACAACACAGGAGGTGAAGGGAAATCTACTTAAAGTCCTTCTAAAACCAAACAGTTTTTTTACATAAATGCATTCTCTGCATTAAGGTAAAAAAAGCCCCCCTACCTGTCCTTGCGCCCTGGCCCCTAAACACTTTCCTGAGTCCTCTATCCATCCAGTGCTGTCCCTGGCTGCAGCTCTTCTCTCCTCTCTTCCCCTTCTCATAGGCTACACTGAGAGCAGGGGGAGCCATAGGCTGCTGTTGCCGCCAGTCAAATCCAGAGAGGAGGGAGTGGGGGGCAGGGCCGAGCCATGCTGTGTGTCTATAGATGCACACAGCCTAGCTCAGGAGCACATCTGTCCCTATACCTCCATAGCACACAACTTGCTATGGGGGCATTCAGGAAGAGAGAGTGGACAGCGCCACAGAGGACCACCAAGAAAGAGGTAAGGAACCACTCTGTGCAATATCGTTGCACAGAGCAGGTAAGTATAACCCCTTTTTTTATTATATTTAAAAAAATATACAGTATATCCTTTAGAATAATTTTAATGTAACACAGATGGTATACAAAAGTGACAGTGGTTTTAAACCTCTCCTGCTCCAAAGTGAGTAAAATAGTTTGGCTTTAGCTTTATACTTTAAAGCAGGCTGTTAAAGGATCAATATGGTATTACCGTATATTGCCTGAAAACAAGCCACTATTTGAGTACTGCTTTATTTACCCCCATACATAGACGAAGAGTTCAAAACTTAGGGTGATAGACAAATGTGAAGCTGGTTCAGGATAAGGTATACCTGGGTCTCACAAATCAAGTGAAATCTCCAATTCATGCTTTAGTTTCAAAAGGCACCTCTAATATAGAATGCCATTACAAAAAGGCAATAAAATGTAACCTCACTG
This sequence comes from Lithobates clamitans, assembly GCA_037952925.1. Classification (NCBI taxonomy): domain Eukaryota; kingdom Metazoa; phylum Chordata; class Amphibia; order Anura; family Ranidae; genus Lithobates; species Lithobates clamitans. The sequence goes on from JBBGZY010000216.1 coordinate 3,225,148, forward strand.
GTGCATAAGACTATGCAAATCAAACATTAATGCTACAACCATCATGCAAATAAAACACTCAGACAATACAAAGATGGACTGTTTTGGGCAAAACTGTTGGAACTAACTATACATTGATATGCTATTGAAGTTCATGAGAATAATTCAATTCTTCTCTCACAAAGCAATTATCTATTTTATACCCCAGTACTTATCAACAACCTTTGTCTCATCCACAAAACTGTATGTCAATAAAGATGTTAATTTAATGGCCATCGTTGAATCCTTAATGGCCACTCCACTAAGACCACCAGCAGAGTGATTGGAGCCCTGTGTTAGATTAAGGCTACTAAAAGTCTGGCTTCTCAGTGAAAAGATGATTTCTAATGCACAGTAAAGCTGAGTCAAGGGAAAGTGAAATCAAATCTAGTAATGCAGACAAAACCATAGAAGGATAAGAGAATTTTAAGAAAAGCATTTATCAACCACTATTCATGTGGTTATTTGTACAACAAGCCAGCTAGAAAAAAAGTCTTCATTAAATGTAAGCAATGATGATTGTGGTCCCATACACTTTCATTTTTGATGAATGCATATGCGCATCACACTTTAGTAGGGATGAGCTTCACTGAAACACTTAACAAGCTTGTCCTGTCGCTACTTCCATTGCAAGTTACAATTTCCAGGCTGCTAGAATGTAAACAAAGCAGCCAGGTGACATCATTGACCATATTTTGTCACCAGGGATACTAGGCACGGTTATATTCCAGCAGTGCCTGGGATCTGTCATTTGCAACAGGAGTGGTGGCAGGGCACCAATGATCTGCAGCGGCTCCTTGTGGCAGTGGGTAGCTGACAATGGATCCAAATTGCTGGACGATATGACTGACAATAGATTAATAGATATTGTTTGCATTTTTTTATGGCATTTTATTAAAGGGCTTACAGTGAGGGTGACTGGGAATGTGAAAAAAGGGTGAAGGAATGGGGACATAATTACTAAAGGACCCTTTATTAGCTTCCCTTAGGGGCTTTCAGATTTCTACAACCCATCCCCCCAACACACACACACACACACAAACACACACACCCTTTGGGCATGAGATGTGAGAAGAGGTGCTTATCCTTCAACACTGGTACAAGGTGGGAGGAAGGCTTGGCCACCCCAGCTTGCAAGGTGCCCCCCAGTGTTGAAAGGCATGGAGTATGGTGTGTTACAAGAAGTGGGATGGCACTCGCTGCCCTTCATTTCCTGGCCACTCAGGCTGAATGTCTAGATAAGGGCCTGCTAAGGATATTTTGGCGGAACCCCATGTTGTTTTTCTTTAATTTTTTGGGGAATGTTACTTTAAAAGGACTATATCACACTGTTCTCTAACTTCACATGCAGCTTTAAGGCATTCCCAAGCATGTTATATAAAGGTTTTGTGTACTTTTTAATGCTCTCTTTTAAGCTGCATGAAAAGACCCTCTCCACACTGAACAGTATTAAAAAAATGTTTTTTGCATTGGTATATGTACCCCATGGCAATGCCCATGCCGTTTTTAACATATGCTTTTGAAAAAGCCAGAAAAAAATGGAAGATTCAGCTCCCATAGATTACATTAGGGTTCAGTGCTATGATGGGGATCACCAAATTCTCGCCCCAACCTTTTGTGAACTGAACTTTGCCTACACAGGAGTTTTCTTCTCCTTGCTTCCAACTAAAAACATGGATGTATTTGCATCAATGAATGTTTATGAGCAAAACAGTAAAACTGAAGGAAACTATGGAGTTAAGTAGAGGCCATTCACTTTATAAAGCATATGTTCACTTTACAAAGTGAATGTTCATCACAAAAAGTGAATGCTCATGACGCAAAGGGGATGTTGACTGAGCTTAGTAAATATATACATTTTTTTATTATTTCCATTTGCAAATGATTGGGTATTCAACGTTATCACAGGTTCACCTTATTTACTATCATTCACTTTGCAAAGTAAACAACCTCTACTTAAGTAAACCAACCCCAGAGTTTCTTGCCCACATCATGTCCAAGTATTGTCATATTTATTATAGCATGTAAAATAACCTCTTTACAGTTTTGTTTTATTCTAAAATGTATTTATAACTTCAAACCAACTTGATAACAAGTGTACATTCCTGAACTTGAACTCCTGCACCTTCCATTTGGTGTGTCCATTGTTGCTGCAATTCTGCACAAACATAACAGCAACAAGAACAGTCAGGTGAAGATGGATATTCTATCTGTAAGGAACTAAATTTATGGACAGCGAATATAGTAATAACCTATTATTATAATCAATATAATAACATATTCATATAATAATAGCGTTAATAGCACTCTGCTGGCTTCAGGATTTAAACACAATTGTAATGCACATTACTGTTCACAAATGTTTGGTATGGCCAGGTTAGCACTAAGGCTGCAGCAAGTGCTAGTGGACATGTTTTTTATTGGAAACAATTCCCAGGGTCACAATTTAAAGAGTGCGGCTTTTTGTCCCAGTAAGTGTGGTGAGTAAGTGTTTATTACTGATTGTTAAAGACAAGGCGTACATTTAAAACTATGTGAAAAGCAGCAATGGAAGCACACCGCCTACATTAAGGATGGAATATTTTTCTTGTTCTTGCTTAGCTAAATACATTTTAGACCCCAGTTATTTCCTTCATAGACAGCACATGAACTGCTTCAGCTTCCACAATTGCATGCATAAAACATGAACAGTAAATTAAGCTGTTGTCAACACACAACAAATCTTTGCTCTCCCCTAACCACAAAAGAACAAATAATCATGTTATACATGTAAAAAAAAATGACCCTTGTCAATACACTGTTGAATAGGGCAATTTAGGTCATGTGTAGCCTTCACTCAGCTGTGACAGTTGCTCCTGGTGCAATAATCAAAACACTCATTCTTTTGATTGATGCTAAAACACTGACACAAGCAGTAATAAAGTAATTATTTACCCTGGTCTTGCATCAAAGCATGTTATGCAAAAGACCAGCATGGACTTTGTCATGCAGCTACCACTTGTCTGCCTTCACATCAGCAGAAATAAAACTAGCATATCTGTTTAATTTAATAAGTAGGAAGTATAAAGTTCAGTAACTTGCGCTCTGTGGTCGAGTTACTCTATGCATTTTAACATCCATGCCACCAAGAAAAGTTTTGGTTAACCGTCAAAGCACATTTCCCAAGATGGTATTTACCAAGTTTATTCTGGCCCTATTCGCAGGCACTTAAACACCTAGCCTCATAACTAAACAGCAGTTAAAGCAACCCTGTCATTAAAAAACTCCAAACAGGTATACCTGCAAAAGAAGAATGTAAATACCTACCTTTCCTGCTGCCGACAAAACCGGAATTCTTTCATGACAAATCCTCCGCTGAACACTGCTGAAAAGCCAAGACTTCCAGAAGTGTCTTATCTCCACAGTGTTCAGTAGTTCCTCTCACTGACCTCCATGTCACTTATATATCCTATGGTGACTAAGGAAATAAACACTCAGGGGACTTCAGCAGTGAATTTTTCTAGAATGACATGCCATTCTGGTGACATGGGCAGGAGGAAAAGTAATTATTAACAATCTTCTAAAGTAGGTATACCTGTTTGTATTTTGCTAGCCCTAGTATATACAGCCACATTGGACGGAAAGATACTTTGGGCCATGGACTGATGTGGAGGGTCTATATAACATAATGGGCTGTGTAACGTGTTAGAGCTACATAATCATGGAAAAAACGACTACAGTATCAACACCAGGGAGCTCTCTAAGAACACCAGTATTCATTTCTAAAACTCAATCACTAAAAAGAAGTTTAAAGAGCAATGGGACAGTTAAAAATACATGGTATTGTAATAAAATAAAGAGCTGCTGATTCATTGCTATCCCTTATAATTATTAGGGACCAAGTGAAGTTGCCTTCTATGACCCCACTAGGGTCCACCAAATGTCGACAACGTACATACACATAAAGTGATATGAGTGGACATAGAGGTACAGTACATGACATACAGCAGCACACAGGACACACTGCACAAACATTATACCTAGGCATGCAGTGCCATTTTTATGCATCACCACTTTGCTATCCATCTACCATCACTGCAAATTATCTTGTCATTGTGCAATTTCACTCTACGGTGCATGGAACACTTTACAGCCATGCAATTTACATTAAGGCCTCATGCCCACTGGACATTGGCTGTTTCTTCTAGACACCTTTTCTTCCTGGAAGCAGCGTTTTGGCAGAAAAAAAGCCCGACACATGGAAATGCACGTAACGTGTTTAGGCACATCAATCGCTTGGGCATTAATTCAGTTCGTTGGCTAGAATAATCATTTATTCTGGCCACTGAAATGAACTAACGCTCAAGCGCTAAACGCGCCTAGCGTTAATGCACATTTAGACACGTTTACACAACTTAAGTGTTTTTTCTGGAAAAACGCTGCTACTCCTAGACGTGCTGGCAGTGGGGTTGTTTTTTTGCCTCTAAACTCCTCTAACTGCCTATGTGTGCATAAAACATAGGCTAACATACAGGGAAAAGAAAATTAGAAAAAATGTCAGACCCCCTAAAAGCAGAGTTAAAAAAGCCCAGTGTACATGAGGCCATACTTAAAGTGGTTGTAAAGGCAGAAGGTTTTTTCATCTCAATGAATTCTATGCATTAAGATAAAAAGCCTTCTCTGTGCAGCAGCCCCACTCAGCCCACCTAATACTTACCTGAGGTCCCTCTATGTCCAGCGATGTCCACAAATGTCTCAGCTGACCGGGTTTCACCTTCCTGATTGGCTGAGACACAGCAGCAGCGCCATTGGCTCCCGCTACTGTCAATCAAAGTCAGCTAGACAATCAGGGGAGAGAGGGGGCAGGGGCAGGCTGGGGCTCCGTGTCTGAATGGACAGAGGAAGCTGTGACTCAGCTCGGATGCCCCCATAGCAAGCTGCTTGCTGTGGGGGCACTGAACAGGAGGGAGGGGCCAGCAGAAGAGGCACCCGAGAAGAGGGGGATCTGGGCTGCTCTGTGCAAATCCACAAGAACAGAGCAGGTAAGTATAACATGCTTGTTATTTTTAAAGGAAAAAAAAACAAGACTTTACAATCACTTTAACTCTGCACAGAGTGCTATGTATTATATATTCTACACTATTCCACTGCATAAACTGTGCTGCACGGTTTACCTGTATACACTGCACAGTCTATGCTGTGCCACTGCAGTACATGGGATCTCAACCAGTGGCATGTGTACATGAGTTAATTCCAAAAGGTTCAGGGGCATGGTTATGTTTATTATAACAAAGTCATTACTTAACTATTAATAAATAATATATAAAAACAATTTTGGTGAGTCTTTAAAGATTTAAAGTGTTACTAAACCCACAGCAGTAAAATCAGTCTGTATATGCAGTAAAGCATGCTGATTATACTCACTATGGAACCTAAGGGGTTAATCATCTGCATTGTGTAAGAAGGCTGTTTGTTCCTGTCTCCTCTGATCATCTCATTCTTCCAGAGTCTAGGGGACAAGCTGCACATGCTCATTTTTGTGTGAATTGCTAGAGAGCTTTTTTTTTCTTGGGAGAGTGTGTATGATTAGCACAGAGCCAATTAGCACTGTCTAGACAGAGGGGCAGGGGTCCTGCAGCCTCACAGGACAACCAGGGGAGAATGAAAATTCCTCCTGTAAACTTTAACCAGACACTGATAGAAGTCACAAGACTGCTCTAACTGCTGATGAGAAAAGGTATTTAGCAGTTTATATTTACTAAAACTATTGCATTTCCATGTTCTGCGTACTGTGGGAGACCAGATATAGTGGATGTCGGGTCCTGGGTTTAGTAACATTTTAAGTGTATGCTAACAAAACCATTGGGGGTCTATTATAGTTAGTTTAAGTAATGAGGAGAAAGGGGATTATGCTCTGCTTTATGAACCTTAGCATACCTAAATTTGATGTAAATTTATAGAGGAAAAAAGCCCTTTTAGATATTCTCCAAATATGGCGATAAGGACACTAAGGGGGTTATTTACTAAAGGAAAATCCACTTTGCACTGCAAGTGCATTTGAAAGTGCACATGGAAGTGCAGTCGCTGTAGATCCGAGGGGGGACATGCAAGGAAAATAAAATAACGCATTTTAGCTTTTTAGCAAATGATTGGATGATAAAATCAGCAGAGCTTCCCCTCATTTCAGATCTACCCCTTAGATTTACAGTGACTGCACTTCCAAGTGCACTTTCAGTGCAAAGTGGATTTGCCTTTCGTAAATAACGCCCCAAGTGCAAAAGTGCCAAAATATTTCACTAAGGTCATGGCTGATTTGCTCTGCCACAGATCTAAAATAATGAATGGTTAATGCTCACTGTCTGCATGCTTTATCAGACCTTTGTTCACTTTAGGCGGTTACAGAAGTAAGATAAAAGAAAAAAAATGATTTAACCCATTAGCATGGCACTAATCTACTGGTCCACGCACTGATCTACTGGCCTCTAACTATACCATATTCTTATCCACATTCCTATTCTGTTATTGTCAATCAATGTATATCTTCCCCGAACAATTCAGATTTTTATACTGTTTCTCCCATCACTCTGTTATAGGTGAACTAATTAATGAATGATTTTTCATCATATCTTTGCAGAGAAGAACCAAGGAGTTAAGCTATGCAGAAAAAAATCCCTCGTTTATTCTCCTATAGGGAACAGCAATTTAAAATGGCCATAATGCATGACAAGGTTTTACTTAATACTTGTAATCATTACAAGGTTGATATTTTGACAACTTAATTCCTAGCCCAGCAAGTATTTGAAGGTTGCTAAATGCTGCTATCCTTTATTACCTGATTTGAACAAATAGTCACCAGATGTGTTGAAACGTGCTATCTGGAGCTTTCTGCCATTCCAGATTCTCTTGTGTTTTTATTATTATTCCTTTGCTCATAATGCCTTGAAATCCAATTGACCGTTTTACATAGCATCTCCCACTGCGATCTTGATCTCAAATCTGCGGTATGATTTTTTTTTTTTGCCACATGTGTTAAATTAGGAGCATGTCTGGGGGTAAAAAGTAGATTAATTCTAGGACCTAATGATGTGTTTGTTAGCGCTAAGAAGTCATTTCAAATGTACCAAAAAAGGATTAATGCAGCATAACAAGTCATTTTAATCCCTAAAAGACCAGTGATCCTCATATTAATATAAGCCGCTTTCACTCCCTATTTGGTCTCTGTAAATAGAACAGAAAATGTTGTGCGATATACATAAATCATTGAGCAAAATATTTTGGTTGGTCTGCAAATACAGCACTTGAAGTAATATAAGCGCAGCCAAGTTAGACAGTTAGATATACAGCACTTATACAAATATTTAATACAAACATATGTGTACCATTTTAAGATTATGCTAATTTTTTGAAGACAGTAATTGAGGAGCTAGCGTTTTCTGCTTATATATGGAGTGCTGAAAAATGTCTTCCAAGCCCGCACAGGCCTCTGTATAGATTATTTTCTTTCTTTCCTGTCCTCATATGGAGGATTTCAGCAACAATTTTAGTTCATGGCAGTAATTACATTGAATTCTTTCCCGCTGCCCTAAACGCTTGCAAATGTGTGGAAATCAATGAAGCTTGCAACCAACTCTTCCATACAGTAAGCTTATTTTATGCAGACATATAGAGTACAATGACCTCTGATGAATTAATGGTTTTGCTGCTTTCCAGGTGTGCTAGAAATGCTGTAGTACATGGCTGCTCCATAAAAAATAACCAGTAGATAAATCCAGTTTCTTCAATGAAATATCAATAACAAACTTGTAGTGCCTTACCTGGGATTTTCTTCTTCAGTGAGGAATTTATAGGTAAAACTGTACAGCATCTCTAAAAAGATTTTTTTTTTTTTTAAAAAGCCACCCAAAGCACAAGAGATGGGTTATACCTGTTGCTGTGTTGTAAAATATGCTCAAGCTTTATAAAAGTAACAATATCATTACTAAAAGTGATCTTTTTATAATGCTATTTAATTCTGACCTAGCCATTTGCAAGAGCCTTCAGAGAATTGTGAAGTTGTCCTTTATAAACTGTAATAACTGTGAGGATTTATTGGGGTAGATTTACTAAAATTGGAGAGTGCAAAATCAGGTGCAACTCTGCTTCCAATCAGCTTCCAGTTCTTTTCTTTGTCAAAGTTAAAGTTAGAAGCTGATTGGCTACAGTGCACAGCTGCAACAGGTTTTGCACTCTCCAGTTTTAGTAATTCAACCAGAATAAATACTAAAATACAACCTGGTTTACACTCATCTCACAAATTCAGTTGCCATAAATAGTACAATACTATAAATGGTAAATTAGCAAGACTTTGTAAGGCATATCTGTAGGTATAGCTTGGGATATAAGTGGAATTTGAGTCATATATTGATAGCATACAAGCACCAGAAAGTTTGTAAATGTGTTACAGTCCTATGTGCATGATACCCCATTAGAGGTAAGCAACAAAGTGGTGAAATATATTCACAAGACTGCTTTTTAACATTTCTGCATCCAGGGTTCAGGTGTTCAAATTTTCTGCAAAATACATGAGTATATTAGCAGGGGGACAATAGATGAGAACATCCAATATATTTCAACACAGCCACACCTTTCATACCAACTGTCTGCACCCTTAAAAGTTGGCAGTTGCCCATACAAGGACTACTTATCAGTGCAAAAGTTTTAAATTCCTAGATTGTAAGCTCTAACGAGCAGGGCCCTCTGATTCCTCCTGTATTAGGCCTCGTTCACACCATGATGCAGAGACGTCAGTTTTTCTGTACGTGTTCTGCAAGGGCACAAAAAACAATTGTTCTCAAGGTGCCCTGTTCACGCCACAACGTGCAGATTTTTTTCTACGCAGGAATCTGCAACATGTATACAGTTTTCTGCACAGAAAAAAAAAACTGACATGACATCAACATCAGTGTGAACAGGGCACATAACTGACATGCAAGAAAACTGATATCAACGTGCATAAAAACGAGCAGGGCCACCTGATTCCTCCTGTATTGAATTGTAACGTAAGTGTACTGTCTGTCCTAACGTTAAAGCACTGCGCAAACTGTTGGCGCTATATAAATCCTGTATAATAATAATAATAAAAACTGATTGAAACATGCAAGAAAACTGATGTGAACTGATGTCCCTGCAAGAGAAATCTGCATGGTTTTCTCAGCATTTTTCATGCAGGTATGGTGTGAATAAGGCCTTAAATTGTATTGTAACTATACCGTCTGCCTTCATATTGTAAAGCACTGCGCAAACTGTCATTATTAATAATAAAACAACCTCTCTTTGCTCAGTCTGCATATATATTTTATACATTGCCCATAATAACCAGATTTATCTTTTTATTTGAAAATACTTCACAAAAGAAGAAAAAACTTCTAGACATCGGTAGATTACTATGGGCAATACAAAAGTTTACCTTTCAAACAGCACTTTTATATTTATAAATTAACTAATACATGATTAATATTTATGATAATTAATTTATATTATTTATTATATCGTATTAATTAAGGCTCAATAGCAATTTTGTTTTGGAACCATGTACTTAACATACATACGGAGAGTGCATTAAGCAATTACTTCTCACATTAGCAAAATTACAGGTGTTATCCCTTTCACTTCATTAACATACTTCTTGGCATTTTTCACACTGTAATTATAATTTGTTTTAATTTATTAACACTGAAACAACAGGTCTTCTTTTTAAAGCTACAGAACTTTAAACTTTGTGGCACTTAAGAGATTTATGACTGGGTCACAGAAAAGGCAGAGAGCCAAAGAGGTGAAATGAAGTCTCCTCCTAAGAAGCTGGAAATCCTCTTGACACCTCTTGTGCCAATTTGTCCCTATTACTGTCAGCAAACAAAAGTAACAAGTAGAGTCAGACCACATCAAACAGAAGACGGGGCCCCTCCCGAGGGATTGCTTGAGAGCCACTGGTGTGTAAAGCCATGGCTGAGGCCTACTTGTCAGCTGTAACCACAAAAGATTCAGAGGGAAAACAGTGACACCAGCAAACAAAAGGAGAGTTCAAATGGCTGCCAGGCGTCCCCTGACCCAGACATCTATAGAGGTCAGGGGATTCAGGTAGCAAATTGGCCTGGGCAGTCCGGTTACTGCCCTTGTAAATGAATTGTTTTAACAAATCAGCTCTGGTCAATTAAACCTAACACTGCATCACTCAGCAGGGGTTCCTGACATTTAAGGCCAGGAGCGAAGGCAAAACTCATAAAACAAGGGTTTTTCTTTACTATGGCAGAACAAATTTACCGCAATCTGCCCAGAGACGGCATAAATGTCAAAATACACAAGGCTGTCCTCAACTCTAAGCATTCCCTTTTGTTTCTTTTTTTTTTTTTCTTGAAATCCTTTTAGAGCTGACTAAAAAGGCACCTACAAACAGTAGATTGAAAATTACTGCTGGAAACAATTAATTTGGTGTTTTTGAGGTTCAACCACAAACCAAAGTTGAAGATGAATGTAGAATTTCAATGGGCCGGGTTGTTTATTCTGGAGTACTGCTTCTGTCTTCAAATGGCTCTGCTCATGTAATCCAAAACTGGTTAACCCTTTTAGGAGCTACTACAGAAAAATATGTAAACTAGATCATATAAAATACATACAGATTGATGTACCATAATAGAGGCCTATTAAAAGGGTGATGTTTGAAGGCAATTGTGTTTATAATTATAAATATAACAGGGGGGGTTACAAGATACATTTCCAGTCGAAAAAATTAATCCATTGAATTAGTTGAAAAAAATGTTCTGGTTTGTAGGAATATTGTTGAAATTGCAGATATGTGCATCAATGTTGTTTATCTTGAGGGACACGTTACTGCATCTGCATGGTAAATTGAGCCGTGTATGGCCTTGCCAATACCACTGGAAGACAAACTTCGACTGAGAAATCGAAGGAGCCGGGTGGAAAAAACTCAGCTGAACAGTGACTGGAGTTAATTTGCTGCAGTCACTATTCTGCATGTGCCGGCTGTCAGAATATAAGAGCCTGCAGCCAGAGTTTTGGCATCCAGGCTTTTTATCATAGATGGGGGATCCATACAATCTTTACATGTATGGCCAATTTATGACGAAATTGCTCAAAAAGTCTTTTTGTACAGGTCACATATGTTCCATAAACTTAGAAAAAGAATCTATGCTTACTGGAGAATAGTTTTATGATAATCCTGAAATTTGATGGGTCTTAGTGCATATGTGAAGTGCAATTTTTTTTTTTTTACTGACTAGCCTAATTACTCTAAGGAGCTGCAAGGATTTATGGATTTATTTAACAATGCACACATCATCACAACCATTCAAAAGGCCTCAAAATAGCATGTATAATGCTGTGTTTCCACAAACACAATGTATGCATAGAATACGAACACATCTTCCCCTTTCCCTGAGCCACGGGAATTTTCAAAAATTTCTTACCTAAAGTAACTATTGTTTAAAACTTGCTCAATTGATAAAACATAGAGGACACCTACAAGCCAGGAAAGAAGGACCCCCCCCCCCCGATTTTTTTTCTCAGTTAAATTATGTCAAGCACGTGTCATAAAGACAGTGGTAGGCTGCAACTTATGATTCCGCCAACAGCTGCTTTGCTCCTGGGAGCCTTCATTGTTCTATTATATATAATTATGAGGTGTCTGGGATAGCAGGTCCACCACCAGCCAATGAGGGAAGGAGAAAACTTTCACATTATTTGAAGCAATCAAGTTCACTAGACACTCTAGTAGTGCTAAAAATGTCAGATTATCCTAAATATTTTACAGTAAATGTATCTACGGCTAAACCTTGATTCCTTAGCAAACAATAATCTACATTTATAACTATTACATATGTATTTAATGGCATGCCTTTTAAAATAACAATAATAGACAAAGGTGGATACATCTGTTCTATCAGTGTGAAGGTCATGTTGACTCTTTCACAAAAGGTGGCAGAGTGCTTTACTACCTGCACAATATAAAACCTGCCTTCCACTTGTTTAATTGGATCCTCAAAGCTACTGATTCTGTCTGAACCAAGAAAAAGTCTACAGCATGTCATGCACTCTATAAAACAAGATTTTTGTTTTTAATCCATAAGCAACATTCAGCTCTAAGCATGTCAAACAACACTTTTGGTTCATCTCTATCATACTGGACAGATAATATCAATTTTCAGGTGAAACATAAGAAGCTTCTTTCCAACTTCCATATAATGGTGGTTAAAAAAAATGGTTAAACAAGATATGTCATTTAGTTCTACAGTCAATAAAAAGAAATGTATATACCTTTAATGTATGACCAATGGAATTAGCATACAGACCAAGATAACCCAAAATCAAAGAGGAGGGATATTGGAAACCATGTTTTTTTCCACTACTGTGACTTTCAATTAAAAGCACAGCATAAAAAGGATGTTTATTCCTTTAATTTGTCAAAATTATTATATTCAATTATTATTTTAAGTAATACTTGAGGTCTATTTATATTATATATGGCGCTGTTATAATTTATTTAAAATGCAAACAGAAGTGTGAATTTCCAATGTTCTGCCTTAGCAAATAAAAAAATAAAAACATGTGTCTTGTTAAAATTGTTTCTAATACTACAACTGCTTAGCCTGTATGTAGAACTTAATACCTCATTGTACAGAAATTGTTGTTATGTATATACAGTATATATATCTATATATATATAGATATATATCTATATATCTATATATATATAGATATATATCTATATATATATATTGTATGGTAACTGTACTGTCTGCCTGCTCATGTTGTAAAGCGTTGCGCAAACTGTTGGCACTATATACCGTAAATCCTGTATAATAATAGTAACAATATATATATCCCTTCTAGATTGTAAACTCTAACGAGCAGAGCAGGGCCCTCTGATTCCTCCTGTATTGATTTGTATTGTAAGTGTATTGTCTGCCCTCATGTTGTAAAGCGCTGCGCAAACTGTTGACGCTATATAAATCCTGTATTATAATAAATATATATATATATATATATATATAATTTATTTTTTTTTTTTTTTTTAATCTTTACAAATTTATTTTTTCAGTCGCCATAACAAATGAACTCTTTATAAAAACAATCAAACAGGCCTGAAATTATTTTTGTCATCCTGCATTTCTCTTATTTATAGGAGTATATGTAGGAATGTATTACCTACACAGTGATATAACTAACGATGTAACTAACGACTGTGCTGTGCCTTGCTAAATTTCCAATGCAGAAGAGAAAAAAAAAAACTTGAGTCATAAAATTGGGCGTAATATTGTCTGCTTTTCCCTTGTGATTCAAGCTGCCACCTTTTTTTTTCTACAGGGATGGGAACTGGAAGCCCCAAAATGTAGGCAGCTAATAGCTTTCTATTCCCTAGCAAGAAACGGGTGCCAGGCTACCGCAATTGACAGCTGGGCCCTGTGTGTCTCACAGTTGCCACTCAGTCTGCCACATGGCCCTGGGAGCATAGCGATTGAACAGAGAAGGCTCCACAAGCATCTAAAAAAAAAAAAAAAAGAATCTCACATACTCCAAGCTCCCCTACTATTCAGTGCCAGCATTTCATTATTTTAGACCTTGCTTTAGGCTTGCTGTACTGATTTATTGATCCAGCATTATTCATACATTCATACTCAATGCCTATGCTTCCCTTTTACCTCAAAGCTTTGGCTGACTAAACATCTCTTGTGCAGATTGACTGGTTGAGGCTACATTTACAGCTTTGTTATTAAGCACTAATTGGCACAAAAGTATTTCCCGTTTTAACCATTTACACAACAGTATACATTTGATGCCTTTAGGAAATACCATAGAGTCTATGTGGGATGCATCCCAGGCATATCCCTCTGCACAACATGTGTCCCTGTCTGTCCCTTCTCACAAATCCCTCCTGAGAGCTGAGATCCTCACCTACTGTCACCATCTGGACCCTGTGTAGTGTTGTTTGACTACACATAATGTTCCTTTCAGATCTAACATGCTGCAAAATACACACAAGATAAAGAAGATAAGCAAAGGGGAAAACTAACTGAACTATTTGTTTATTCCTTCTTCCAAAGATTAAAGCAGAACCTGGGGATTCTTGTTAGTTATAAATGATATAAAAATATATAGAGCAATAAACTTTATCTTTTTTTTTCTCTACTATTTTATTGTTGCAAATAATTTCAGCTAAAACATTTTATGATGCTCAAGTCATTTTCAGTAAACTAAACATATAATTCCTATTTGTTTAGTAACAAAAATATTTTACAGGCCTCTCCCCATCTTTTCATATGTTCACCAATGCCGACCCTGTACATACAACCAATTCTGTTTGTCATATAGATCTAGCTGAATATTATCTCCAAACGTAATGTAAATATCAGTAATGTCCATCAATCCTGCCATTCTATCAATGAGTAAAAACAAAAAATGCCTACAGTATTTGAATACTTTAGAATCATAAAGTCTGGTATTGGGTAACAATTCCACATGCAAGATGTGCCACCTTACCTTGTATACCCCATATACATGCATGCAATGAGATCTTCCCTCACCTTAATATTAATTAGGAAATGCAAGAGTCTTTTATCTACATTACTAAACCAATTAATTGACCCTATTCAATTTTTAGCTGTCTGAGATATTATGGAGATCATCCTATTAGTTCTTCAGTCCCCCTGAAAGCCGTACAATCTTTATGGTATCTTTATAACATTTGTCAGTCCTAACATGAACTGCTACCTGCAGTTTTACATAACTATAGTGCAAAATTTCAGTATAAAATAAATAAAAATGTATAAAACTAAAACAAAAGAAAACTTATGAAATGATATTACCAAATGAGAGCTGCACTGTGCCACATTCTAATACTAAACAAAAATACCAAACCAAAAAGTCAACATAAACATAAGTAAAGAACCTTAGCATAGATTCTCCAAAATTGGCGGAACACAAAAACTTTCTATTACAGAATATCATGTGTAATGGAACAGCTATATTCAGATTTTCCTCTGCACACTTATATGAAGACATCTCTCTGACCTTGCTGTTTCTTTTTCTGTGGGAGGGACCAAAACATACAGGACCAAAGGCTTTCTTCACTATCTGAAAACAAATTTCTGGCTTTCAGTGTAATATGGTTAAGTGCTATATGTCCTTCTAGCTAACAATCGGTGTTAAATACCATTATTTAAGACACATAAAAATATATTTAATGCGCAAACACACGCTTGTGCACACACATGCACATTGTAATGTATGTGTGCCTGTATATATGCACAAAAAACAGGCACACAAGTACATGCATATTAGACACACATACATCTACAGAGACAAAGAGGCATTCAAGGCAGTGATTCTCCCTGAAACAAGCACGTAAAGCAGCTTTCATTCTGTGATTGTCAAAAACTTTACAATTTGCCCACTGCAATGCGGATGCCAACCAACGAATCAAAGGCATTCAGAAGCTAGACAAAGAGGGGCTGATGCCAACCTCGGTGCCAGTGGCAACCATTATTGGCATCATGCAGATTCTCTGTCTTTTTTTGTACTCTTGGCACTTGACAAACAAAATGGCGGATCTTGATGAAACAGTCTACAGCAGAGGGAGAAAAAAAAGCAGTGAATAAATATATTAAAGGAAAAACTGGAGGAAAATCTCTAGATAAAAAAGAAATACTAGAAATTTACTGTCTGCGTCTTCCAGTGATTATATGCTGAATTATATCTAGATAAAGTGCTAAGTATTTTTTCTATATGGTTGATAATTGTATACATGCATGAAAAGCGGTCTGGATTTTATATCAGTAGAAAGTTTCTTAAATTCTTCCATGAAAAATCTCAGCACACACTGGCATTAATGCTTAACTCCAAACATGCTGCATTTGGTGATAGAAATATAATCTGTCAATGTTTACCATAAAAAGATGCTTCTTGTGGTAAAAGTCTATGGAGCGTAGAATCTTAGGAATTGGATGGACAAACTGTAATACCAAAGTTGATAACATCCGATTTGCTGAGCATTATAAATCATCGGATGATCATTAAAGAACACAGATTATTGACTTTGCTATTTCTGGAAATTGTCAATATATTGAAGCATTGCTCTGTACTGCATTGCGGATGCCAACCAACGAATCACAGGCCTTCTGAGCTAAACAAAGAGGGGCTCATGCCAATCCTAATGCCACTGCCAACCAACACTGGCATTCAAGCTATCCTTCCTCTGCATGCCATCTAAAAAAAAAAAAACAACACACACGCGCACTCATTGACTCAGCCACGTTGTCTGAATTTATGGATTTAAACAAACTGTTTTATAAGAAAGTGACATTACATTTTTATTGTAGCATATTTTATGAATATCAGTCATTAGCCAATGAATTATAGTATTACAGTAAAGATTACCACAATTTTATAACACACATATGCAAGAGCCTGCAAACTAAATATATTTATGTCATTAAAAAAAACATTACAACCTCCTGTATCATGTGACATTATTTTTACCTGTCAAACAATGTAACTGGGAGTTTCTGAAACTGACAACATATTCTTAAGGTGTTTAAATGGGAATAAACAATACGTTTCACTACAAAATCAGGTAAATCATCCCACTAGCTTTAAGTACAAGCATTTTGTTTGTTTTTTTATGCTTCAAAATGTAGATGACTCTGATGTAACTAATTTCAGTTTGTCTCAGAATATTTTTTTTTTTTTGGTAGCGCTGCACAAATTCCTAATCTGTCCTTTTATTTAACTCATTAGATCTTACTCTTGTCAATAAATATAAATATCTTCAGCTTTGGACAACATAATTGGGGTTGGTTGAATATGAAGAAGCTGAAAGCGCTGTTGATTTAATACTTTAATACTTTTTTTTACTATAATTTATACTTTTTTTTCTATTCTTGACAGTTTACAGCAATGCAACTTAAGCACTCAGACTGATAAAATAGCCAATCAGGACTAAAACTTCTGTTTCAACTTTTGCTCAGTGCTGTTAAAGTGTGTGTGAATGTGTTCAATACTGCAAAAAAAAGAAAAATGGACGTAAACTAAGGAGCACAAGCCAAGTTTGACCACTGTCTTCGTAAGACAGGCCAGTGAAAAGCAGTTCAGATACTCATGGTCTCTATTTATCTACACACATCAATGGCAATGTTCTTATAAAAATGCTACGAGAAATATTTGGTGAATGAATATTAAGGGAAGGTGGTAAACCCACTAGGATCTACTTTCCTGTTGTGACCAACTGGAGGAAAGTGGTGTAATTTAACCACAGAGCAATTCAAAGATTGTATCATAATGGTTCCCAGTGCTGACTTTAAGAAAAAGTCAGTAAGGTTTCACACAGCTTCTCCTTAAGTTAGCCCATCATATTTTTGCTGCCTGAATTGTGGCTTGCCATATGTCATTACCATTATGGCGGAACCTCTGCTGATATTTTTTAGCAAAACCAAAAACGTGTTAACTGCATTTTTCCTGATATGTAACACTGGAAAACTGGCACAAACTCAGGCTTAGATAAGCAAAATCTCTCAGAGGCACCAACCAATTTTTTATGATTGTTAAAGCCCTTTATACCTCCACACCTTATGGCTTGTATTGTTACAGGCTTGTATATCCAATATAAAGTTTGTCTTTCAGACACTACCCATTACAAAAGCTCTTATTCACTCACCCCACAGAAAAAAAAGAAAAAAAAAAGCTAAAGTACAACAAAGCACAAAGTACCACAGCTACCTGTTAGCAGTTAAGAAAAACAAAGTGAATTAAACCAAGTGTAGGAATCATCCAGGTTATTTGAGGCTCTTCTACCTCACTGCTCTGTGCTCATATTACAAATAACAAAGCAAGAGGGGACTTCAACTTACGAAACTTTGTTCTTTCCACTTCAGTTCTTATACAGCACAAGCACGCGGCTAACTAAATAATCACGCGAATGAAAGCTACATATTCAAATATTACACTAGAAAATATGTGCAAAGGCTCAACACATATAGTCATTTGTCAAATCGTTAATAAGAATGCTTTAAACAGCTCATTAAGGCACTAATAAGAACATTCATTTAGGTGTGAATAATAACTGTGGGGCATACTGAGTGACTACAGTAAGTGAAAGCTGTCTAGGTTATAAAGGTGTTGTAACACAATCAAAATCAAGTGTCAAAAGCAGAACCATGAAGTTCATGCATTGCAAAAAAACCCCCAAAAAACAAGATAATAAAACATATAAGAAAAAGAAAATGGGTAGCTGTAATGGAATTTTGCAAATATAAGTAAAACCAACAATTGAAAGGTAACGCAATTTGCCTCTGAGCTGCTCCCCCTATTTAAAATATTGATTAAGTATATATAGGACTATCAATTCTGAAATAACATGCAGTCTTTATCAAAGATGGAATTTCACTTTTGTCATTTAAAATAACAAGCTGAAAATCCTGCAAAAATTCACCACCTAGCTGCCTACAAGCACATATGAACTATAGACATATTTACTGGAGTGGTTCCCCATAAAATTAGATTGTTACAACCGTTTCTTAATATAGCAAGCCACATTGCAAACATAGAATACGCTACCAGACTAGCAAACTTTACTAGTAGAGTAGAAGTGTTTAAAGGCACACACAAGTGCAAGGTCCAACATTACAGGCAGAATAAAATACAATACTAAAATACCTGCAGAATAAAATACAATGCTAAACTAGGACACCATTAGCCAATCATATAAGAATGCTGAATTTAATAACAAAAACTTCTTTTCTAGGACGCATCCCCCCCTCTCAATGCTAACACATACAGGTACAATATTTCAAAGCATATATTTGGCCCATGCTTGAAAGCTGAAGCTTCAACTCAGTCGTCAATCTTTTTGGCGCTCTATACATCTATATGGACCTATATTTTTAAACACAATCATACTATTTCTGTAAACAAAAAAGTTGTGTGTGCAGAAAAACTTTTTAAATAATTACAGTTGGCAAGCCAACATTACTATTGATCCTTACCTTGGTCCTGTACATAATACGCCAAGAACAAATCAAGTTCCTTGACCGATACAGTTATATGATGTGGCTGGACGCAAAGTGCTGGGTTTGTGCAGTGCGGTGATTTGACGAGCCGTTCCCCGTCCGTACTTTCCAGGGGGATACCTTTAAAAAGGATGACCATGACCAGATCCAGACGCCAGACTTTGTCGGCCTGTCGCAGGCAATCGATCCTCCGGATCTTGCCTTTCTGGTCTGGGTTTGATAGTACACAGCAGGGGTGCTTCTTCCCAGTCACGGTGAGCACAAAATCCTCCCGGTACTCCTGGCGGATGTCTTTGCGTAGCTTGGCTAGCAGCCTGGACGCCCATTTCTGCTTGATTTCTGGCTTCTCGCTCAAAAGCTCATCCTTGACTGCCCTCTCCTCATCCTTCGACATTCGCTTTTCGTGTTTTTTGAAGTACTTGCGCTTACGGGCTTGGAGGTTGAACCATGTATAGGCGATTGCACGGACATGTGGAAGAAGAGCCTCAATAAATGGATGGAACTCATCCTACAGGAAGAGATATAAATATAGTAAAGAATAGCAATTGGATTTTTATGTAATAAAACAAAATAAAAACTGTGACATTTTTTCTTTTGAATGGAACTATATATATATATATATATATATATATATATATATATATATATATATATATATATATATATATATACACAGTTGCAAGGTGGACTGAAGTATAAATATATTGATGTTCAAAGTACTAATGTCTTTGAAGCAGAATATACTTTAAAAGTGACCCAGCACTAGACCCAGCCTAGCGTATAGATCTTTCTATTCAGCCTGCTCATTTTGCTGACACCATGAAGTACCATTATTGCATGCTTGTATCGTTTTTTCATCCACAAAGAACACTACACAGTTAAAAAAACAGGATGCAGAGATGTTCAGGAGACAGCAGCAGATGCCACAGTTCATTTCTTCTCTTGGTGGCACAGGGAAACAAAGCAGAGCTACAAGCTCTGTGCAATACCACTCAATTCCCGCTTTCAGAGCATGCTCTCAGCAAGAGTCTGCTAATGGTACAAGGAGCATGCGCTATTAAGCTTGATCCATTTTCTAATCTGAGCAGACAGGCAATCTTGCACTAAGGCATTACCGTTCCAATGATGTAACAAGCCAAATGGGTCTTATGGAAGCAATAGTGTGGAAACAACTGACTTTTATAGGTATATGTTTAAATTCTTCAAATTATTTACTTCACTATTTTATTATTATCTTTCTACAGATAAAGAAAAAAAAGAATACCTCCAGAAACAATCAAGGCCTCTCTATTGCTAATAACCCAAGCTAATTGGTAAGATAATATTACTTCTTGTTCCTATGGGACAGAATTAAAGTGATGTACTTGTTATGAGTAGAAAGGCTTCCAGTAGGGATAGGAAACCTATTAACACTATTTGACTTCTTGCTAATTTAATTCTAAACCTGAAACTATCAAAGTGCAAGCCTAGACTTAACCAAAACTACATGTAAAAAAAATGTAGCTGCTGAAACAGCTCGAGCCATAAGGAGTTCCTATCCTAATCTCTTTAGGCCTCTACCTTTAACTTGCATAATATCTTGCAGAGCTGTCCGATGAGAGTATACGGTGTATATAGGCAGCACTACTCTCCCACATGTTCCAGTGCCAAAATAGCATTTTGCACAAAATCTATCTGTGCCTCCCATTAGACTGTGTATCCGTTCAAAATTTACCACATGTAGACAATGAAAAACAGCAACTTGGCACACAGATGACATTCACCATGCTCCTGTGAACGGTGACATTATGAGTGCACCACTGGTCAAACAGAGATTTGTGCAAGCTATGCAGTTTTTAATTTTTAATCAGAAACTCCTAAAATATAATATTGCTAAGCTTAAATGATTTGCAATGTCACTATTGGCATCATACTATGCCAAGAAAGGCTTTATAGCTGTAAAAACACATGGGTGTCTTACTAAGTAAAGTTCAAACAGAGAATAAACATGTAGCATGACTCTACGTGGACATAGCTACAATGTAATACAGTATGGGGCTGATTCACCGCGGGTGTCATTTCACCTAAGCCCTGTTTTCAATGGAAAGTCATCTTGTAATAAATCAGATCCAATGAAAATCTATGTTGTAATTCTATTTAATGTTTATGTTAGGTAAAACTAAGTTATTGTGTTGAAATATCCCTGCATAGTCTTTTAAAAATGACTAAGCTACAAAAGTATTACTAACAAGTAAGTAAATAAGCAAATTTTTCATGAATGAATTAAAGGGTGTTTCTTTCATAGTTACCTCTCCCCAAAAAGCAAACATACTTTTTTCATTGTTGAAATTAAGAATCTGCTGTGAAAGTATGAAGCTGAACTTAAAAGGCAAAATCTTTGCCTCTCATTTTACTGACTGCAAAAGTACAGCGGAAGAGTATTCATTCCAAAATATTAGTCACAGTGAATAGCCACAATACAAAAAGATTCATTTCTTAACATCACAAATATTAGCTGTCGCCTAATCAATAAAGAATATCAGGGTAGCAGTTGAACTTGTTTAGAATGAATACAAGAATGAATTAATGAATGAATATACATAAGCAACATACACATCAAAACTACATGACACCAGATATCAAAGGAATGTGGAGGAAATCATGCAGCTGATCAATATTTTTACATAAAACCAAGCCACTCTATCTCTGCTGTACTCAGGATTAGGCCAGAGAAGGAGTTAAAATACAATCTGTTCTTTCTGTGGGAAGGGAACAGTATTTCAAGTAATCAACAGATCTACCTTCTTACTTAACCTTTACACTCCCAATTTAATATGTGAGACATCAACTTCCATGAAAAGCTATAAAAGCAAAGGTTGTACAGGTAATAACATCACTGATGTTGTCGTGGTGCAAAAAAAAAAATATATATATATATATCTATATAGATCTATCTATCTATCTATCTATCTATCTATCTATCTATCTATCTATCTATCTATCTATCTATCTAGATCTATAGATAGATAGATAGATATATAGATATCTATATATATATATATATAGTACAGTCAATCACCAATTGTGCACCAAGAAATGAAAAATGGACTCGGGAAAACCAGTTAATGTTACATTCCATAAATTCAAAGAAATATATATATATATATATATATATATATATATATATATATATATATATACATATATATATAAATGTGTTTGTATACTGTACACATATTATATATATATATATATATATATATATATATATATATACATATTTTCAGAATTTTCAAATAAACTTTTATTTATTTGTGTAAAAAGTTTGTGTTTGTGGCTACCGAAATGTATCAAAGGCTTGCACCGAACTGTTGTTATACTTACCTGGATGTCTTCAATAGAACTTAGGAAAGCAAGTGCATTCTACCCTGTAAAGTTAAGCATGTTCAAAAATGACCCTATGTTGTACATCATTAGCGGATTTATTCGGCATATGAATCCTTCACAGAAGCACTACTTGCCAAAGAAACGGATCTGGTAAAACTTATCTAAGATGGAAGAACTAATGGGAAATGTATAGGCCCTTCTGCCAAACTTGCTGATGGCAAAGGTCTGTGACTATACTTCCACTTTCTCTCTACAACACTAAAGTGTCGCCATATTAGGAAAAAAACATATTTTTTTTGCCGATATCAACTTTCTTTTCTAAATGTTGATTTTCTGTTGTAGCATATGTACAGATCTTTTAGATTTTCCTTAAACTGTTGCATAAACTGTTGGCGCTATATAAATATTGTATTATAATATTAATAATAAATAAAAATATATATATATATTTTAATTTATATCAGATTTGAATACCTTTGCGAAGTATGATTTATGTAAATATTCAAATGTTTACAAATGCACTCACCTAAAAAAATTTTGGCACTTTCCATTTACACAAGGCTACCAGAACATGCAAAAGTAGCCTACCTTTCAAAAGGTCATGGTCAAGTTTAACTTTCAAAAGTGACGCTAAGATACCACATGAAACAGTATAGCAGGATAAAATTCTGTGCGCAAACGTAATTTTCAGATTAAACCTTAATTCTCTACTTAAATTAATTAAATAATCAATAATGAGTTAAACCATGAAAAAACTTCAAAAATAACTGTAAAATTCATTTTAATCATAAACTATATTTTTGCAGGGAAAATGTATCAAACGCAAAAAAATAATTCTAAATGATATATATAAACACAAGACCTGCCAGAAAGTTCAAAGCCATATATCACACCTTGTCGTACTCATAACTCGGAAATATCTACTTTTATATGAATGCAACTTCATGCAAAAGGAAGACCATAAAATTAATTATCTATATATATTTTATAGATAGATAGATAGATAGATAGATAGATAGATAGATAGATAGATAGATAGATAGATAGATAGATAGATAGATAGATAGATAAACATATCTATATATATCTATCTATATATATATATATAGATAGATATATATCTATATATATAAAAATAGATATATAGATATATATACACACAAATTTACATATATATATATATATATATATATATATATATATATATATATATATATATATATATATGTGCACTCATATATATGTGCATATTTATACATATATGTATGAATTATGTGCATAATGTTAGTACAGTCTCAATCATTATATCCAAAAAAATTACATTATTAAAAATGTTAAATACATTTTTAGAGGAAAAATATGAATGTAATTTTTGTTGACTTTTATGCTAAATATATATATATGTATATATATATATATATATATATATATATATATATATATATATATATTTACCTCATTCATTCCAAATATTTGTACAAGGACAGCAGCTCTATATTAAAAAGCTATTTAAGAAAACTATTTAGAGCAATGACTGCAATTTTCTTATTACCAAATTTTTGTAAATTTATATCTAGGGAACATATAAAATATAGGAAGCATAAGGAATGGGAATGCTGACCTATACATGCACAGGTGCAAATTGTCCCTAAATAACTTCAGAAGATGCCAGTACCCGAAACACTTTCTGACTAAAATACATGTAGTCACTCAAACTCACATGCCAAACAAAATATAAACAGTACAAAAAGTGTCAGCCAAAAAAAACTACAGGACTGCATCCAATCACTGGAAAAGCTTTATCGCTGTCTTCATCTTTAATTACAGTTTGCGAATGCCTCAGTATATTTGTGTGGTGATGTTTTACATATCTAACATCACTTAAATGCTAATTAATTTGGAAATTTTAGCATACGTCTAAACTTCTAAACATTACAGAAAAATAAGCACACTATCCCAAGAATTACATGAAGTTCATTCATTAGCGTTATTATTATTTTTTTTCCTAAGCCTTATAAGAATGGCCTTCCCAAATTTCTATAGTACGACCTGTTCTGTTACTCTACGCACCAAAATTAGAATAATATTTCTTGTGGCATCTCCTTCCCAAAATCCATAATAAAACAATCAGCCCTAGAATTTTTTTTACAAATGTACTTAACTTACAGAACGCATTTTAATTGTTATCTACATTTTTAAAAAAAAGGGTAAACCTGATGCAGGATAAAATAGAAAAGCAGGTAATATGCAATATTTTGGTTCTGTTAAAGAGAAACTTGCCCTACAATATACTATACATCATTTCCATGGAAAATTTTACAAATGCAGGTGATACAACTTTAAGAGAAAAAATGCTCAATGGAAATAGTTAATGTGAACAAAATAAGTAAATAAATAAAACAATTAAATAAAAAAAGTTAACTGCAAGGGAATAATGCAATGCATATGTTATTTTACAATGGAAAAAATATGAATACTGTATATAAAAAGATGATGTTACTAATGTTCTGACAGCAGTATACAAGCCTATACATGAGACTGCTACGTCCCTCTTTTAAATTTATTTATAATTTCCCTTTTTTAACAATATTATTTATTTTTTTTTCATCATCTAAAAATAAATAATATTGAGGTTTCAAAGTGACTGTATTATTATAATATTATTGTAAGGTTAAAGCTTTGTTTTGGTATTACTGCATGTGCTCATCATACTCCAACCACAGAGCCAAACTTAGCTTTGGACAAGCATGGGATTTCTATATAACAAATCCTGGATGGAAAGAATAATAGGGACTATTAGAGTGTAAGCTCTTGTGAGCAGGGCCCTCCTAAAGTGTTGTGCACTCTATAAATCCTGTATAATAATAAATAAGAAGAAGAATGATGACAATGAGAGTGGTGATAATAATAATATAAGAAGAAGCAGAAGAGGAATGATGAGCATGATAATGATAATAAGCATAAGAATAAAAGAAGAAGAAAATGATGATGATGACGATAATAATAAGAATAAAAATAGAAGAAAACTGATGATAATAATAATAAATAAGAAGAAGAATGATGATGATATCAATAATAATAATAAATAAGAAGAATGATAATAATAATAATATTAAATAAGAAGAAGAAGAATGATAATGATGATAATAAGAAGAAGAATGATGATAATAATAATAATAATAATACTAACAAATAAGAAGAATGATGATAATAATAAATAAGAAGAAGAATGATGATAATAATAAATAATAAGATGATGATAATAATAAATAATAAGAAGAATGATGATAATAATAAATAATAAGAAGAATGATGATAATAATAAATAATAAGAAGAATGATGATAATAATAAATAATAAGAAGAATGATAATAATAATAAATAATAAGAAGAATGATAATAATAATAAATAAGTAGAATGATGATGGTGACAATACTAATAGATCCATTGGTGAGTGGTGTCAGGTTAGGACATGGGGTTGCTGTGATTTGTAGGGACACCTAAGGACTGGAGGTCCCTGTATATTGAACATGGGGTCCCTGTCCTGTGTGTGTCACCTGGAATCTTTCCGTCTCCATCCCATCTCAGGACTGTATTTTCCTAGTGATAGCTCCCTATGAGAGTAGTGGAGGCAGCAGGCAGTGATAAGGAAAGTTTCCTGTGTCGCTATGTCCCTGTGTCGTCCATGTGAGCGCTGTGGAAGAAGTTGGGCAGCCCGGACAGACGCGGCCCCTACCAGGAGCATGGAACGTTCCCCGGGTGCACTGAGTACACCGGGCGGGTAGCTACCATGTGTAGGCACACGGGGGGGAAGGCCATAGGTGCCCTGGGATGGTGGCCCCCCCGGTATAAGACAATAGGTGTGCAGATGACGGTTATGTAGCCGCTATACAGGGGAAGGTGTCAGAGAGTGGAAGTTGTCCGTCCATAGACTTAGAGGTGACTACTTGTTGTAGGAGTTGTCACCTGCAGGGACCCGGCCGGCGCTGCCCTGACACACACACACACACAGACACACGTCCAGTATACCTGAGTGAGGCAGATAGGAGAATACATCATGGCTTGGCTCGCTCGGCTCCTCTCTACACTTCTCCAAGGGGGGGAGATCACCTCATGGTGGTCCGGAGCTGTATGGGGCAGATGGGGAGACGTGGTGAGGTCCGGCTATAAGGCTGCTGACCGGGGAGAGGTGTACATAGCAGAGCGGGCTCCGGAGATGGATGGCTCTGCACTCCTAACGTCCTCCTCTCCTCTCCTCTCTTCTCCTCTCCTCACTCTCTCACTCCCTCTCTTCCGCTCACTCAAACTCGCACCGGTTACACCCTCTGCACTGTTTCAGCTTTCCAAATCACACTTAAGGATTTCGCATTTTTTTTATTATTATTATTATTTAATTACACAATCAAGGAGACACACTCCTCCCCCTGGTGCGCCGTGTGCTCCTCGCCTATATGTTCCTCCGCCCCTTCTCATGCCCACGGCTCGCGGGGTACCGGCACCCTGCCGGGAGAGGAGGGGTTAACTACTCGGGGAGAGGAGGAGGAGGAGGAGGAGGAGGAGGAAGGCTGCCCGAACCCAACATCGTCCTCTCATTCCTCACATCGGCCTGCAACTCACTACAAGGCACGGGCTGTGCCTACACTGCCAACCATACAATGTGGACTATACAATACACTGGCACCCTCCTATACACCATACAATGTACTCTACCCACACTGCCAACCTCCTATACACCATACAATGTACTCTACCCACACTGAGGACTATATAATACACTGGCACCTTCCTATACACCATACAATGTACTCTACCCACACTGAGGACTATATAATACACTGGCACCTTCCTATACACCATACAATGTACTCTACCCACACTGCCAACCTCATATACACCATACAATGTACTCTACCCACACTGAGGACTATATAATACACTGGCACCTTCCTATACACCATACAATGTGCTCTACCCACAGTGCCAACCTCCTATACACCATACAATGTACTCTACCCACACTGAGGACTATATAATACACTGGCACCTTCCTATACACCATGCAATGTACTCTACCCACACTGAGGACTATATAATACACTGGCACCTTCCTATACACCATACAATGTATTCTACCCACACTGCCAACCTCTGATACACCATAAAATGTACTCTACCCACACTGAGGACTATATAATACACTGGCACCTTCCTATACACCATACAATGTACTCTACCCACACTGAGGACTATATAATAAACTGGCAACCTCCTATACACCATACAATGTACTCTACCCACACTGAGGACTATATAATACACTGGCACCTTCCTATACACCATACAATGTACTCTACCCACACTGCCAACCTCTTATACACCATAAAATGTACTCTACCCACACTGAGGACTGTATAATACACTGGCACCTTCCTATACACCATACAATGTACTCTCCCCACACTGAGGACTATATAATACACTGGCACCTTCTTTTACACCATACAATGTGCTCTACCCACACTGCCAAACTCCTATACACCATACAATGTACTCTACCCACACTGAGGACTATATAATACACTGGCACCTTCCTATACACCATACAATGTGCTCTACCCACAGTGCCAACCTCCTATACACCATACAATGTACTCTACCCACACTGAGGACTATATAATACACTGGCACCTTCCTATACACCATACAATGTACTCTACCCACACTGAGGACTATATAATACACTGGCACCTTCCTATACACCATACAATGTACTCTACCCACACTGCCAACCTCCTATACACCATACAATGTACTCTACCCACACTGCCAACCTCCTATACACCATACAATGTACTCTACCCACACTGAGGACTATATAATACACTGGCACCCTCCTATACACCATACAATGTACTCTACCCACACTGCCAACCTCCTATACACCATACAATGTACTCTACCCACACTGAGGACTATATAATACACTGGCATCCTCCTATACACCATACAATGTGCTCTACCCACACTGCCAACCTCTTATACACCATAAAATGTACTCTACCCACACTGAGGACTATATAATACACTGGCACCTTCCTATACACCATACAATGTATTCTACCCACACTGCCAACCTCTGATACACCATAAAATGTACTCTACCCACACTGAGGACTATATAATACACTGGCACCTTCCTATACACCATACAATGTACTCTACCCACACTGAGGACTATATAATACACTGGCAACCTCCTATACACCATACAATGTACTCTACCCACACTGAGGACTATATAATACACTGGCACCTTCCTATACACCATACAATGTACTCTACCCACACTGCCAACCTCTTATACACCATAAAATGTACTCTACCCACACTGAGGACTGTATAATACACTGGCACCTTCCTATACACCATACAATGTACTCTACCCACACTGAGGACTATATAATACACTGGCACCTTCCTATACACCATACAATGTGCTCTACCCACACTGCCAACCTCCTATACACCATAAAATGTACTCTACCCACACTGAGGACTATATAATACACTGGCACCTTCCTATACACCATACAATGTGCTCTACCCACAGTGCCAACCTCCTATACACCATACAATGTACTCTACCCACACTGAGGACTATATAATACACTGGCACCTTCCTATACACCATACAATGTACTCTACCCACACTGAGGACTATATAATACACTGGCACCTTCCTATACACCATACAATGTACTCTACCCACACTGCCAACCTCCTATACACCATACAATGTACTCTACCCACACTGCCAACCTCCTATACACCATACAATGTACTCTACCCACACTGAGGACTATATAATACACTGGCACCCTCCTATACACCATACAATGTACTCTACCCACACTGCCAACCTCCTATACACCATACAATGTACTCTACCCACACTGAGGACTATATAATACACTGGCACCCTCCTATACACCATACAATGTACTCTACCCACACTGCCAACCTCCTATACACCATACAATGTACTCTACCCACACTGAGGACTATATAATACACTGGCACCCTCCTATACACCATACAATGTGCTCTACCCACACTGCCAACCTCTTATACACCATAAAATGTACTCTACCCACACTGAGGACTATATAATACACTGGCACCTTCCTATACACCATACAATGTATTCTACCCACACTGCCAACCTCTGATACACCATAAAATGTACTCTACCCACACTGAGGACTATATAATACACTGGCACCTTCCTATACACCATACAATGTACTCTACCCACACTGAGGACTATATAATACACTGGCAACCTCCTATACACCATACAATGTACTCTACCCACACTGAGGACTATATAATACACTGGCACCTTCCTATACACCATACAATGTACTCTACCCACACTGCCAACCTCTTATACACCATAAAATGTACTCTACCCACACTGAGGACTGTATAATACACTGGCACCTTCCTATACACCATACAATGTACTCTACCCACACTGAGGACTATATAATACACTGGCACCTTCCTATACACCATACAATGTGCTCTACCCACACTGCCAACCTCCTATACACCATACAATGTACTCTACCCACACTGAGGACTATATAATACACTGGCACCTTCCTATATACCATACAATGTGCTCTACCCACAGTGCCAACCTCCTATACACCATACAATGTACTCTACCCACACTGAGGACTATATAATACACTGGCACCTTCCTATACACCATACAATGTACTCTACCCACACTGAGGACTATATAATACACTGGCACCTTCCTATACACCATACAATGTACTCTACCCACACTGCCAACCTCCTATACACCATACAATGTACTCTACCCACACTGCCAACCTCCTATACACCATACAATGTACTCTACCCACACTGAGGACTATGTAATACACTGGCACCTTCCTACACACCATACAATGTACTCTACCCACACTGCCAACCTCCTATACACCATACAATGTACTCTACCCACACTGAGGACTATATAATACACTGGCACCTTCCTATACACCATACAATGTACTCTACCCACACTGAGGACTATATAATGCACTGGCACCTTCCTATACACCATACAATGTACTCTACCCACACTGCCAACCTCCTATACACCATACAATGTACTCTACCCACACTGAGGACTATACAATACACTGGCACCCTCCTATACACCATACAATGTACTCTACCCACACTGCCAACCTCCTATACACCATACAATGTGTTCTATCCACACTGAGGACTATATAATACACTGGTACCCTCCTATACACCATACAATGTACTCTACCCACACTGAGGACTATATAATACACTGCCAACTTCCTATACACCATACAATGTATTCTACCCACACTGCCAACCTCCTATACTCCATAAAATGTACTCTTCCCACACTGAGGACTATATAATACACTGGCACCCTCCTATACACCATACAATGTACTCTACCTGCACTGCCAACATCCTATACACCATACAATGTACTCTCCCCACAATGTCAACCTCCTATACACCATACAATGTACTCTACCCACACTGAGGACTATATAATACACTGGCACCCTCCTATACACCATATAATATGCTCTATCCACATGAGGACTATATAATACACTGGTACCCTCCTTTACACCATACAATGTACTCTACCCACACCGAGGACTATATAATACACTGGCACCCTCCTATACACCATACAATATGCTCTATCCACACTGAGGACTATATAATACACTGGCACCCTCCTATACACTATACAATGTACTCTACCCACACTGCCAACCTCCTATACACCATACAATGTACTCTACCCACACTGCCAACCTCCTATATACCATACAATGTATTCTACCCACACTGCCAACCCCATATACACCATAAAATGTACTCTTCTCACACTGAGGACTATATAATACACTGGTACCCTCCTATACACCATACAATGTACTGCACCCACACTGAGGACTATATAATACACTGGCACCCTCCTATACACCATACAATGTACTCTACCCACACTGCCAACCTCTTATACACCATAAAATGTACTCTACCCACACTGCCAACCTCCTATACACCATACAATGTGCTCTACCCACACTGAGGACTATATAATACACTCCTAAACACTATACTGTGCAATGTGCTCTTCCCAGACTGGCACCATACTATACACAATACAATACACTGCTGCCCTCTTATACACTATACCCACCATACCATACAGTATGCTCTACCCACACTGGCACCCTCCTATACACAATATGCACTATACCCGGCCTACAGTGTGCTCTACCCAGACTGGCACCCTCATAGACACAACACCATACAGTGTGCTCTACCCAGACTAGCACCCTCCTATACATTATACCATACAATAAGCTCTATCCAGACTGGCACCATGGTATTCTGAATACACTATATTACATTGCCAGCCTCAAATACAGTCAGGTCCATAAATATTGGGACATCGACACAATTATAAACTTTTTGGCTTTCTACACCACCACAATGGATTTAAAAATGAAACAAAAAAGATGTGCTTTAACTGCAGACTCTCAGCTTTAATTTGAGGGTATTTACATCCAAATCAGGTGAACAGTGTAGGAATTACAACAGTTTGTATATGTGCCTCCCACTTTTTAAGGGACCAAAAGTAATGGGACAATTTTCTGCTCAGCTGTTCCATGGTCAGGTGTGTGTTATTCCCTCATCATCCCATTTACAAGGAGCAGATAAAAGGTCCAGAGTTCATTTCAAGTGTGCTATTTGCATTTGGAATCTGTTGCTGTCAACTCTCAATATGAGATCCAAAGAGCTGTCACTATCAGTGAAGCAAGCCATCATTAGGCTGAAAAAACAAAACAAACCCATCAGAGAGATAGCAAAAACATTAGGTGTGGCCAAATCAACTGTTTGGAACATCCTTAAAAAGAAAGAATGCATCGGTGAGCTCAGCAACACCAAAAAACCTGGAAGACCACGGAAAACAACTGTGGTGGATGACCTAAGAATTCTTTACCTGGTCAAGAAAACACCCTTCACTACAGTTGGCCAGATCAAGAACACTCTCCAGGAGGTAGGTGTATGTGTGTCAAAGTCAACAATCAAGAGAAGACTTCACCAGAGTGAATAAAGACGGTTCACCACAAGATGTAAACCATTGGTGAGCCTCAAAAACAGGAAGGCCAGATTAGAGTTTGCCAAACAAGATCTAAAAAAGCCTTCACAGTTCTGGAACAACTTCCTATGAACAGATGAGACCAAGATCAACTTGTACCAGAGTGATGGGAAGAGAAGAGTATGGAGAAGGAAAGGAACTGCTAATGATCCAAAGCATACCACCTCATCAGTGAAGCATGGTGGTGGTAGTGTCATGGCATGGGCATGTATGGCTGCCAATGGAACTGGTTCTCTTGTATTTATTGATGATGTGACTGCTGACAAAAGCAGCAGGATGAATTCTGAAGTGTTTCGGGCAATATTATCTGCTCATATTCAGCAAAATGCTTCAGAACTCATTGGACGGCGCTTCACAGTGCATATGGACAATGACCCGAAGCATACTGCGAAAGCAACCAAAGAGTTTTTTAAGGGAAAGAAGTGGAATGTTATGCAGTGGCCAAGTCAATCACCTGACCTGAATCCGATTGAGCATGCATTTCACTTGCTGAAGACAAAACTGAAGGGAAAATGCCCCAAGAACAAGCAGGAACTGAAGACATTTGCAGTAGAGGCCTAGCAGAGCATCACCAGGGATGAAACCCAGCGTCTGGTTATGTCTATGCATTCCAGACTTCAGGCTGTAATTGACTGCAAAGGATTTGCAACCAAGTATTAAAAAGTGAAAGTTTGATGGATGATTGTTAATCTGTCCCATTACTTTTGGTCCCTTAAAAAGTGGGAGGCACATATACAAACTGTTGTAATCCCTACACTGTTCACCTGATTTGGATGTAAATACCCTCAAATTAAAGCTGAAAGCCTGCAGTTAAAGCACATCTTGTTTGTTTCATTTCAAATCCATTGTGGTGGTGTATAGAGCCAAAAAGATTAGAATTGTGTCAATGTCCCAATATTTATTGACCTGACTGTACACTGTACAATGTGCTGCATTTAAACTGGCACCTTCCTAGACACTATACTTAATATTCTATACAGTGTGCCCTACCCAGGCTGGCACCATCCTAGACACTATACCCACTATACCATACAGTGTGCTCTACCCAGACTGGCACCCCGCTATACTGAATACAACATAATACACTGCCACCCTCATAAACGCTATACAATGCAAAGTAGTCTACCCAGACTGGCACCCCACTATACTGAATACAATACCATATACTGCGACCCTCATATACACTATATAATGTGCTGCACCTACACTGGCACCCTGCTATACTGAATACAATATGATGTGCTGCACCTAGCCTGGCACTGTACTAAGTGTACACTATACTGTATATATAGTCTGCTGTACCCAGACTGGCACCCTGCTATACATTACACTATACAATGTGCTGCACCTACACTGCCACCCTCCTATACACTATACTATACAGCGTGCTCTACCCAGACTGGAACCCTGCTATACTGAATACAATATAATGTATACAATATAATACAATACTATAATATACTGCTCCTATACTATATTTATAGTGTATGGGCTCTACCCAGACTGGCACCATGGTATTCTGAATACTATATAATGTGCTGCACCTAGGCTGGCACATCATAATACTATAAAGTGTGCTTTACCAAGACTGGCACCATGCTATGCTGAATACAATATAATGTGCTTCCCCTAGCCCGGCACGCTGGTATACACTATACTGTATATATATATTATATATATATATATATATATATATATATATATATATATATATATATATATATATATATATATAGTGTGCTCTACCCAGACTGGCACCATGCTATGCACAACACTATATAATGTGCTCTACTGAGGCTAGCAGCATGGCCTACTGGTTACTATATAATGTGCTACACCAAGGCTGGCACTAAGGCATGACCAGTGCAGTATAACTTTCTGCATCCAGGCTGGCAAGGTGCCATGCTGAATGCAATTTAATATGTTCTACCTAGCCTGGTACTCTAGAATGATGAATGCATTGTAATGTGCTACACATAGGCTGGCACTATGGCATGTGGAGTGCAAAGTAATTTTCAGCATCTAGTCTGGCATTGTGGCATGCTGAGTCTAATGAAATATGCTGCACATAGGCTGGCACTATGGTTGGACATATACAATATATTGTGCTGCATTTAGGCTGGCACAGTGGCATGCTGAATGTAATACAATGGGTTGCACTCTGGCTGGCACCATGGCATGCCCAATGCAGTATATAGTGCTGGCCTTAAGCTGGCACTATGGCATTATGAATACAATATCATGGGCTGCACTTGGGCTGGCACTATAGCATGATGAATTCAGTAAAAGGTGCTGCACCTAGGCTAGCATGATGGCATGCCAAGTGCAATGTAATGTGCTGCCCCTAAGCTGACACTATGATATGATGGATACAATATAATGTGTTGCACATAGGCTAGCACTATGGCACAAAGAAAACAATGTTATGTGCTGTACCTGGCTGGCATGATGAATGCAGTATAATGTGCTGCACCCATGCTGGCACTAAGGCACAAAGAATAACAATGCAATGTGCAGCACCTAGGCTGGCACTGTGGCACAAAGAATACAATGTACTGTGCTATACCTAGGCTTGCACTGTGGGAAGCTGAATGTAATGTAATGTAATGTGCTGCACCTAGGCTGCCACTATAAATAAGTTGCACAGTGCACACTAGTGAAGTGTCTGTTCATCCTGTCATGCCAGCTTGGGTGCACACATATAACCCACTGCCATGGATATTTGCATTGGAATGTGTTATAGTGCACAGTACAGACTCCTAATGATGTGATGGCTGTGTCATATACAGCTATACAATATCTGCGACACAGCAAAGCAGAAGCTTCACCACCCATATATGTGTGCCCTCCACAGAGCACCCCTGCAGCCTCGTCCCTGACTCCCTTCTCTCCATATGTCTGTGCCCTCCACAGAGCACCCCTGCAGCCTCTTCCCTGGCTCCTTTCACCCCCCATATGTGTGTGCCCTCCACAGAGCACCCCTGCAGGCTCTTCCCTGGCTCCCTTCCCTTCGAATGCAGTATGCCCTCCACAGAGCACCCCTGCAGCAACTTTCCTGGCTGCCTTCATCCCCCCCATATGTGTGCCCTCTACAGAGCACCCCTGCAGCCTCTTCCCTGGCTCCTTTCATCCCCCTATATGCCTGTGCCCTCCAAAGAGCACCCCTGCAGCCTCTACCCTGGCTCACTTCACCCCGCATATGTGTGCCCTCCACAGAGAACCCCTGCAGCCTCCTCCTTGGCTCTCTTCACCCCGCATATGTGTGCCCTCCACAGAGAACCCCTGCAGCCTCTTCCCTGGCTCTCTTCCCTCCATATGTCTGTGCCTTCCACAGAGCACCCCTGCAGCCTCTTCCCTGGCTCACTTCCCTCCGTATGCAGTATGCCCTCCACAGAGCACCCCTGCAGCCTCTTCCCTGGCTCCCTTCACACCCTCCCCCCCATATATCTGTGCCCTCCACAGAGCATCCCTGCAGCCTCTTCCCTGGTTTTTTTCCCTCCATATGTCTGTGCCCTCCACAGAGCACCCCTGCAGCCTCTTCCCTGGCTTACTTCCCTCCGTATGCAGTATGCCCTCCACAGAGCACCCCTGCAGCCTCTTCCCTGGCTCCCTTCACCCCCATATGTCTGTGCCCTCCACAGAGCACCC
Source organism: Lithobates clamitans (assembly GCA_037952925.1). NCBI lineage: Eukaryota > Metazoa > Chordata > Amphibia > Anura > Ranidae > Lithobates > Lithobates clamitans. The sequence goes on from JBBGZY010000216.1 coordinate 3,261,467, forward strand.
CTGCAGCCTCTTCCCTGGCTCCCTTCCCTCCATTTCTCTGTGCCCTCCACAGATCACCCCTGCAGCCTCTTCCCTGACTCCCTTCTCTCCATATGTCTGTGCCCTCCACAGAGCACCCCTGCAGCCTCTTCCCTGGCTCCCTTCACCCCCCATATGTCTGTGCCCTCCACAGAGCACCCCTGCAGCCTCTTCCCTGGCTCCCTTGACCCCCCATATGTGTGTGCCATCCACAGAGCACCCCTGCAGCCTCTTCCCTGGCTCAGTCCCTCCGTATGCAGTATGCCCTCCACAGAGCACCCCTGCAGCCTCTTCCCTGGCTCCCTTCACCCCCCCCCCCCATATGTCTGTGCCCTCCACAGAGCTTCCCTGCATCCTCTTTCCTGGCTCTCTTCCCTCCATATGTCTGTGCCCTCCACAGAGCACCCCTGCAGCCTCTTCCCTGGCTCCCTTCACCCCTATATGTCTGTGCCCTCCACATATGTCTGTGCCTTCCACAGAGCACCCCTGCAGCCTCTTTCCTGGCTCCCTTCACCCCTATATGTCTGTGCCCTCCACATATGTCTGTGCCTTCCACAGAGCACCCCTGCAGCCTCTTCCCTGGCTCCCTTCACCCCTATATGTCTGTGCCCTCCACATATGTCTGTGCCTTCCACAGAGCACCCCTGTAGCCTCTTCCCTGGCTCCCTTCACCCCTATATGGCTGTGCCCTCCACATATGTCGGTGCCTTCCACAGAGCATCCCTGCAGCCTCTTCCCTGGCTCTCTTCCCTCCATAGGTCTGTGCCCTCCACAGAGCACCCCTGCAGCCTCTTCCCTGGCTCCCTTCACCCCTATATGTCTGTGGCCTCCACATATGTCTGTGCCTTCCACAGAGCACCCCTGCAGCCTCTTCCCTGGCTCCCTTGACCCCCCCATATGTGTGTGCCATCCACAGAGCACTCCTGCAGCCTCTTCCCTGGCTCAGTCCCTCCGTATGCAGTATGCCCTCTACAGAGCACCCCTGCAGCCTCTTCCCTGGCTCCCTTCACCCCCCCATATGTCTGTGCCCTTCACAGAGCATCCCTGCATCCTCTTTCCTGGCTCTCTTCCCTCCATATGTCTGTGCCCTCCACAGAGCACCCCTGCAGCCTCTTCCCTGGCTCACTTCCCTCCGTATGCAGTATGCCCTCCACAGAGCACCCCTGCAGCCTCTTCCCTGGCTCCCTTCACACCCTCCCCCCCATATATCTGTGCCCTCCACAGAGCATCCCTGCAGCCTCTTCCCTGGCTCTTTTCCCTCCATATGTCTGTGCCCTCCACAGAGCACCCCTGCAGCCTCTTCCCTGGCTTACTTCCCTCCGTATGCAGTATGCCCTCCACAGAGCACCCCTGCAGCCTCTTCCCTGGCTCCCTTCACCCCCATATGTCTGTGCCCTCCACAGAGCACCCCTGCAGCCTCTTCCCTGGCTCCCTTCCCTCCATTTCTCTGTGCCCTCCACAGATCATCCCTGCAGCCTCTTCCCTGACTCCCTTCTCTCCATATGTCTGTGCCCTCCACAGAGCACCCCTGCAGCCTCTTCCCTGGCTCCCTTCACCCCCCATATGTCTGTGCCCTCCACAGAGCACCCCTGCAGCCTCTTCCCTGGCTCCCTTGACCCCCCATATGTGTGTGCCATCCACAGAGCACCCCTGCAGCCTCTTCCCTGGCTCAGTCCCTCCGTATGCAGTATGCCCTCCACAGAGCACCCCTGCAGCCTCTTCCCTGGCTCCCTTCACCCCCCCCCCATATGTCTGTGCCCTCCACAGAGCTTCCCTGCATCCTCTTTCCTGGCTCTCTTCCCTCCGTATGTCTGTGCCCTCCACAGAGCACCCCTGCAGCCTCTTCCCTGGCTCCCTTCACCCCTATATGTCTGTGCCCTCCACATATGTCTGTGCCTTCCACAGAGCACCCCTGCAGCCTCTTTCCTGGCTCCCTTTACCCCTATATGTCTGTGCCCTCCACATATGTCTGTGCCTTCCACAGAGCACCCCTGCAGCCTCTTCCCTGGCTCCCTTCACCCCTATATGTCTGTGCCCTCCACATATGTCTGTGCCTTCCACAGAGCACCCCTGTAGCCTCTTCCCTGGCTCCCTTCACCCCTATATGGCTGTGCCCTCCACATATGTCGGTGCCTTCCACAGAGCATCCCTGCAGCCTCTTCCCTGGCTCTCTTCCCTCCATAGGTCTGTGCCCTCCACAGAGCACCCCTGCAGCCTCTTCCCTGGCTCCCTTCACCCCTATATGTCTGTGGCCTCCACATATGTCTGTGCCTTCCACAGAGCACCCCTGCAGCCTCTTCCCTGGCTCCCTTGACCCCCCCATATGTGTGTGCCATCCACAGAGCACCCCTGCAGCCTCTTCCCTGGCTCAGTCCCTCCGTATGCAGTATGCCCTCTACAGAGCACCCCTGCAGCCTCTTCCCTGGCTCCCTTCACCCCCCCCATATGTCTGTGCCCTTCACAGAGCATCCCTGCATCCTCTTTCCTGGCTCTCTTCCCTCCATATGTCTGTGCCCTCCACAGAGCACCCCTGCAGCCTCTTCCCTGGCTCCCTTCACCCCTATATGTCTGTGCCCTCCACATATGTCTGTGCCTTCCACAGAGCACCCCTGCAGCCTCTTTCCTAGCTCCCTTCACCCCTATATGTCTGTGCCCTCCACATATGTCTGTGCCTTCCACAGAGCACCCCTGCAGCCTCTTCCCTGGCTCCCTTCACCCCTATATGTCTGTGCCCTCCACATATGTCTGTGCCTTCCACAGAGCACCCCTGCAGCCTCTTCCCTGGGTCCCTTCACCCCTATATGGCTGTGCCCTCCACATATGTCTGTGCCTTCCACAGAGCATCCCTGCAGCCTCTTCCCTGGCTCTCTTCCCTCCATAGGTCTGTGCCCTCCACAGAGCACCCCTGCAGCCTCTTCCCTGGCTCCCTTCACCCCTATATGTCTGTGGCCTCCACATATGTCTGTGCCTTCCACAGAGCACCCCTGCAGCCTCTTCCCTGGCTCCCTTCACCCCCCATATGTCTGTGCCCTCCACATAGCACCCCTGCAGCCTCTTCCCTGGCTCCCTTCCCTCCATTTCTCTGTGCCCTCCACAGATCACCCCTGCAGCCTCTCCCCTGACTCCCTTCTCTCCATATGTCTGTGCCCTCCACAGAGCACCCCTGCAGCCTCTTCCCTGGCTCCCTTCACCCCCCATATGTCTGTGCCCTCCACAGAGCACCCCTGCAGCCTCTTCCCTGGCTCCCTTGACCCCCCCATATGTGTGTGCCATCCACAGAGCACCCCTGCAGCCTCTTCCCTGGCTCAGTCCCTCCGTATGCAGTATGCCCTCCACAGAGCACCCCTGCAGCCTCTTCCCTGGCTCCCTTCACCCCCCCATATGTCTGTGCCCTTCACAGAGCATCCCTGCATCCTCTTTCCTGGCTCTCTTCCCTCCATATGTCTGTGCCCTCCACAGAGCACCCCTGCAGCCTCTTCCCTGGCTCCCTTCACCCCTATATGTCTGTGCCCTCCACATATGTCTGTGCCTTCCACAGAGCACCCCTGCAGCCTCTTCCCTGGCTCCCTTCACCCCTATATGTCTGTGCCCTCCACATATGTCTGTGCCTTCCACAGAGCACCCCTGCAGCCTCTTCCCTGGCTCCCTTCACCCCTATATGTCTGTGCCCTCCACATATGTCTGTGCCTTCCACAGAGCACCCCTGCAGCCTCTTCCCTGGCTCCCTTCACCCCTATATGTCTGTGCCCTCCACATATGTCTGTGCCTTCCACAGAGCACCCCTGCAGCCTCTTCCCTGGGTCCCTTCACCCCTATATGGCTGTGCCCTCCACATATGTCTGTGCCTTCCACAGAGCACCCCTGCAGCCTCTTCCCTGGCTCCCTTCACCCCTATATGTCTGTGCCCTCCACATATGTCTGTGCCTTCCACAGAGCACCCCTGCAGCCTCTTCCCTGGCTCCCTTCACCCCTATATGTCTGTGCCCTCCACATATGTCTGTGCCTTCCACAGAGCACCCCTGCAGCCTCTTCCCTGGCTCCCTTCACCCCTATATGTCTGTGCCCTCCACATATGTCTGTGCCTTCCACAGAGCACTCCTGCAGCCTCTTCCCTGGCTCCCTTCACCCCTATATGTCTGTGCCCTCCACATATGTCTGTGCCCGCCACAGAGCACCCCTGCAGCCTCTTCCCTGGCTCCCTTCACCCCCCATATGTCTGTGCCCTCCACAGAGCACCCCTGCAGCCTCTTCCATGACTCCATTCCCTCTATATTCAGTGTGCCAAGAGAAGGTCAGGAAAGCAGATTACTTTTTGTAAAAGCGGTTGAGGAGTTGGGAAGAAGCCTGCCTTTTTCTACGCCCTGTGCCTCACCTCTGCCTCTCCCGCCCCTCTGCCCTCCCTCTCTGCGGTTATCTGGGGTGAGGGGAGCCGGGTGTGGCTGGAGCTCACTTTCTTAACTGTTTGGGTACCTCAGGAATAAAACAAGAACTGTGTATAATAACAGGTTCACAGCAAGTCCTCATAAAATAAACTTTTCTTAAAGGAGTCTGACATATGGGAGGCACACAAGTCTACATTTGTCATTCTGGAAATATTATTATTACTATTGATTTATAGAGTTACCAGCATCATCTATTGCTCCTCTCTATGTGAGGTCAAGCTGGGGACAGGTCATTAACAAACACAGGTAGATGAAACACAAGAGCTTACAATCTAAAGAACACATAAATGCCAAACAGCCAGCATCCTTCATGGGCAAGTCAATGAGACAAATGTGCATGGAGGCAATACTTTTCAAGGAAGAAAACGGTCACAATCTGAAACCCAATGTGACCTAAATGGCATGATACCAAAGGCTTTCATAGCGCTTCAAATATATTAGATCCACTTTTTATACCACCACTGCAGCAAATATATTTCATTTATATACAGACTAGCACACTACAATAAGGTACTTAAAAGAGTAGTATGGGAATTTTCTTTATTTTAGAATCATACATACCTAAGTGAATGCAGCATCTGTCCGATGCTGCATCTGTCCCAGCCGGCTCTAAGGCTGATAACTGAGCGATCAAACACCACTGATCGCTCGGTTCTCACAGCTCCCTGAGCAGAGAGCTCCTGTCAGTCACCCCTGTCTGCTCTGCACCTCCAGCGCTAACTGAAGCGCTGCGCTGTGAAGAGGCCAGGAACGGCTGGCTCAGCCTTTCAGCGGCTCGCTGAGAGGCGGGGCCAGGTGCCGGTCCAGGTATGTGGGTGAATCCTGACCATATGGCCACGATCTTTCCCAAGCCTGGACCAGCTCTGTGATGTCAGCCGGCAGCAGGCTACAGCTCGCTGTCTGAGGAAAACAGGTCACAGGAGTGCAAAACAAACTGCACTACTGTGAACCACAGGAGAAGTAGAGCCAAACAAGCTTTGGCTGTATGTCTCCCTTAAAGAACATATTAGCCCAACATTTCATATTCCTGATATGTACCTGCTGTACCATGTATTTGTGATAAAAATTATCCTGGTCTTTTTGTATTGCTTCCTTTGTCTGAAATACCTGATGATCCTGCCAGTTATCCTGCTTTCCGATTTCAAGCTAACCAGGGTAGGGTAGAGAGCACATCCATCTTAGCGTGGCCAGTTTCCTGGCTGTGCTGGGAGAACAGCCTGGCTGTCCTCCAATGGTCAGACTTGTGCTGACACGCCCCCCTGCAAGCCATTCACTGGGAAGATCAGTGTTAACTTGTTTCTCCACCCCTAGCTCTAGCAGCTAAGAACAGAGAATAAATTATCATGTACAGAAAAAAAGATGTTTAAAAGATTTTATATATATATATATATATATATATATATATATATATATATATATATATATGTTTCAAATGTTATATATCTATATTTTGCCTTTTATTTCAATTTATAACATATACAGTACTTTAAAGTGATATTAAAGTGATTGTAAAGTGTTGTGTTTTGTTTTTTTTCTTTTTAAATGACAAATGGAAGGCTGACCGCAGGTCAGCCTGATTTTGTAGGAGGAGTCGGGATGTATTTAAACCCGCCCTCCATCCTCCTTGCCTGTTGATGGTTTCTCTTGTGTCCCACCCACCCTTCCCCTTTTTTCTTGCTATTTCTTCTCTTTTACTTCTACTTGGGTATGCCCCCTTTTAGGCATACTGACCATGTGACTTTTGGCACACCCCAAGTCACTTTTCCCGTTTCCCCTTAGACCTTTCCTAATACGGTTACATGAGACTCCGAGTACAAACATATTATACTTACCTCCTCTGTGCAGAGGTTTTGCACAGAACAGCCTGGATCCTCCTCTTCTTAGATCCCTCTTCCCTGCTCCTGCCCCTTCCCTCCTGTCGAGTGCCCCCACAGCAAGCAGCTTGCTATGGGGGCACCCGAGCCAGGCTGCAGCCCCGTGCAGACACGGAGCTGCCATTTGGCCCCACCCCCTCTCTCTCTCTGTATGCAAAACAAGTTTGAGCCAACATCCGTCGGAAAAAATCCTAGGATTTTGTTGTCGGAATGTCCAATCAATGTCCGACCGTGTGTACGGGGCATTAAGATTTGACCTCATGTTATATGGTTTTGGTAAATCTGAAGACAAGAATCTGCAGAGAATCTAATAGTGTGTATTGGGCTTTAGATGGCAAGGAACTCTACTGTTCCTCCATCTTCCCCTCTCTCTTCTCCAAGCCAACAGACTGGCTGGAGACTACACTGTCTCCAGCAGCACTAAAAGTTGTAAGCTGCAAGTGCTGGGGTAAGATTTTTTTTCCAGTTCACTAGGCAATTGTTTATTTTATTGTGCTAAACTGGTAAAGCGCTACGTTTAATACTACTTGAACACTGTTCTATATAACATCTATAAGTCAAATCTTCCAGGCACCAAAAGAGTTAAGTGCGAAGCGGTACAGGACGCATAGCGCATTTTGGAGGCTGGAAGTAGCTTCTTTTTTCCCACTCTCTCATGCACTTAAGAGCTGACAGGGGAACAGTATAACATTCCCGTCAAGTCACACTCATTTGGAGTAGGTCCCGCTCTTTAGAAATAGGCTTGCTTTTCCAGGATCAGTGCCCTCTTAGGCCTGTAGTGCTTTCTTCATAGTCAGGAGTGCATACATTTTCTGGTACTTGCCTCCCCCCCTTTAGAAAAATTGTCATTTCTATCAAACAATGCCAACACACTACATGACATCTGAACGCGCCGTTACAATAACACATGAATATACAATGAAGCAAGAAATATAAGATTTTGAGTTCCATGCTTAATTTATAGACTGGGTAATTGTGACACTTTTTCCACCCACGCTACAATCACTTTTCAATGCACACTACAATAACATATCAAAGTACTAAATAGTATATTCATTTTTTCATGTCTTAGGCCCCATTCACACAAGCGCAGATCACCCGTCCAGCGTACAAAAGGTGTGTGTTTATAGGTGATTGCGTACAGCTGCATGTACAAATCAATGACAGGCTACGGCTGTGCATGTCACCACACATTTGCATGGAGACAGGGACGGAGGAGCGGCCCTGAACGCGGATGCATCCACACATCTGCATATTCGATTTCTAACTTGATAGTCCATCAATGTATAAACAATCATTTTTGTTCACACTTTGCATGTCTAAAGCTACAAAACAGCAATGGTGTTGTCTATAGCAATGGGTTGATTTACTAAACCTGGAGAGTGCAGCTGTGCATAGAAACCAATCACCATCTAACTTTAGCTTGTTCCATTAAGCTTTGACAAAAAACCTGGAAGCTGATTGGTTTCTATGCAGAGCTGCACTCTCCAGTTTTAGTAAATCAGCTCCGTTATGTGCCATTGTATTAGTGCAGTTTAAGAAAAATACGCTAACACCTGATTGGTTGCTTTAGGTAACCAATATATTCCTTCAGTAAAGCAAAAAAAAAGCTCTAGAATCAACTTTTGACACAACTCCAAGGGCCTTCACCTAAGCTGAACTCCATGCAGATTTAAAAGATACAAATGAATGAATGAAACTATGTAATTATTATTACATTGTAATCATTCCATTACATTATACTGTATTACATGAAATATATAAGCTCCAACTGGCAGGGGAAAGGACAGCATAAGAAGCCAGACAGTTGTTCTGCAGTGCAAAGGACATGCTGATAGGAGAGGAGAGCAGAGTGACAGAGAGATGAGCCCTCTCTGCTGCTGCTTCTCATTTCACTGTCCAGTCACAGGTTGGAAAAATTAGATATGAGGAGCATGACTTTAATCTTTCATTTGTTAAAAGAACTGTGGTGGCGAGATATGACGACGTGACCTAGGCAACTCTACAACAAGGCAAGGGGCCCCTTGAATAAAAGGGGCTGCTCAAATCCACATGAAAACTGAAAAAGGAGGGCCAAGCCACACGTCTTAAAGTGGAGTTCCACCCAAAAATGGAACTTCTGCTTTAAGGGAAGGTGACCCCCTGACATGCCACATTTGGCATGTCATTTTTTTTGGGGGGGGCGGATACCCTCTTTTTAGAGGGTTCCAGCTCCCACTTCCTCCTGGCACACCTGCGGCACCGGAAGGGAGATCACCTCTCCCCCCTCCCTCTAGGCAATCATCTGGGACATATCACAGGTGCCAGATGATTGCCCGGCCAGTCACGGCATGCCGCACATGCGCAGTGCGTGCCCGGCTGTGAAGTCACAGCCGGGCACCCACAGTGACTATGCCAGTGCCACAGAGAGGAGGGGGCTTTGTTCCTCCACATCGCTGGACCCTGGGTCAGGTAAGTGTCAGCAGCTGCAGTCAATCAAATCCGGTGACACGGGAGCAGGGGGCGGAGCCGAGTCTCACTGTTTGTATCAATGGACACAGCAAGGGGACTCGGAAGCGAGCGCGCATGAATGCCCCCATGGAAAGCGGCTTTCCATTGGGGCACTTGCTGAAGAGGAGGGGCCTAAAGCACCGGCAGGGCACCCCAGAAAAGGAGGATCGGGGCTGTTCTGTGCAAAACCCTTGCATAAAGCAGGTAAGTATAGGGATTTTTTGTGATTTTTATTAAAAAACAAAACAAAAACGAGGGTTTACAACCCCTTTGATCGAACAAGCTGAAGGTAAAAGCTAATTGGCTATCATGCACAGCGGCACCAAATTTTAGACTCCCCAGTTTTTGTAAATAAACCCCACTATTTGGACTGTTATCAACATTCCCAAAGAATAACCTCTGACAGGAGGCGTGCCCTAAGGAGCCTTCTAAACAGACGTGACCAGTAGGCAGCGGAGGAAAGGACCTGTAAATGTTAATGAACTGCTGCAGGGAAATATCAGGTCTCCTGTTCTGCAACATAGGACTGTTTTGTTTGGTAGAGCTGTACAAATCTCAGGACTGGATGGACATAAACACAAAATATTATACTGTATGTATTTCATCTGTGTATTTAGCTGTTTGCATGGAGTCCAGCTTTAATCAATAAGGCAGTGCAAAGAGCAACAACAGTGTGCAAAACACAATCAAACCGCGATGGCGTTTAATTCCAGCATTGGCTGTAACGGCACAAGGATAACAGCTGATTGGAACCACAAGCTCCTTTGGACAGGTCTAAATTATGTCTGTAATGTTCTGCCAACAACTGTTCCATGGCTGTGTTGTAAATATATAAGAGCCAGTGAAGAGGAATACTAGTTTGCGTGAATGAAAGCGCTGAAATTTCGATTCGCACAAGAGTGTTCCAGCTGGTGTGAAGCAAACAGGGGACTGAAGAATGACAGCCAAAAAATGAAAATCTAAATAAAGCAAAGAGTGCATGTTTGGGGCCACTGCCTGTGTGTGCTGTTTGTGGTTTTCTGCCTTGTCTGCTGTGTGGGACCGTATTAGACAAGAAGGACAAATCAGCGATGGGAGCTTAGCATGCACACTCAGGAGAAGAAGGTAAGTGATGTGAAGTCAGCCATGAAATGGTGACTTTTAACCCCTGGGCTGTCCTCATTAAGGAGACATTCAAACTCCGCTCAGTGGATTAAGCAGAACGGGGTGGGACTGGGAACAAAATCAGCCAGCTGCTTTAATTCTCATGTGCCTTCCAAGCACAGTTTATATAGGGACAAGGCAAGAGGTGGCTTGGACTTCCACGCATTCCTCTATTAACCCAGTCTTTGCATCGCTTAAAGCCTTTCCGCAGCTACGGCTGGAGTTTGTTTTAAAAAAAAAAGGAAGTTCACCTACAAAGTCTTCTCTATTATATTTACATATATTATAAAATAATGAAAAAAACAAAAAAAAAACAAAAGAAGAAAAGAATAAATAAACATAAACACGGATAACTGCAACAAAATATCAAAATGTTTTTAAACAATACAAAACTGCCACCTTTACAACTTTATACAATATGTCCTATTAGGCAAATGAACCTGTAAAGAGACATAATGCAAATTACACAGGGGTCCATTTGTATTGTTATCTGCACCATCCAGCTCTAACCATCAGCATGAGGTCAATAGGATTCACCCACCAGAAAAATCATACTATGCTAGGAACTGTGTACATGGCTTTTGTTCACTCCAAGCAGGTCCTTGGGACTGTAGAAACGCTCTTAAAATGGAACTGCATTGCATCTGAGAACTACAAACCAAAAACGCTATTTAATTCATTTATAATAGTTAATGCAAATTTACCCTTCCATCCATGTCTCTATGCTTTATTTTCCTCCTAGCATTTCTTGCTATGGCCATCCTGAGTAAGGGTAGATGAGTCATGTAGCAATCACTTCCTGGAATTCCTCTGCCCTTAGCTCAGGCATGTAGGCAGGTGGGTAAGCTTAGCTAAGAAATCCCCCCCCCCCCCAAAGACTCCTGGGATGTATGACATCATTTGCCTAGGCCAGAAACCAGAAATAACTAAAGAAATACACTTTTCAATCCGTTAAGTAATGCTAGGTACATAAGGATCAAAAATAATCAATGTTGATTGGGAGAGTAAAGTTCCACTCTGGTCCAACTCTGGTAAACTTGAAAATTCCTCCTGAATTTTTAACTACTCCTTTAGGTCTAGGGGCCATAGAAAAGAAGGTTTACTTACTGTGCCGCTAGACGATTCTCCAAAGAGTCTTCTCCCCCATGCTCCACCAGTCTAAGGTTTTGACATTTTTGAAACAAAGACATAGTCGATAACCCTACATTGGACATGATTACACAGAGGAACAAGCGAGAGAGGGCACCTCTGAGCGTAAACCATGTACAATTAGCATAAAATCATAAAAAAGTAAAGTACTCACAGAATGTGATGAAGAAATCAGCATATCATCAGTAGGATGTAGAACGGCAGGCAAGCAGCTGGTGGGTGCAGAGTTCAGCTGGGAAGCCTTCCCTATGGTTTGACAAAGGGGCTGAGCACTGAAACGCGCAACCATGCCCCCCTTACAGAGTGAGGTCATCACCAATTGGAGCTGAGTATTGCCGAGCGGGCTGAGGTTACCCGGAAGCCGCTACACAAGCTGGCCTGCTTGCTTTCCAGCTTCCTGCACTACAGCAGTTCTCCTCTTTATCTACACAGCAGGATTCTGCATCTGCCAGCCACTTGCCTGCCAATATCTGCCACCCTCTAAAATGACAACACTCCTACTGGTGATATGCTGATTTCTTCATCACATTCTGTGAGTGCATTACTTTTTTTTATCATTATATGCTAATGGTACATGGTTTACACTCAGAGGCGCCCTCTCTCCCTTGTTCTTATATGTGCATTAGGTTTACTCAAGACCTTTTCTAGAGGAGCAGCCACCTTCACTAAGAGTTATTGTCATACACATTCATCCTCCACGTAGCACTTATCCTTGGTATTTTTGTCAGCATCGCCATAGTTTTATATCCCTTTATGATTACACAGAGGGACAGCTACCACCAGAGCATGGGAGAGCGCCACCTGCTGGAGGAGTGGAGAGTTGGGTAAGTAAAAGTGCTTTTACTCCCTAGACCAGTGATGGCGAACCTTGGCACCCCAGATGTTTTGGAACTACATTTCCCACGATGCTCAACTACACTGCAGAGTGCATGAGCATCGTGGGAAATGTTCCAAAACATCTGGGGTGCCAAGGTTCGCCATCACTGCCCTAGACTAAAGGAACAGTACAGCCCCATTGAAAGGAGGAATTTTCAGATGTCCCGGAGTTGGGCTTTAAAAAAAATGCATGTCAGAAGGAGGTCAACTGCACCTGTCAGTGAATTCTGAAGCATGTCAAACTGATGTCATCAAGACAAGCCTAAAGCATTTTGATGCAGCTCTTATTCACATAATGAAACTAGAAATTTAATAGGCTAATGCCACGTACACACGAGCGGACTTTTCGACCAGAGTGGTCCGACTGACCAAGTCCGGCGGACAATTCGACCGTGTGTGGGCTTCATCGGACCTGCAGTGGACTTTTTCAGTCGAAAATCTGATGGACTTTAGATTTGGAACATGTTTCAAATCTTTCCGACGGACTTGAGTCCGGTCGAAAAGTCCGCTCGTCTGTATGCTAGTCCGATGGACGAAAACCCACGCTAGGGCAGCTATTGGCTACTGGCTATCAACTTCCTTATTTTAGTCTGGTCGTACGTCATCACGTACGAATCCGTCAGACTTTGGTGTGATCGTGTAGGCAAGTCCGTTTGTTCGGAAAGTCTGTAAGAAGTCCGTCAAAAGTCCATCGAATAGACCGTCGAAAGGTCCGCTCGTGTGTACGCGGCATTAGAAGCACTCTGATATGTGGCCAAGTTTGGTCAACCCAATACCAACATCCATCAACATTAGACCACTCACGCTCCTTTCTCCTACTAATAATGCTACAATCCAATTTATTGGCAGTTTAAAAATCCCAAGCAGTCTACAAAATGTTTTCCTTCCTAACCCTGGGTTTCCTTGATATTACTTGGCCTTATGTTTCCGTGCTTCTCAACCAAAGCAACTTTATGATAGAAAATGGACAACTTTCCCAAGCGGTCAAAGAAGATCATAAAAGAACTCAATGCACAAAGCTTAATGCTGTTAAACTGGCCCGACACACTACAATCTTTTTGGACAATCTCTGCACAATCTTCTTTAAGCTGGCCACACATGTTAAAATCTGATTGTACAATCTTTTTTTGTCCTTCCAAAAATGTAGTGCAAGACTGGATAAAAATTGAGGTTTTATTATCTTCTAAATATAAGGTTGTATAGCGATTGTAAAATGTATGGTGAGCATTAAGCTGGCCATATATGGTTGGTGTTATTCATTCAGGCAGTGGGCTGAAAAAAAAAAAAAAAAACTTTCATCCTTTCAAACAAGGTGATGGCAGGAATCCTCCCACTGGGACATTGTATTCTGACAGCGGCACCCCCAGCTGTTAGAATACAATAATGAGTGACTGCAGCCAAGGGTTGTCCTCTGATCAGGCAAGCTCTTGCACTGCACAGTTGTTGAATCTAAAAAAAGATTGTATGATCAGATTGTGATGTGTGTGGCTAGATTTTGATTACATAGTAACATCACGCATTCAGGTTCTAGCCAACATTATCCGCACTGGGTGAAAAGAAATAAACATAGGAGAAAAACTCTTTTGTTTCAAAGCTATGCAAACACAAGATGTTTAAGCACACAGAGACTCCGTATTCGATACCCCGAAGAATCTTTGAAACGTCTTATGGCAACTCATTTGTTAATAAAAGTGTTTGCAGAGCTCCATGAAAAAAAAAAAAAAAAAAAAAAGCAGCTAAGCATTTAGTGAGTGAGCTGAAACACAGCTCTCATATCTGAGAGGGGGAAGGGAGGGGAAAGTACAGTTCAATCCAAGAGAGAAACTCTGACTTAGGAGGTAGGGCTTGTCTCCATGCCAAAAATAAAAAGAGAGAAAGGAGGGAGGGAGACGAGAGCGGCTACGGCCTTGTCCAATTTTACTCGATTTTCCCCGGCCCCATTAATATAGCATTCCTAACCTCGGTTATATAAGTGGGATGTCGCTGTTTAACCCTAAGACGCACACAGACGATACAATGGCGTTACACCGACTAGTGCTAGCTAATAGTTAATAAGAAGAATGCTTGGCATAGGGAACACAGGCAAGTTTGATTTACAACCCTGACTAATCACAGAGCAGGAGTCACTAATGAACAGTGCAAGAGATAGCAAGTGTATGTAATAAATATCAGGGTGACTTCTGGAGTACCAGCACACTGCACAACCTTTACAGCTGTGCCATCACCCATGAGTACCATACCTTCCGCATTACAATTCTACAGTATCACATTCAGAAATGTCTTTGTAGGTTTATAATGATATGAAAGCCTTTGTTTTTTCAGGCACTTCCAGCAACTAATTTAAAGCTGAACATCAGTCATTTTTTCAACTTTACATCTATTAAATCCTCTGCCCTTGTTGTTTTAAATTTGGATAGTAAAACATTTTTTTTCTGCCAGTAAAAACCTTATACAGCCCCCTTCCTGTTACTTGTCTGGTAATTAGCCTAGGCTTATGATATCATGCACAGCTCTCTCTCGTGAGAGTTTGCAAGGAAGGACGGGGGGATGAGTCATAAGAGGGCCAATGAGAGCCGCGGAGCTGGAGGTGTGCCTCTGTGTGTCTGTGTAAATCCAGGACGTGAACAGGCAGCAGCTTCAGCTGCCCACAGTTAAAATGGATGCAGCCAGACTGGAGGGAGATTTCTGCAGCATATTTGGCAAGTGCAGAATCCCAGTATGTATAAAATAATATGCAAAGTGGTTGGAGGGAAGCTTCAGAATGGCAAAGATGTTTTTTATTACAAATTATGTGAGCAGACTGCAGTTCCTCTTTAATTATTTACTGAGCATGCAACTTTTTTTTTTATCTTCTAATTCTTGCCTATATTCCACAGTGTCACTTCACTGTGTATATGTAAGGGTTTACAACCACTTTAAGGCTAGGTTCACACTATTCCAGTTTTCCAGGAGCCACGTTTGTGCAGACACAGCAGCTCAATCAGTTGAATGGGCTTCTGTACCTATGAAAATCGCAGGGAAAAGGTCCCTGCACCTTTTCCAAAATCGCAACCGCCATGAAACCACAGTGCTGCTATGCGTTCCCAGAACAGGAAAATGTTCTGTGGTTTCTATTGCGTGGGGGTTTCCTTAAGAATTAATGCTAACAGAAGTGCATTTTTGATGTGGGTGCAGAAAAGTGTGTGATTACACTCAGTCCCGTACCCGCATACACTGGGAACCTAGCCTAAAATACACATTGGGGTTGATTTGCTAAAACTATAGAGTGCAAAATCTGGTGCAGCTCTGCATAGAAACCAATCAGCTTCCAGGTTTTGTTGTCAAAGCTTACTGAACAAGCTGAAGTTAGAAACAAATTGGCTACCATGCACAGCTTCATCAGATTGTGCACTCTCCAGTTTTAGGCAATTAACCCCATTGAGTTACAAGGAAAGTTCACCTTAAAGTGTTACTAAACCCAGGACCCTGCATTCATTATATGTGGTCTCCCACAGTACACAGAACAAGGACATGCAATCATTTTAGCAAATATAAACTGCTAAATACCTTTTCTCATCAGCAGTTAGAGCAGTCTTGTGACTTCTATCAGTGTCTGGTTAAAGCATGTAGGAGGAGTTTTCATTCTTCCCTGATTGTCCTATGAGGCTGCAGGACCCCTGCCCCCCTGTCTAGACAGTGCTGATTGGCCCTTTGCTGATTACATGCACGCTCCCAAAAAAAAAACAACTCTCTAGCAATACACACCAAACTAAGCATGTGCAGCCTGACTCCAGTAACTCTGTCTTATGGGGACCTGTTTTGGAGGAGGATCTGTGCATACAGGATCAAACAGCCTTTTATCACAATGCGGAGGATTAACCCCTTAGGTTCCACAGTGAGTATAACAAGCATGTTTTACTGCATATACAGACTGATTTTACTGTTGTGGGTTTAGTAACACTTTAGGTGACAATGATGGTCAAATCAAACACACAGGAATCAATGGCCATTTAACCACTTGCCGACCAATCGACGCAGTTGTACTGCGGCAGAATGGCACGGCTGGGTGAAACAACGTTATGTAACATCGCTTCGCCCTGTGGCCACTAGGGGCGCGCGCCCCCTGCTCACCCACGGAGCTGTTGCGAGTGCCCGGCGGTCACGATCACCGGTGGGCTCCCTCGATCGCTCGGGGCTCACCGAAAACCGGGATCTGTGTGTGTAAACACGCAGTTTCCGGTTCTCTGAGGGGAGAAGTGACAGATCGTCTGTTCATACAGAGTATGAACAGCGATCTATCTCTTCCCCTACACAGCCCCCCCCCCTTCAGTTAGAACACACACTAGGGAACACAGTTAACCCCTTGATCACCCCCTAGTGTTAACCCCTTCCCTGCCAGTGCCATTTTTACAGTAATCAATGCATTTTTATAGCACTGATTGCTGTATAAATGACAATGGTCCCAAAAATGTGTCAAAAGTGTCCGATGTGTCCGCCATAATGTCGCAGTCCCAATAAAAATCGCAGATCACCACCATTACTAGTAAAAAAAAAATAATAATAAAAATGCCATAAAACTATCCCCTATTTTGTAGACCCTATAACTTTTGCGCAAACCAATCAATATAAGCTTATTGCAATTTATTTTACCAAAAATATGTAGAAGAATACATATCGGCCTAAACTAAGGAAAAAAATTGTTTTTTTTATACATTTTTGGGGGATATTTATTATAGCAAAAAAGTAAAAAATATTGTGTTTTTTTCAAAATTGTCGCTCTTTTTTTTGTTTATAGCGCAAAAAATAAAAACTGCAGAGATGATCAAATACCACCAAAAGAAAGCTCTGTTTGTGGGAAAAAAAGGACATCAATTTTGTTTGGGTGCAGCATCACACGACCGCGCAATTGTCAGCTAAAGCGACGCAGTTCCGAATTGCAAAAAGTGCTCTGGTCAGGAAGGGGGTAAAACCTTCTGGGGCTGAAGCGGTTTAAACAACCTCAAGCACGCTAGGCAAATCATGAAAAATATGCATCTTCTTCTAAACGCACAGCTGTATGGGCATTACAAAGACAATGATATTGTGAATAATTCATACAAATACAACGGTTATACTTATTAGTCACCCAATGAAACATCCAATAAAAGAACAGCGCCATAGACTTATGGCACCCAGCATTGCAGTTACAAGATGCAATCTTCCTAAGTGACAATCAAAGCACTTCTTTATGTAGAAATGGCTTATAAGCACCTTACGCATTGCTCAATGTCAAGAAGAAACCTTAGCTAAGCACAATAATCTGCGGAAGAGCATGCTTTCATTCACTTTGATGAAGGCCTTGCTGACAGAGGATGGTTAAGGTAAAAGCTACTGCACAAGCCACTATACAAAAGGGACAAAGACTGGGCTGTATTAAACCGATGCAAATAAACCCCAAAACAAAATGATGCCTCAACAGTTTTGGGTTCTGTTATCTGTATAGACAGCTTAACTCCCTACATAACAACTTACAAGGTCAAAAGAGCAAACTTTTTTTTTTTTTTTTGAAGCTTGGATTTTACAGAATAGTCCGCAGCATAGTAACATCCCACAATGTAATGAGAGCTGATCATGTCCAGTATAAATAAGCAGAGCTGTTACACTTTTTTTTTTGCTGCCAATCTATACATTGCCAGCATGTTGAAATTGATGCCTTCAAATCCCGCCAAGAGGTCACTTCTCCATAAATCGCTCACATAGACCTTGCGGCTACAAGAGTTACATCAGTAGATGTCACAAAGTAATTATCAGGGTGTCCTGGGGTGTGATTCACATATCAGATAATGGTAGTGACACTCATGTATAGTTAGAATGAAAAAGGGTTCACGGTGATTCAAGTGGAGGCACGCATAGCCAATTTACATGGACAGCTCCTTGTAATGCCATTGATGCCTAAATCTTGGTATAAATGAGCACTTGTCATGATAAAAATGTTTATTTATCTCTACCTGGGAAGAAGTCCCTTAGTGGATGATTTACTAAGGCAAATAGGCTACTTTTTACTTTGCAAGGGAAGTTTGCACTTTGCAAAAAGAAAAAAAAATACCCAATCACATGCAAGGACAATAAAAAAAGGAGCATTTTTTTGCTTGCATATGATTGGATGCAAGCAGCATATTTAACTTTAGTAAATCAACCCCTTGCTATCTATATAAGGGCATAATATCATTAGCTTATGTATTCATTAAGTTTTACATATAAGCGGTTCTTCACCCTGTTTGACAAAAAAAAAAAAGTCAGCAGCTACAAATACTGTAGCTGCTGTTTTCGAATTAAAGGACACTCACCTGTCAAGGGGTGCAGCGCCATCCTCACCTGAACTGGTTCTTTGTCAGCTTTCGGGTCCCTGACAGCCAGCTGTGATTCCTTGTGGCTTCACAATCAGCTGCCCACTGTGCATGTGCAAGCCATGTTGAGCTTTGTGAATGGTCCTGCAGCCTTCTGGGACCTGTGACATGTCCCAGAATGCTGCGGCCGGGGGGAGGGGGGGGATGTTGGAGAACTTTCGGTGGATCGCCATGCTGCCCCCCTAGCTAAGCTAACATAATAAGCACCTGAATCTGTGCTTATATCGAGAATCCCCTGCACAGAGGCAGTCAGACTGAGAAAACAAGAATCAGAACTTAAAGTGATTGTAAAGGCTTGTTTTTTTGCTTAAATAAAAAACATGCCTATACTTACCTGCTCTGTGCAAAGGATTTGTACAGAGGGACACGATCCTCCTCTTCTGGGGTCCCCCGGCGGCGCTCCTGGCTCCTCCTCCTCATTGACTGCCCACATGGAGAGCCGCATTCCAATGGGGGCACTCATGCTCATCCTGCATCAATTGACACAGACAGCAGGACTTGGCCCCGCCCCCCCGTGTCACTGGATTTGATTGACAGCAGCAGGAGCCAATGGCTCCTGCTGCTATCAATCTATCAAATGAAGACTCGAGACAGCGTCTGGAGCTGCTCTGCTCGTCCTCGACGCTGGAACGATCGGGCTCAGGTGGGGGGCTCTGGGGGGCTGCTGCACTACAGAAGGTTTTTCACCTTAAAAGAGAAGTATAGGTTTTCGTTTTTTCTTTAGATTAAGCATCTAAGTGGATGCAGCATCACACCGATGCTGCAGCTGTCCCCCAGCGTCTCTGCGCTGAGAACCGAGCCACCGAACATCGCTGATGGCTCGGTTCTCACTCCTCCCCGAGCAGAGAGATGCTGCCTGTCACTCAGCATCTCTCCTGCTCTGCTCCTCCATACTCATTGGAGCGCTGAGCTGTGGAGGGGCGGGGAGTGACCCTCTCAGTGTCTCAGCGGCTCGCTGAGAGGCTGAGACTGCCATCAGTCCAAGCAGCTGGCGGATCCAGACTTGGGATACTAATTGGGAATGTGGATATACTGGACCTCCACCGCAGCTGGAAAACCACATGTTGGATGCATTTGATTGTATACTGTTCCCATTTAAGGAAATGCCTACCATACATTTCTCAAAATTCCAGCAAAAACATGTTTCCTTGTGATAGCAAATCATTTCCAAACTCTCACCTGGAATAGTTTTAGGTTAGTGCAAATAACAAGTTTTACTTTTCCTGTAATGGACAAAACTAAATGAAAAAACTAAAGTCGGGCAGCTAATCTAATGTTACTGTCATTACAGTGCACTCTGCCTGTGTTATAAATTTCCTGGCCATTTAGAAATCTGAAGCTCGCTACATTCCCTTAGGCTGAGCCTGCCCCACAGATGAATGGGCTAATTGACTGAACTGGGGAATAAGTGGGAGGATTTTAGAAACCACAGGATATTCACAACAAGCACTCTGCACTGGAATACAAACCATACTCATTTTTTACCTCGTCCTCAAGGTTGATGCCACTAATCTATTAAAAGAGGCTTCGTTTAAACTGGGCTGGAATCCTGGAATTTTTTTTCTAAGAATATCTGCTCAAAGGTTATGGATGTTTCAATAATGAGAACGTTAAAATTGCTAGATTTTCCACCGTGTACAACAAAGGTGCACGTCTTTGTTAACATTGAGGTTGTTACTTTATGCCCATTTTACTACTAATAAAAACTTTTTGGATTGAAAAAAATATAGATTTTTCATACATTAACTTATTTCAAATGTAAGTTCACCTTTTCACAAAAAATGTAACTAACTTCCTACACCCCCTTCCACCCCCCTCCTGCTCCATTTACCACCGTGGATGATTAGCTTTCACTGCCCGGGATAGATCTAACAGGGACAGATCCAAACAATTCTGACTGGTCAAAGTGTTCATATGTCAACATTGACCAATCAGAACTGCTCTGATCCATCCAAGTGTTGGTAAGGAAAGAAAGGGAAGAAGACCATGGCTTGCCTTTGAATAGGCAGTCAAAGCTAGTCATCCATGAAGGTAAGTGCAGTAGGGACTTGGAGTGGATGGAGAGGATGTATTGTGTTTTATTTTTTGTGAAAAGGTGAACTTACAATTTAAGGTTCCCAAGAGGCAATTAGGGGACTTCATAAAGAGTGTGTAAGACACTCTTGGAATACCCTATCGCCTCCGCAGGACAAATGTCGGTGCAGGCAAACAGTTTCATGTACCTCTTGGAAACCATTGCGTGCAAAGATGTACTGAGTATGGCGTGTTAATACAGATACTGGGCTTTATTTATTAAAACTGGAGAGTGCAAAATCAGGCTCCCTTCTGCATAGAAACCCATCAGCTTCCAGGTTTTATTGCCAAAGCTTAACTGAACAAGCTGAAGTAAGAAGCCGATTGGTTTCTATGTAGAAGTGAGCCTGATTTTGCACTCTCCAGCTTTAGTAAATAAACCCCACTCCGTCCTCAATGCAGCTGAACCCCCTCTCCCTTCTTCCCGCCACTGTAGTTGTTATATAGATAACACAGCATACGTGGAGTTTTGTATGGGGTGGGCAGAGGCTGCTGGTGATTTAGAGACACTAGTTCCCTATCAGACCCGCTCATCTTGTAATTGACAGCAGGCAGTGGGCAGGTATAAAGCCAATAGACAGCCTGCTGTTAGCTATCGAATCCACCTACTGCCTGATGTCAATCACAAGAAGAGAGCAAACCTTATAGGAAACTAGTGTTTCTGAAACCCCACCAGGCTCCGCCCATTGTCAGTGTCACTGGTTTCTAGGAGGCTGTTGGCTGTGAAGCTGCAAGCATTCCTAAAGTGGTTGTAAAGCCTAACATTTTTTTACCTTAATGTAATCCTTGCATTAAGGTAAAAAATATTTAGATGTCAGCTTCCCCACCTCATTCCCCTTTTTCTTACCTGAGCCCTCATTCAATCCAGCGCTGTGCATGTCTGCAGCTCTTCTCTCCCCTCACTTCTGAGTCTCGCTGCCTTTGCTGGGGCACCTGGAGCTATTGGTTCCCATTGCTGTCAATCAAAGCAAGTGAGGAGGGAGCGAGGGGCTTAATCCCACTGTTTGTGTCAATGGATGCAGCAGCGAGTCTCGGATGAGAGCATGCACGAGTGCCCCCATAGGAAGCGGCTTCCCATGGGGGCACTGGACAGAGTGGATGGTCAAGGAGCGCTGGCAGGGGACCAGAAAAGAGAGGGATCGCGGCCGCTCTGTGCAATTCCATTGCACAGAGCAGGTAAGTATTGACATGTTTGTTATTTATTTTAAAAAAAATACCTTTACAATCACTTAACAACCAGTGGCAGGTGGGGAGGAAGGAGCGGCAGCAAACATGCCACTCTGCTATGCAGCGTACAGAGATAGGCACTGTGCCTGTCTCTGTACGCTAAGTTAGAGTTGGTCTTCATTAGCTCTAGTTTTGTTATTTGCATCCTGGAAATAATTATGTTTTATTTTGGTGCAGCCATAGAGACCCTTTGTAAGAGTGGCTCTATTAAGAACTCCCCAAATTTGCGCACATTTCAATAAAGATACCAAAACAGGTGGCAGGTATTATTGAGTCTGGCGCAAACCATTTCTAAGGGGCCATACTGTCAGAAAAGTTTTGTTAGGACCTTAGTGTATGAACTTGGTCAGCATGTTAAAGGGTGTTGCTTTAAAGTTTCTTTGTTTCCCAAAGCAACCAATCATAAGCCTGTTTTCATTCTAATAATTCCCGAAAAATGTTTGCCTGAAGCCTAGGTGGATGTAATGGAGAGCAACCAGTCACCGTTGTCAATATTTTATTAAAGCCATAGATATTTAGCAACTATGAATATTTTAATTGAATGTATTAACAATGTAGTAATCAATCTAAATGACTGACCGACTATAACTCTCCAGTGTGCCATTGTTTGTCTATGCTTTCAGCTGATGTCTTTTAATTGCACTTCTAGCTTTTCTAAAACAGCTGGATAGAAGGGATCAGTGAAAGTAAGAGTTAATTCTGTGTATTTGGCGCCTTTTCCCTGGCAGCTACTGTACTTAAAAAAAAAAAGTGCAGATCTTGTCTGTCCTGTCTCAAGTTCAATGGCAGGCTCCTCTCACAAACTGCAGAAAGGGGGGGAGGGGGGAGACAAGCATGTTCAGCGCACTAATAATAATTCAGATCACGCCACCTCAGCTCCTTGTGTCAAAGTAAAGAAGAACTGTCACACCCACTCCGACCTGAGCATTTCTTAACTCCCAGTCCCAGACAGGGTCAAATACATGTGGCAGCTGAACATTCACTATTCTATTAGACATACTGTCAAGTGATCACTGGCAGATAATTAGGAGGGACGGAACACATGGCCACATGACGTATACACACATTGTACTACAAAGGATCTGTATATAGAGCATAGGCTTTGTACCATACATTTTAAGTAAGACCTATCTATCCACCTATCTATCAACCTAGCTATCTATCTAGATAAGATATATATAGATCTAGATATATACAATATCTCACAAAAGTGAGTACACCCCCCACATTTTTGTAAATATTTTATTCTATCTTTTCATGTGATAACACTGAAGAAATGACACTTTGCTACAATGTAAAGTAGTGAGTATACAGCTTGTATAACAGCGTAAATTTGCTGTCCCCTCAAAATAACTCAACACACAGACATTAATGTCTAAACCGCTGACAACAAAAGTGAGTACACCCCTAAGTGAAAATGTCCAAATTGGGCCCAAAGTGTCAATATTTTGTGTGGCCACCATTATTTTCCAGCACTGCCTTAACCCTCTTGGGCATGGAGTTCACCAGAACTTCATAGGTTGCCACTGGAATCCTCTTCCACTCCTCCATGACGACATCACGGAGCTGGTGGATGTTAGAGACCTTGCCCTCCTCCACCTTCCATTTGAGGATGCCCCACAGGTGCTTAATAGGGTTTAGGTCTGGAGACATGCTTGGACAGTCCATCACCTTTACCCTCAGCTTCTTTAGCAAGGCAGTGGTTGTATTCGAGGTTTGTTTGGGGTCGTTATCATGTTGGAATACTGCCCTGCAGCCCAGTCTCTGAATAGAGGGGATCATAATCTGCTTCAGTACTGCATGTCACAGTGCATGTTGGCATTCATGGTTTCTTCAATGAACTGTAGCCCCCCAGACCATGCCACTCCCTCCCACCACCATGTTTGACTGTAGGCAAGACACACTTGTCTTTGTACTCCTCACCTGGTTGCCGCCACACACGGTTGACACCATCTGAACCAAATAAGTTTATCTTGGTCTCATCAGACCACAGGACATGGTTCCAGTAATCCATGTCCTTAGTCTGCTTGTCTTTAGCAAACTATTTGCGGGCTTTCTTGTGCATCATCTTTAGAAGAGGGCTCCTTCTGGGATGACAGCCACGCAGACCAATTTGATGCAGTGTGCGGCGTATGGTCTGAGCACTGACAGGCTGACCCCCCCACCCCTTCAACCTCTGCAACAATGATGGCAGCACTCATACATCTATTTCCCAAAGACAACCTCTGGATATGACGCTGTGCACGTGTACTCAACTTCTTTGGTCGACCATGGCGGGGCCTGTTCTGAGTGGAACCTGTCCTGTTAAACCGCTGTATGGTCTTGGCCACCGTTCTTCACCTCACTTTCAGGGTCTCTGCAATTTTCTTATAGCTTAGGCCATCATTATGTAGAGCAACAATTCTTTTTTTCAGATCCTCAGAGAGTTCTTTGCCATGAGGTGCCATGTGGAACTTCCAGTGACCAGTATGAGAGAGTGAGAGCAATAACACCAAATTTAACACACCTTCTCCCCATTCACACCTGAGACCTTGTAACACTAACGCATCACATGACACCGGGAGGGAAAATGGCTAATTGGGCCCAATTTGTGTACTCACATTTGTTGCCAGCAGTTTAGACATTAATGGCTGTGTTGAATTATTTTGAGTGGACAGCAAATTTACACTGTTATAAAAGCTGTACACTCACTACTTTACAGGAAAAGGTATAATAAAATATTTACAAAAATGTGAGGGGTGTACTAACTTTTTTAAGATACTGTGTATATATATCTATATATATATAGATTATATATGTATATATATATATATATAGATCTATATATATATATATGTACCCACACCACCAGTGAGAGCCACGCTGTACCCGCACCACCAGAGCGCCACCCTGTACCTGCACCATTAGAGAGAGCCACGCTGTACCCGCACCACCAGAGTGCTACGCTGTACCCGCACCTCCAGAGAGAGCCACGCTGTACCTGCACCACCAGAGAGAGCCATGCTGTTCCTGCACCACCAGAGAGAGCCACACTGTATCCATACCACCAGAGAGAGCCACGCTGTACCCGCACCACTAGAGAGAGCCACGCTATACCCGCACCACCAGAGTGCCACACTGTACCCGTGCCACCAGAGAGCCACGCTGTACCCCACCACCAGAGAGAGCCACGCTGTACCCACACTACCAGAGATAGCCACGCTCTACCGCACCACCAGAGAGAGACATGCAGTACCGCACCATCAGAGAGAGAGAGCCATGCTGTACTGCACCACCAGAGAGAGCGAACCACACTGTACTGCACCACCAGAGAGAGAGAACCACGCTGTACCTACACCACCAGAGAGAGAGAGCCATGCTGTACCACACCACCAGAGAAAGAGAGAGAGAGAGTCACACTATACCTGCACCACCAGAGAGCCATGAGAGGCATGCTGTAGCCACACCAGCAGAGCCCCACACTGTACCCGCGCCACCAGAGAGCCACGCTGTACCCCCACCACCAGAGAGAGCCACGCTGTACCCACACTACCAGAGATAGCCACGCTGTACCGCACCACCAGAGAGAGAGACACGCTGTACTGCACCATCAGAGAGAGAGACATGCTGTACTGCACCACCAGAGAGAGAGAGAGCCATGCTGTACCACACCACCAGAGAGAGAGAGAGAGCCACGCTGTACCCGCACCACCAGAGAGAGAGTCACGCTGTACCTGCACCACCAGAGAGCCATGCTGTACCCACACCACCAGAGAGCCACGAGAGCCATGCTGTACCATACCACCAGAGAGAGAGCCACACTGTACCGGCACCACCAGTAAGAGAGAGAGCCACGCTGTACCCACACCACCAGAGAGCCACGCTGTACCTGCACCACCAAAGAGAGCCACGCTGTGCCCACACCACCAGAGAGCCACAAGAGACCTGCTGTACCATACCACCAGAGAGAGCCATGCTGTACCGCACCACCAGAGAGATAGAGCCATGCTGTACCACACCACCAAAGAGAGAGAGCCACACTGTATCCCTACCACCAGAGAGAGAGAGAGAGAGCCACGCTGTACCTGCACCACCAGAGAGCCACGCTGTACCCGCACCACCAGAGAAAGCCACGCTGTACCCCAGTCCCCTTTATATCACAGTGTCCCTGCACATTACAGTATGGAGGACCGACACCAGCCACCCCCGCAAATGTCAACCGGCAAACACCCCCCCCTGGAAGAGTTGGCTGCTCAGTCAAAAATTCCCAGGCCATTATATACATATATAGATTTGAGACTTGGTTGCATGTACAATCTGTTACCAATTGTGCACCCTTGCACAAAATATATATATATATATATATATATATATATATATATATATATATATATATAT
>JBBGZY010000216.1:3292500-3360000 GCA_037952925.1 Lithobates clamitans
ATCTCTCTGTCATTTATCCCAACTATTCCACATCTGCTACACTAATCCTATACCTGGCTCACCCAATCATCACAAATCCATCGATGTATATACTAAGTGTGACTGTGCAGCGATCTGTCATTCAAAACACCTACAGAAAGAAAAGTCACAAATGCACAACAATTCACCAAATATGCGAATTCAAAAGCCCAAAGTTTGATAAATGTATGGAAAAGTAGCAATTATTATTATTATTATTATACAGGATTTATACAGCGCCAACAATTTGCGCAGCACTTAAAATAAAGGCAGACCTTACAGTTACATTACAATTTGGTACAAGAGGAATCAGAGGGCCCTGCTCCCCAGAGCTTACAATCTAAAAAAAAATCTAAATGTATTAGTGCCTTTTAGATCTTTAGTCAACCATCCCTTCAATCAGTTTGGCACACACTGTGATGTGGATTTTATCAATATGCCACAAACAGACAGGGAAGAATTTCATTTGTTATGGTAGATATACACGCTTCGTTAAATTATTATTATTATTATTATTATTATTATAAAGGATTTATATCGCACCAAAAGTTTGCGCAGCGCTTTACAACGTTAAGGCAAACAGTACAGTTACAATATAATTCAGTCATAGGTGTGCGCACAGGGTGTGCCAGGTGGGTCTGGGCACACCTTTATCACCCTGTGTGGCGCAGATTCCCCCTGTTTAAACTCCTGATATTTCACCAAAGCCCTCTAATGAGGCTCCTAAACAAAAAAAAAATAGTAAAAAAACAAATCAAACTATACAATTGCAAAAAAGTAAAATAGTAAAAATAAAAACTACTGACATCATCCACTGCTCTACTGACACCAATCTCTGCCCCAATGACACCATCCACTGCTCTACTGACACCAATCTCTGCCCCAATGACACCATTCACTGCTCTACTGACACCAATCTCTGCCCCAATGACACCATCCACTGCTCTACTGACACCAATCTCTGCCCCAATGACACCATTCACTGCTCTACTGACACCAATCTCTGCCCCAATGACACCATCCACTGCTCTACTGACACCAATCTCTGCCCCAATGACACCATCCACTGCTCTACTGACACCAATCTCTGCCCCAATGACACCATCCACTGCTCTACTGACACCAGTCTCTGCCCCAATGACACCATCCACTGCTCTACTGACACCAATCTCTGCCCCAATGACACCGTCCACTGCTCTACTGACACGAATCTCTGTCCTAATGACACTGTCCACTGCTCTATTGCCACCAATCTCTGTCCTAATGACACCATCCACTGCTCTATTGACACCAATCTCTGTCCTAATGACACCATCCACTGCTCTACTGACACCAAACTCTGTCCTAATGACACCATCCACTGCTCTACTGACACCAATCTCTGTCCTAATGACACCATCCACTGCTCTACTGACACCAATCTCTGCCCCAATGACACCATCCACTGCTCTACTGACACCAATCTCTGTCCTAATGACACCATCCACTGCTCTACTGACACCAATCTCTGCCCCAATGACACCATCCACTGCTCTACTGACACCAATCTCTGCCCTAATGACACCATTCACTGCTCTACTGACAACAATTTCTGCCCCAATGACACCGTCCACTGCTCTACTGACACCAATCTCTACCCTAATGACACCATCCACTGCTCTACTGACACCAATCTCTACCCTAATGACACCATCCACTGCTCTACTGACACCAATCTCTACCCTAATGACACCGTCCACTGCTCTACTGACACCAATCTCTGCCCTAATGACACCGTCCACTGCTCTACTGACACCAATCTCTCTCCTAATGACACCGTCCACTGCTCTACTGACACCAACAAAAATCTCTACCCTTATTACACCATCCACTGCTCTACTGACACTAATCTCTGCCCTAATGACACCGTTCACTGCTCTACTGACACCAACACCAATCTCTACCCTAATAACACCGTCCACTGCTCTACTGACACCAATCTCTGCCCCAATGACACCATCCACTGCTCTACTGACACCAATCTCTGTCCTAATGACACCATCCACTGCTCTACTGACACCAATCTCTGCCCCAATGACACCATCCACTGCTCTACTGACACCAATCTCTGCCCTAATGACACCATTCACTGCTCTACTGACAACAATTTCTGCCCCAATGACACCGTCCACTGCTCTACTGACACCAATCTCTACCCTAATGACACCATCCACTGCTCTACTGACACCAATCTCTACCCTAATGACACCATCCACTGCTCTACTGACACCAATCTCTACCCTAATGACACCGTCCACTGCTCTACTGACACCAATCTCTGCCCTAATGACACCGTCCACTGCTCTACTGACACCAATCTCTCTCCTAATGACACCGTCCACTGCTCTACTGACACCAACAAAAATCTCTACCCTTATTACACCATCCACTGCTCTACTGACACTAATCTCTGCCCTAATGACACCGTTCACTGCTCTACTGACACCAACACCAATCTCTACCCTAATTACACCATCCACTGCTCTACTGACACCAATCTCTGCCCTAATAACACCGTCCACTGCTCTACTGACACCAACACCAATCTCTACCATAATTACACCATCCACTGCTCTACTGACACCAATCTCTGCCCTAATGACACCGTTTACTGCTCTACTGACACCAATCTCTGCCCCAATGACACCGTCCACTACTCTACTGACACCAATCTCTACCCTAATGACACCGTCCACTGCTCTACTGACACCAATCTCTACCCTAATGACACCATCCACTGCTCTACTGACACCAATCTCTGCCCTAATGACACCGTCCACTGCTCTACTGACACCAATCTCTACCCTAATGACACCATCCACTGCTCTACTGACACCAATCTCTGCCCTAATTACACCGTCCACTGCTCTACTGACACCAATCTCTACCCTAATGACACCATCCACTGCTCTACTGACACCAATCTCTGCCCTAATGACACCAACCACTGCTCTACTGACACCAATCTCTACCCTAATGACACCATCCACTGCTCTACTGACACCAATCTCTACCCTAATGACACCATCCACTGCTCTACTGACACCAATCTCTGCCCCTAATGACACCACCCGCTGCTCTACTGACACCAATCTCTGCCCTAATGACACCGTCCACTGCCCTACTGACACCAATCTCTGCCCTAATGACACCGTCCACTGCCCTACTGACACCAATCCCTGCCCTAATGACACCGTCCACTGCTCTACTGGCACCAATCTCCTCCAATAGGAATAATCAATCTATAGTCAACAACCCATTCTATCTATCTGACACACACAGGGATGTGGATTTAAATCATTATGATGATCAATATGCCACTCAGAGAAAAGGATTTCATGTGTTATGGTAGCTAGCTATACACACTTTTATAAATAATCAATCTCTTTTCAGATCAATCTCCTCCAATAGGAATAACCGATCTATAGTCAACAACCCATTCAATGGATTTGACAAATACAGGGATGCGTAGTTTAATCATTATGATGATCAATATGCCACACAGAGGGAAGGATTTCAGTTGTTATGGTAGCAATAAACAGTTCTTTAAATAATTTATTTATTTTCAGATCAATCTCCTTCAATCTCCTTCAATATGAATAATCAATCTATAGTCCGACAACCCATTTAAACGATCTGACACACACAGGGATGTGGATTTTAATTGTTATAGTGATCCATATGCCACACATAGGAAAGGATCTCATCCGCTATGGTAGCTATACACGCTTTGTTAAATAATCAATTTCTGTTTGGATCAATCTCCTCCAATAGGAACAATCAATCTATAGTATACAATCCATATTAATTAATATTCCACACACAGTATTTTAATCATTATGGTGGCCATCTACACTTCCATAAATGATTGATTTCTTTTCACATTGATCTCCTCCAATAGGAATAATCAATCTATAGTCAAAAAAAAAACATTCCATCGATTTGGCACATGCAGGGATGTGGATATCAATCGTTATGATGATCAATATGCCACACAGAGGGAAGGATTTAATTAGTTATGGTAGCTATACACCTTTCGTTAAATAATCAATTTCTTTTCAGATCAATCTTCTCCAATAGGAATAATCAATATATAGTAGATTCAGTCAATATGCCACTCACAGAGAAGTGGATTTTAATCATTGTAATGGCCATACACGCTTCGATAAATTATTGGTTTCTTTTCACATTGATCTCCTCCAATAGAAATAATCAATCTATAGTCAACAACCCATTCAATCAATTTGGCACACACAGGGATGTGGATTTCAATGGCTATGGTGTTCCATATGCCACACAGAGGGAAGAATTTCATCTGTTGTTGTAGCCATATATGCTTTAATAAATAATCAATTTATTTTCAGAGCAATCTTCTCCAATTGGAATAATCAATCTATAGTTGGCAACCTATTCAATCAATAAGGGGACGTGGATTTTATCCATTTTGATAGCCATACACGGTTCAATAAATGATTCATTTCTTTTCACATTGATCTTCACCAATAGGATTAATCAGTTTATAGTAGATAACCCAATAAATCAATATGCCACACACAGTGAAGTGGATTACATTTATTATGATGGCCATACACACTTCAATAAATGGCTGATCTGATTTCCAGTCAATCCCTTCCCATATGAATGATCAATCCATAGTCGACAACCCATTCAATTGATATGACGCACATGGAGAAGTGGATTTCAAACAATAGTCAAAGCAGAGTTCCACCCAAAAGTGCAACCTCCGCTTATCTGCTCCTTCCCCCCTCTGGTGCCACATTTGGCACCTTTAGGGGGGGGGGGGTACCTGCTTTTGACTGGCACCCATCCCCACTTCTGGTATCCTGCGCTGCGGCACTGTCCCTCAGAAATTCAGCCCCCTCCTCCTTCCTCTGCCACCGTGCCAGTTAGAAAGCGCAGCGAGCTTCATGCATGCGCAGTAGAGAACTGGCTATGAAGCTGAAAGGCTTTGGGCCGAAATTCTTCACTGCCGGGCTATCTTACCATGAATGGCAGTGGCAGTACCCGAGAAACGACCCGAAAATCCCCGCCAGTGCTCCTGGCTCCTCCCCCCTGTTAAGTGCCCCCATTGCAAGTCACTTGCTATGGGGGGCACTTATGTATTCTTGATCCTGAGTTGTTTCTGTGTGTCCATAAGACACACAGAGTGTGGCTCAGCCCTGTCCTCCCACTCGATCCTCGCTGCCTGTGATTGACAGCAGTAGGAGCCAATGGCTCCCACTTGTGTGGGAGCCAATGAGGAGAGAGAGAGTCAAGAGAGCTGCTGCTCTCAAGCACATCGCTGGATCAAGATCAGGTAAGTATTTGGGGAAGCCGGGGGGTGGAGCTGCTTGCAGAAGGTTTTTTTACCTTATTGCAGAGATCAATAATAATAATAATTTATTGATTACATCTCTATTTTCATCATGTAATCCTATAAGCTGATCGATTAAAATACAATCAGATTCATGACAAAAGCATTTCAGTGCTGCTGCTGACTGAGGCAGAACAATCAATACATTTCCATTCTGGCCCATCAACTCAGTTTGATTGAACACAATCTAAATCGATCAGAAGGAAAAGTATGGTTATTTGATTGTTTGCAGATTCGATACAAGACAGCTCTTTTCCGTGGTCCATACCGTTTTTGAATGCTGAGGGGTTAAATTCAATGTGCAGTATGTATTTATTATGCAATGTATGTGTTGTTTTTATGAAGAAATACATCTGCATTTCATTTTATAATTTTTATTATAAAATGACAATTTTTTTTCCTTGTTCTGATAGTTTTGATTACATCACACATCAATCAGATAAAAAAGTAAATTGAACCGCTTGTTGCCACCATTGGAGATGAACTCCAACATACTCAGATGCTCTTCCAAAACCACATGATCAAGCCCACCAGGAAGCTGTTATCTGCCTGACCAATCATTTGTGGCAGGGGCATTCCCCACCCAAGGGGGGTATATATGTGCAGCTGCAGGGCAAGGAAAGTCTTGGTTGCAGATGATTGGCCCATTACAGGTAACAGGTTCTTGGTGAGCTCAGCGACATGGTGGTTTGAAAGAGCACTGAAACATGTTGGAGCTCATCTCTAGTGCCCGATAGTTAAGAGATGAGTTATTGATTGCATCTGATTCTATCATGTAATCTCATAATCTGATAGCTTGAAATAAGATCGTTTTCATGACCAAAGCATCTCAGCACTGTTGATCAATGCAAAACAATCAATAAATTTCCACCCTGCCCCATCAACTCAGGGGGGTCATACATGCTTCTATAAATTCGATCCTGGAAGACATATGTAGGGCGTTGCATTTGGATGTGGTGTCTCAAGTCTATGTTCGCAGACAGCTTGACAGCGACAGGAGCCGGCTCAGTTTTATTGTGTGTGTTTTATACCAGTGTCGGCTTAGACACTTTTTATTGTGAGTAGTCTGTGTCTTCCTGTTTTAATAAATGATGTTTACAGATTATTCTATGAAGTGCTCTCTCTCTCTCTCTCTCTTGTTCCTTTTGACGCTTTTGAGACCTGATGGTGATATATGAATGAAAGCTTTCTGGCTGTGCGGTATCTGTGACAGCTTCCCAGGATCCCATAGAGATACCTTTACTGCTATGCAGGTTGGTCTGGATTCTCATGCTTCAATAAATTAATGATTTTTTTCCAATCTCTTCTGATAGGAATAAGTGATCTTTAGTCTGCAACCTATTTGATCAATATACCACACACAAGGATGTGGATTTCCATCAATAGTTAAAGGGTACCCTGTGTGCCAATGTACCATTAATGTACTTCTTTTGCAAAAATAAAAAAGCTTTCTATTTATTCTACACACACTTACCTCACTGTCCTCATGGCTTTTTGAAAACACTGCTCCATTACTTCTGCCTTACTTCCTAGACAGACTTTAGGTCATGACACAGGAAGGAGTTGATCAGCTGATCTCATGAGCACACACCCTGCATCATCTACCCTCAGCCGGTCAACTCCTTCCTGTGTCATGACCTAAAGTCTGACCAGGAAGTAAGACAGAAGTAATGGATAAGTGTTTTTAAACAGCCGTGAGGACAGTGAGGTAAGCGTGTGTAAAATAAATGGAAAGCTTTTTTATTTTTGCAAAAGAAGTACAGTACATTAATGGTATATTGGTACATAGGGGAGCTGGAATTTAGGGGGGAAAAAAGGTGAACTTTAAGACTTTAAGATCATAATTTGTTTCTACCATGTAATCTCATAATTGAATCAATCAAATTATGATGATTGTATTCTTAAACAGAGTATCTCAATGCTCCCTTTTATTGAAAAACTATAGATATCATTCCACCCTGAATTAAAATGAGTCTATATCAATGGTAAGGGAAATTATGGCTATTCAATTGTTTGTGGATTCCATTGTTTTGATCAAATCGCACAAATCGGATAAAAATTTAGAAGCATGTATTGCCACCATTAGTACTTTCCTTCCTGAAGGGCTCAATAGATGAAAAATAAAAAACACCACAAAGTGTTCTTCATTGGTCGGGACCAAGGTGGACCAATGTAAGTACACAATAAAAGACATACCTGGAGTTTAGCTTCAAACTTTTTTTAGTGGAACTACAAACCTCCGCCCAACTTAGGGAAAAGTAAAAATCCTCCCTTGCAGAACTGCCCCGCACTTCAGAATTAGATTCTCCTTTAGTCCAGGGAACAGTAACAGTAGTTTTACTTACCTGATCCTCCGCTCCCTCAGCACACCGTGCTCCCCTCTGCTCCGGCAGTAGACTGTCCCCTGGCATTCTCATATCTAGTACAAGGCCATGGGTCTGCATTGGTCTTGATGTTGCCAGAGAACCTTAGACTGCCGAAGCACAGTGGGAGCCATTCTAGCAGCAATGAGGAGCCTGCGGGAGCAGATAAATAAAATTTTCCCGTCCCCTAGACACAGTCAAGCATTTTAACCCATGCAGTGCAGAGGCAGCCCCATTGCAATGGAGAATTTCTATTTTCCCTGGAGCTCTGCTTT
Source organism: Lithobates clamitans (assembly GCA_037952925.1). Taxonomy (NCBI): domain Eukaryota; kingdom Metazoa; phylum Chordata; class Amphibia; order Anura; family Ranidae; genus Lithobates; species Lithobates clamitans. The sequence goes on from JBBGZY010000216.1 coordinate 3,300,570, forward strand.
AAATTTTTAGCAGAGAGAAAGTGTGGAATTTATGATGTATTAGGCATACGGGGTTACTTTCAGTCTGTAACAGAAGCTCAGAGGACAATAAACCTATACTGTAACACAGTCAATGCTTCTTACTACACAGAGGGGGGATTGTTTACTAGTGACAATCCTGAAGCCTGACTTCAGCCCATCAATAGGTAAAATTTCAAGTTTAATTTCCTTACAGCCTTCCTATTTGGCCCCCTCCTACCTCAGTTCCCATAGCAGCTGTGTGAAATGCTATGGCTATTGCCACTGCCACTGCGTGACATTATAGGCTGCATAATTCAGATCATCTCCTTGTGTACAGCATCGCTGGGGTATGCCCACCATCTTGAAGGAGTCAACTGATCATGACCACACAATGCCCTACAATTTGTGTGCACATAATCATAATGTTACAAATAAAGAGGAGTTCACATCTTTGTGCTGTTTTGATTCGGAAAATATGACCTGTTCGACTTTCTTTTCATTCTACAGCATTGTGAGACATGTGGAATTGTGTGATAACACATTGTAGTGTGTTACAATGTGCATTGAAAATCACAAATAACATGCAGCTGATGCATACTGTAGGTGTGAGTGAAGGGTATCTCTCATTCATACAGTATCCATTGAGCTGCAATGATCTGCATAGGGCAGATGCTTCTCTATGTTCCCCATTCACACCAAACAGGTGTGTTGCATTGTGCTGTGAAAATTCAGGGCTCATTCACATGACTGTTCAGTTACATAATCACCCCCCTCCCTCCCCAGATCAGCATATTTGTGCGGCGGGTACAGCCAGGCATTTAAGATCAGCTATGTACGAATCAATGGCAAGCTGACTGACTCTGCAGCTGTTTGCATATAACCGCACATGGATCAATTACCTGTGGGTAGAGACAGGTGAGTGACCCTGGAGGCAAGTTGCTTTTAAAGCAGTTCATCTGCCTATAGCCACAGGTCAGATTACATGTGAACAGCCACAGGCAGTGTCAGCCTGTCATTGATTTATACGGGCTGAGCAGCCGCAGCTGATCGCAGACACCTGACTACGTCTGCCGCTAAAATATGCTGATCTGGGAAATGCATGACTGTGTGAAAGATCACTTATGCCGCGTACACGCGAGCGGACTGTCCGGCAGAAAAGGTCCGACGGAACGATTCCGTCGGACATTACGATCGTGTGTGGGCTTCATCGTACCTTCATCGGACCTTTTCTGTCAAAAATTCCGACGCACCTAGAAATAGAACATGTTTCAAATCTTTCCGACGGACTCAAGTCCGATCGAAAAATCCGTTCGTCTGTATGCTAGTCCGATGGACAAAAAAGGACGCAAGGGCAGCTATTGGCTACTGGCTATGAACTTCCTTATTCTAGTCAGTATTCTAGCTCGTGCGTACGCGGCATAAGGCCCCTTTCACATGGGCGAACCGTTCGAGTCCGCCTGTCAGTTTTTTAGGCAGGCCCGATTGGACCATCCATTGCCCTCTATGGAGTGGCAGATGACAACAACATGTAGCTGTTGACACCTGCCAATATCCGATCCGTTAGTGTCCGCTAAAAATAGACGGCTAGGGATCCATTCCCTATCCATTTGGCGGATCAGATGACAGTTGGATGGAAAGAGACAAGTGGTTTGTTTCCTTCCGACAGCCCATAGTGGAGAGCGAACCTGTCACCCGCCTGCTCAGCGGGGATCAGTGGACAGATTCCCTGCTGGGCAGGCAGATCCGCTGCCAGGGCCTGCTTGTCTGAAAGAGGTCTTACACATCACACTGCATGCCACTGCACCAAACAGTGCATAAGAGTTGGATGATGTGTTATTTTGTGAAACGTCAACAAAAAAAAAAAAATTAAGAAACAGTGCAACTCATTGTAACAATGCATTGCACCACCCCTACACAAGGAACACCAGTGTGCAGGCTGGGGTAAAGGAGTCTGTAAAGAAGATGTGAACCTTAACTGAACAAAATTAGGTTTGCTATAGCACCATGAATCATAAATAGTTTTTTGTAAATTAATCTCTTCCTGACCTTGTAATGTATACAGTATCTCACATATTATATCATTTCATGTGACAACACTGAAGAAATGACACTTTGCTACAATGTAAAGTAGTGAGTGTACAGCTTGTATAACAATGTAAATTTGCTGTACCCTCAAAATAACTCAACACACAGCTATTAATGTCTAAACCTCTGGCAACAAAAGTGAGTACACCCCTAAGTGAAAATGTTCAAACTGGTCCGAAAGTGCCACCATTATTTTCATGCACTGCCTTAACCCTCTTGGGCATGGAGTTCACCAGAGCTTCACAGGTTGCCACTGGAGTCCTCTTCCACTTCTCCATGATGACATCACGGAACTGGGGGACGTTAGAGACCTTGCGCTCCTCCACCTTCCGTTGGAAGATGCCCCACAGATGCTCAATAGGGTTTAGGTCTGGAGACATGCTTGGCCAGTCCATCACCTTTACCCTCAGCTTCTTTAGCAAGGCAGCGGTCATCTTGGAGGTGTGTTTGGGGTTGTTATCATGTTGGAATACTGCCCTGTGGTCCAGTCTCTGAAGGGAGAGGATCATGCTCTGCTTCAGTATGTCACAGTACATGTTGGCATTTATGGTTCCCTCAATGAACTGTAGCTCCCCAGTGCTGGTAGACCATGACAATCCCACCACCATGCTTGACTGTAGGCAAAGCACACTTTGTACTTCTCACCTGGTTGCCGCCACACATGGTTGACACCATCTGAACCAAGTAAGTTTATCTTGGTCTCATCAGACCACAGGACATGGTTCCAGTAATCCATGTCCTCAGTCCACTACTTTACATTGTAGCAAAGTGTCATTCCTTCAGTGTTGTCACATGAAAAGATATAATAAAATATTTACAAAAATGTGAGGGGTGTACTCACTTTTGTGAGATACTGTACATACAGAGACAGGATACACTGGCTTTAATGCACATAGGCATCCATAGGGAGCTCCCAGCACACTGCCCCTGCCGCCTCTCAATCACCACTTCTGATTAGGAGCCAACGGGACGAACTCTGGACCGCGTGATGGTTCTGAGAGCCAATCATAACACTCATGTGATTGGGAAGCCGCATTGCCTCCCTGCATTAAAGTCTTCTTTAAACGGAGGCGATGAGAAGGGGTTAAATATGTAAATGCTAAATGAATGACATTCAGTTTGCTAAAGCACTATGAGGTTGATGTGTGCATTAAAGCCCACTTAGCCTACTACTACATACAGTATATATATTTTATGCAGAAGAGAATACACAGCTTTTCTATGATACATAGGGGGTTGATTTACTAAAATTGGAGAGTGCAAAATCTGGTGCAGGTCTGCATAGAAACCAATCAGCTTTCAGGTTTTATTGTCAAAGCTTATTTGAACAAGCTGAAGTTAGAAGCTGATTGGCTACTGTGCACAGCTGCAGCAGATTTTTGCACTCTGCAGTTTTAGTACATCAACCCCTATGTATCATAGAAAAGCTCTATTCCCTTCTACATAACACATATATGTAACAGTAGTCTAAGTGGGCTAAGTAGTAGGCTAAGTGACCTTAGTAGGCTAAGGTCACAGCTTCTGATGGACATGGTTACTGTGAGAGCCAATCACATGATTAGGAAGCCACTCTGCCTCCCTATATTAAAGCCTTATTTAAAGGGCTGCAATTTGGTGGGGTAATGCAGTTAAAATACTTGTTTTTATCTTCTGTAATTCTTTGTTGTGTCTTAGTGCTGCTGATTTCTTGCAGCTTCTTTGCAGCCACTTCTTCCTATGAGGTTTGAGTGATCAGGATGACATATTTCACAGGTTTTAGTAAAATGTTGCTTCTTCGTTGTTTCATCAATGTCCCGCATGCTTCCCCTGCAGTATGAGTTGTAACTTTCCCTGACTGCACCCCTTCACTTCTCATTCCCCAAACTTGGACAGGCTAGCTCTTGGCTTCCTCCTTGTGGCTGCAAGGGATAACAAGGAGGGAGCTATTCAAGGGACATGGTGATAGTGTGAAGTAGCCTGCCCAGAGAAAAAGGAGGGGGCTCCGCAGAAGCTGTTCTCCATATTTATGAGCAGACAGCCAATAGACAAGAGAAGTGTACAGCAAGAAGTCTAGTCTACTGAGAGACCCAGACAGGTCAAAGGAGCCTGAAATCAGCACATGATGCCAATAGAATTGAGCCCTTTTTCTTGCAGAATGTGTCTGGCACATTAGTGTCTGCAAATCCAAATGTGCAGAGCTGCTTTCTGCAGTGGGATAGTCAAAGACTGCAAGCAAGCTCACACTGTGTCTTTCTTCATCTCTTACTGCTGGGAATCATTGTATACAAACTTCTCCATTTTTGTTACAACGTTACCAAAAGTCCAGTAATAATATATTTCCAACATCATTTTTTTTTTCCTTTCATGCCTATTTTATGTCCTAATTCATAGCGAAAGAAAGTAGAAATGGCTTTAGCAATATCCAAGTTGGGAACAGAAGCATTTTGAAAGTTTAAAATCTAAAGCTGGCCAAAGATGGATCAAAATTCAGCCGGTCCCTGCAGAACAAGTCAAATTTTGGTCCATGTGCGATGTCCCCGTTCTTCAGAAGTTGATAGTTAGATCAAGTGAATAAGCTGGAAAACCTTTGACGATCAGCGGATGCAGCCGCTGATCAGTAAATTCTGACAGCGGACAGTCCTGCTGTCAGAATACAATGTCATGGCGGGGAGGATTCTTCCATTCCCTTTGTTAGTGTGGATTGAGGAATCTGTTTTTTTTTTTTTTTTACTCAGTCAGCTGGCTGAACGGAAAAAAATTAACCATCTAGGGCCGGCTTAAGTTTAGTAAAAAATAAAAAATTAGCACAAGGGTCATTACTTTATACAAATGCTGTGTGTCCCTTGTGCTGCTGGCTCCTGCTTCACTTGAAATCTTCCTCCTTCAATGTTCCCCCCTCACCCCTGCTGCTGGAATTTTCAGGGTTGGTGGGGTTTAATAGAGCCGAGGGACCTGTGACACACACTCACCAGTAGTGATAACCAAGCTAGCCCTTTCCATCTCCCTTCTTCATTCATGGAAGTTTTAAGCAGAAATAGACCCATCCATGAAACAGTTTCATTTACGGCACATGCCAGAAATGTAACACTCCCATTGGTTGTGCTCTCAACCAAACTGTCAAACCATCCAATGGTTGGTATCATAACTGATCACATGTGCAGCATCATGGCAGTTGTAGATTAAACAGAGGCAAAGATGGCAGCTTCCTTGGCTGAAAACGATAGGGAGGTTTACTTACACTTTACTAAAGCTTCCACGAGTGAAACACGATCTATGAATGGAGGATAGGTGGATGAATGAAAGATCTGCCTCCTCCATATATAGATTGTTTTTCATTAATATAGTTATAGTACAGCTTCTATGAATGTGAGTGGGCATAGTTACCTTCTTGATGAGTGCATAGAACAGGTACCTCAGCTCTATTAAACCCCACCACACTGGAAGCTTATGGCTGCGGGGGGTAGCGGGCAGGGGGCAGGGGTAAGATTTTAAGTGTTGCAGGAGCCAGTAGCACAAGGGACGCAATGGACTGATAGTAAGTCCCTTGTGCTGATTGTTTTAGGTTTTAAAGGCTTTTTAGGCCTTGCATAGCCAACTCTTTTTTTTTAAGATATGGCTAGAGAAGGAAAAGACTAGAACCCCTCCCAAGTTTGTATTGCTCTCTGTGTCCCTACTAGGTGGGCTTGCCCTTTCTATTTGTCTGTTACTGGGATAGAAGGTGATGGTGAATCTATGATTTTACAGTTGCCACCAGAAGAAAAGCTAAGGGTAAATCTTCCAATGAGGTATTGGACTGGGGACATTTCTGGTAACAAGAATTAAAATGTTGAGAGGCTGGTAGCATATGTTGATGACTGGCTTGGATCATAACTGAGCTTTATGACTCGTACACACGAGCGGAATCCATTCGGAAAAACCGTCCAAGATTTTTCTGACGGAATTCCGCTCAAGCTTGGATTGCATACACACGGTCACACAAATGTTCTCTGAACTTTCGACCGTCAAGAACACGGTGACGTACAATACTACGACGAGCCGAGAAAATGAAGTTCAATGCTTCTGAGCATACGTCAAATTGTTTCCGAGCATTCTTGTTTTTTTGCGTGTCCGAATTGCATATAGACTAACGCATTTTCGGATAGGAACTTTTTCCGACCAAAAAATAGAGGACCTGCTCTCAATATTTTGCTGGCAGGAATTCTGCCAGCAAAAGTCCGATGGAGCATACACACGATCAAATACGATCACACCGACCAAAATCTCACATCGGAGTTTTGCTGGCGGCATTTCCGATCGTGTGTAGGATGCATAAGACTAAAATAATCGTTTTAACTGAACAAAAATGAACATCACATTATAATGACATGACTAAAATCAAATAAAATGTATTATCATTGCTTAGGAGAAGAAAAAAGAAATATGAATACATTCTTTGAAAAGAAGATGAATTACAAAATGTTCAAAACTAGATTATGTATAAATTGTATCATCTCTATATGTTAAATGAGACCTAGGGTGTGTCCCCTGGGTACTAGAATCTAGCATCACCTTTGCAATGAGGACATATGTTCCAGTGACAGCTGTCTCACTTTCAGTGATTTCTTCTCATAGTCTCATAGACAGGAAATGAACAAAAATCTCTGTGCATTCTCATTGTGCAATCATAGAAGAACTCCAGGAATGAGACTACTTTATACATGTACTTTCGTACTTTGGGTCAGCTTGGCTCAAATGAATTATAAAGATGCCACTGTGGCCAGTGGTGAATCTCTAATTTACTGTTGTAGCTTATGCTACATACATACTTTTCCGGCAGGTGCTCCTTGCGACTTCTCAACTATGTGCTAAAAAAAAAGAGAAGCATTTGCTCCGGCACCTCTACCACTCAGGGGAAGCCTTTTTTTCAATGACTACAAGATTTTCAGTGATTGGTCAAGGTGAAGATCATCCACCCACTTCTCCACCTCGGCCAATCAGAGGAAGCCTTGTATTCACTGAAAAAAAATACAAGGATAGAGAGGGAACATACAGGCCCAAATTGACTAGTTCACTCACCTGGATAAGTAGCTGCTGTAATGTAAACAAACAGTTGGGAAGCCCTAGTGACACCATTGACCTTATTCAACTTTGTAATAAAGTATCCCCCAATATCTGCCCTTCACCAAGGGTACAGGGATACATTAGTAGGGTACATAAGCAACCCTTAGTACTCATTTTTTTTAAAAAGTGAGAGATGTAAATATAGATATTTACACCATGAAAAAGTCATTTAATAGCAATGAAAAATATAAATAATGCCCCCTTGTTAAACCCATCTTCAACCATATCATCCAGCAAATGTAAATCGTTGTCAATCATGCTGGCCCACTGCCTGTCCATGTTTCCCCATCCCACTCTCGTCACTAAATGACAAATCCACAACATTGCAATGTAGTAAACACAGGGCTGGGGATCCTGGATGATGTCATAATGGCTTACTACTTAAACAACAGACCAGGCCACATCCCTTTCAACAGGCAAAGACACCTCCACCCTGGCAAAGCACCTTGCCCCAGTGTTGAGGGACAAGTACCACTTTCTCACTTCCAGTTCCACCAAAAGCATAGGGAGGTTTATTTAGGAACAATAAATGAATCTGGAAGACCGTTTAAAAATTTAGGAACCCAGGCATCTGCCCAATCACCCATGGGGGTGAGTACAAGGCAATATTAACACTTATTATTTATTGCTAAATAAAGTAAAAGGAAATAAATGCACTTGAACCATTAAAAAGTCCTTTAACCGCATTAGTACCGATCTCTATATAACCCTTCATTACCAGGCCATCTTTCAGTACTGTGATAGTTTGACTGACAATTATTCAATCATACAACTCTGTACCCAAATTAATTTTATATTATTTTTTTAAGACAGGTAGAGCTTTTTGGTGGTATTTAGTAACTACTGTTTGTTTTTTTTACTATATAAAGGAAAAAAAGACCAACATTTTGAAAAGCCTATTCTCTTACTTTCTGTTATAAAACACATGAAAATAAAATGTCAGGACAACACAATCACCCCCAAAAATGACCCCTTTTTGTAGACACCCTGATCTAATTTTTTTGTTACTTTTTTTTTTTTTTTTTTTGAAACGTGGGTATTGAGGTGATTAAAACATGAAGCATGGTGTAATGATTCGATGTACAGGGCATACACAGAGGGAGGAGGGGATGAAGTCACATACAGTGAAAGGATGGAGATGAGGGGGGTTAAGGTGCAGGATAAAAAATTATCCCACAATCAAATGAATTATAAGCCCCCCCACCACCACCACCTTAAATCTGCTGCTACTTAGCACCCTTCCTATGATCCCTACCTCCCCTCTTCGTTGTGAGAGGAAGGGGATTGCTGAATACTTGCAAACACAGTCAGTGTTTATATTTGTGATTGACCATCACAGCGATCACAAGGCAAGATCCACTCTGAATGAAAAAAAACTGTCAGCTCCGGTCAGAGACACTGTACTAACCATGCGTGGTTAGTCCAGCAATCTCCCCCCCGCTGAGCTGTTGATTGGGAGCAGTGGCAGCTGGTGCTCTATTTCTGGGGGGGGGGGGGTGGAAAACAAACCACCTCACAGTCAGTCAGTCAAACACCTCCCCCCCGTCGCTCTGTCAATCGGCGAACAAACCACCCCCCCCGCCCTGTCACTCACCCGATCGCCGTCCGTCCTTCCGCTCATCAGCCCCGCACTTACCCTATCCAGGTCATGGGCAGCTTTGGCGGCTTCCCCCTGCATCTCCTCCTCGGCACCCATTCCTGCTCCCGGCCAATATGGTCAATTCTCCTCTCTAGGCCAATCGGGTCTTAAGGTGGATGTAAACCCTCACAAATACCCAGTGAAGTGAACAGCCTCAGATGATACACAGAGTTGAAACAAATCTCCCTACATAAGTTGTATATGTATATATGCTGTCTTTAGCTTAATATACTGTTTAAAAAGTGCAGATCGTGTTAGGAGATTTTCTCTTCATGGTTAGCACTGCAGTGAAGCCTGGGCATACAGCCAAGACATCTGATTGGAGGAAAGACACAGGCCCCCTCTCCTCAAAGGTAGAGACTTTCAGATCTGTCCCTTGAATCATTCAGCATGCTGCTAATCTATTTATAGCATCCTCCCCAACACACTCATATGTGACAGAGAACTTGTCAGATAACAGAAGAACGGAGCAGGAGACAGCTAAGGGACATAGTGCTTTGGAGAGAGACAAGAAAACACTGCAGATATATGTGCCCAGCTCAAATTTCATGAATCATCCACTTCAAGATCCACTTCCTGATTGGCCGGGAAGAGAAGCAGGAAGACAATAGGGAATATGAATTCGCTATTGTCACACAACTGGGTGCGCTCGGGGCGCAGTGCTCTGCACCCCGAGCCCACCCTTTTCTTAAACCCTTTTTTTAAACCTCAGGCTCTAATCATGTGCTTAAACCCCCCCCCCCCATTGAAATCCATGCGTCCAGCGCCCTGCATGTAGAATAGGGGCTGGGTGCATGGATTAGGGGGGCGGCCCCCTTGCACCCCTAATGGAGCAGCCGCCACTGATCGGGAGTCGATCAGCTGCTGGTTTTCCAGCATGCATGTCCGACATACACACAGCCAAGTGTTGGCTGTTTTGAACTGGCAAATGTCTCCCAACATTCTGCCCATGTTTATGGGGCTTTAAGGACAGCTCATTCACAGGCATTCATTGTTGTCTTGCAGTTAATGGCATGAGTGCTCTTGGAGTGTCTATGTGGATTGCATAGTTGCATTCAAAGGGATCACTGGACTCCCATGCTTGTTTTCTGCAATGCCATTTATAAACAGCTCTCCAAAAAGGGAAATCTAACAACTTGTTTTTTTGGGTTTTTTTGCAATGGCATGTTATTAAGGTGGTCAATAGCAAAGAAAAAATATGTGAATAATGTCTCCTGCTTTAAATTGTCTCGTGATGTAAATCAATCGTCAATCAGGTCGACACACATACAGTGATGTTTTCCTGTCACCTACCATGTGACAATGTTTCCCCTACCCACTACTGCAGCTAAATGTCAAATCCTCTGCACTGGGGCAATGTAAGGATGTGACATCATTGAATTACATCGGGGCACCTTTTTACTGCAATACTTGCCTTCAATCCGGAGCTGTCCTCTTAGCACTTCCTTTCCACCGCTAGATGTCTTCAGTATTCAAGGCTGAGTGATGGCCAGAATCATATAAATCACTTCCTCTTGGGCCAGGATGATATGTACCAACCCCAGCCTATTACTGATTATCAAAAAGCAGTACAAAAACTGATTGGCTCCTTGTGCTGCTGCTTTTCTCACTCTGAGCTCTGCTGTACAGAAATTGCAAGATGCTGTTAGCTGTTCAAATTATTGTATTTCCACTGCTTGCATTACAAAAGGGTTCATTTACTGATGTATTAATGAATACAAAACTGCATTATGATGTGGTGGTCACATTCATTCTTTTTTTCCCTTATTTTCACCTGGTGATCCTTCGAGTAACACATTTTCTATCCTAGGGTGACAATACTTGCTCACTGTACTGTATCTATGGAGAAGCAGCATTGTCAACCTAGGAGAGAATTACAGAGAAACTCTCCCTCTCTTCATCACCATAACATAGGAGAAAAGTGGTCTGTATTTTGCAGAGCAGTTTTTTCATACGTTGCTTAACATGGCATAACAGTGCACAAGACACCTGTATATCTGGTAGAATTAAAAGGTATTTTGTGCACAAAGGAAATGGATAACAAAAGAGTTTTCAGTTGTATAATTAACACACCAAAATGCAGCAAATAAAAGAATTACATTGTTGGCTTTGGGTACACTTCATGCTTTACTTTCGTTTCGCCATCAAGGCAGCATTATACCACATGTACAGTATGCTGTCATGGATTGGTGCTAGGAAAGGAAAATTAAGGTAAGTATTTGATACAATTTTCTGTTTTCCTGGCTCCAACAAGACTCCAACATCAGCATTCATGCTAGTATGCTGCCATGGATTGGCTTCAGGAATGAAAATTTTGGTAAATATGTGCTACAATTTTTTGTTATATGGCTCTTTGTCACCTCTCTGGGAATTTTATGGAATTATCTCATTTTGATCTTTGTAGGATGGTCACTTTTGAGGGAGGTAGCAAAGTTGTCTTTCACTGGTCTGCTTGACCATGGACTGATGAAGACCCAAGTCTTTAGAAGTCCTTATGTAACCCTTACCAGTATTTTTTAACCCGTTGTAATCCCTTTTGTAACATTTTCCAGTGTTTTGTAACCATTTGTAATCCCTTTGTAACCCTTTCCAGAAGCGTAAACAGCTTCTTCTGAGGTAGTCTGAATTCTCCTTTGATAAGACAATACAGAAAAATACAGAAAAACCTATGTCTGTATTGACTGGAACAGTTTTCTCCAAATTTGCTCTTTCTGAAATGAGATTTTGTTAGATCTTATCTTCCTTATTTTATTAGTGACCTTAATTGGTTAAACAACTTGTTCAGTAAAGGTATGATATGCAACATGTTTGGTTGTTCATTGTATTTGTTCTTATGACTTGGATGACAATCAAATCCATTTTTGTGAGCCATTCCTGCAGAAATTCTGAATTTTTCTCCAGGTCCCTAACCTTTTTCTCTCTCACAAATTTCCACTAAGGACAGCCTAAGATGTTTTTCACACTTTTACAAAATGTTGGACTATTAATTTAAAACACGTGTTTCAATTATTAGAATTGTTTGCCTTAAAAGTATGTTATTCTATTTTTTTAAAAGGGTGTTGATTGTGATTGTTGTAGACCACAGAGAAAATTGTTTCCTTGGGACATTGAACATCAGAATTTCTTTATGCTCACTAAAACTTTCACAAATAACCTCTTCTGCACAAATGGATTGCTCCTCAACTTGTTCCAGTTCCTAAAATAACATACCAATTGCCAGCAAGAATTGCTTTGATTAGTTTTGTAAAAGGGCAGCAGGGTTTTATAGCCTTCAAATTTGGGTTGCTGGCATTAGGCAGTATCCAAAATATTTAATTCCCTTTGCTAAGTAGTTTTAACTTGGACATATAGCGATGCAGTATTTTGAATGGAATTCTGCTTCTAAAAGACTATTGCACACAGATATATTTATAAAGCTATGAATCTGACATTCAACAAAAATTCTCTGCAGGAGAATCTTCCTGGTGCATGTGTTATACATAACAGCGATTTTTTCTCCACCAGAGAATGTTTGGTGAAAGCCAAATTTACTGCCTGTGGATCTAGTATTGGTTACATTTTCTCGTGTTAATTTCATGTATGTCAAGTAATGATTTGCAGGTGTATATTTTGGCTCACAAAGATCACTGTACTCCCCAGAAATGCCTCATTTAGGAAAGAAGGCTTCATGTTTTTTCAAGTATTTTTCCAGGTCCAGCTCTCCATCTCATCCAATCAGCAAACCCCTATTCATTAGAAAAAAATTAAAGGCATTTTGTAAATAGTGGCAGTGTCAAGTAAGAAACCCCCTGTGGTCACTATGCACAAATGAACCCAACTCGGCACAGGACCCAGAAGATGAGGCTACTACAGTGATTGTCACCTTCTCCAGTGGTACCTCAGGTATGAGAAATAAATACTTACAATAGCACAGCAGGGGAGATCGCTGTACTAACATCAGATTGTTAGTACAATGGCTCTGACCTGAGCCGGGTTGAACGAAAAACGAATAGTGTGTAAGAGGCATTAGTAAGTTATATTTAGATTTAGAACAGCAGTGGAGCAATGAAACTATGCAATAAAGACCATACCTAGACTTCAACTTTGCATACAAGTGCTATTTTCTCTTAGGGATCGTGCACATGGGTGTTTTCTTTCATCTGTCAGTCCTGGAACATGTTTTGAAAAACAAGGTAGTGCTCCTGTTTTTTTTTTTCTCCTTTTAGGGTCCATGCACAGTGGGCTTAAAAAAAAAAAAAAAAAAAAAAAAGAGTTCCCTTGTCAGAAAAAATGATCATATAGAGCAGGGATCTGCAATTAGCGGACCTCCAGCTGTTGCAAAACTACAAGTCCCATCATGCCTTTGCCTCCAGGTGTCATACTTGTGGCTGTCAGAGTCTTGCTATGCCTCATGGGATTTGTAGTTCTGCAACAGCTGGAGGTCCGCTAATTGCATATCCCTGATATAGAGCATTTTTGTATGTACATTTAGGAGCACCTAGCGTTTTTTTCCAGCAAAAACGCAAACTAGAATCGTTTTTTTTTTCTGCCTCTAAACACTAAGCTTAAAATATGCTTCTAAACATCCCATGGACACATGGGATAACAGTAAGCTGCTTTCTACAGGCAAGATGTCAAACATCTTTAGAAGAAGCGTTTTTTAAGCCCAGTATGCATGGACTCTTAATATGATTTCTAGCTTTTGCGTTGGGTTAGTTTATCAACAGAGGACCTACCAAAGAAGGTAAAATCATTGTACATGAAACAATTGGGCCATATTTCCACAAAATAAAGCATACACTTATCATTTCTTTGGCTTAAGGCAAATTTCTATGATGCAAGTCAATGTGCGATTTTGGTGTTTTATTTCCCAAGTTCACTTATTTCTAACCTGCAAGTGTTTGACCATTTTTAAGGCTGCTGGCTAGTGGCACATAAACTCTATTACTGTAACCTCTCCAGACTACACTGATCTGGAAGAGCCTGACGGCTAAAAACATTGATCACCCATGTTTTAAGATATACTCTAACCCAGTGTTTCTCAACTCCAGTCCTCAAGGCGCCCCAACAGGTCATGTTTTCAGGCTCTCCATTATTTTGCACTGGTGATTTGATCAGTTTCACTGCCTTAGTAATTACCACAACTGATTCATCTGAGGGAAATCCTGAAAACATGACCTGTTGGGGCGCCTTGAGGACTGGAGTTGAGAAACATTGCTCTAACCTAATGCTAAATGACATAGAACAGTGGTCTTCAAATTGTGGCCCGAAGGCCAGGTGCATTGCTTGCTTTTATCTGGACCTTGGGGCACTATTCCTGCCAATTGAGAAACCAACGATGAGGCACCGTACTTCCCACTGACATCAACAGTGGGACACTACTCCTCCTACTGACATAAACAGTGGGGCATTTTTCTTCCCACTAACACCAACCATGGGGCACTATTCCTCCTCCAACTGACCACAGGCAGTATGTTTTGTTTTAATACCACTGACCACCAAGCCTGAGACATTGCCTATTCCCACTGGTCACAGTTTGCGCTTTCTAAAGCCTGAAGGACAGTAAACTGGCCCTTTGTTTATAAAGTTTGAAGACCCCTGGCACAGAGGATTGTATCGGCATGGCAAGGTAGTCACATGCTCATGGTCTTGCAGCCATGATGATACCAGCCCAAATGCCTGCTACCAAACTGGTAATCCTTTTTATTGGGGACCTCATGCATTTTGGGATTTTTTTGAACTATTATATAATTTAAAATGTCAAAAAGTAAAGATACAAAGTGCCATTCGGATCCTCTGCATCTACAGGATTCATAAGCTTTTTCACTGCTTTGCCAGCAAACCAGCCAGGTACATTATATTTGACAGGATATTTTAAGCAGCTGTATAAATGATGCCATCAAAAACCTAAACACGCAATATAACCTATACAGTGGCATGTGTAGATGATTCACAGCAGAAATTGGTTCAGATAGAATATGATCATGTCTTGATACTATACATAACATATGTTAGTGCCTCCCTCAACATATTCTAAGCTTAAAGTGGTAATAAATTCCTGATTTTGATTTTTACCTACAGGTAAGCTTATAATAAAGCTTAGCTGTAGGCAATATGAATATCTCCAAAACGTGCACCGTTTAGGAGATATTCCAGTGAGCAGCAGCCGGTGACGTCATTGGTGCATGCGCACTGAAGGAATTGCATACCCGTGCTGTTCCTTTAGAGCTGTGTGCCACAGCCGGGACTCCTGTGTGCATGCACGGGAGTGACGTCATCACGGTTCGATAATTCAAGTTATTGCAGTGCGCGAATCCGGAAGGAAGCCCGGGTAAAGATGGATGCCTCTGCAGCGGTGACAGCGTGCTGCTGGAAGGCTTAGTTTCAAGGTAAGCCTTTCATAATGTGCTAGTATGTGATGCATACTAGCACATTATGCCTTTACCTTGCATGGAAGAAGTTTTTTTTTTAAGTTTACTACCGCTTTATTATCCCTAAAGTATAACAAAAGGCAAAACTTTTTTTATTTGGATAGAGTGGAGAGGGATTAAAACACCTGTCAGTTTTTATTGCTGTCTGTGTCCCCATTAGGGGGATTCACTCCTTATCATTAAAAGTAAAAGTAAAAGAAAATACAAAATTTTAGGTTGTCCTCAAAAAAGTAATAAGGGTCAATTTTCCAATGGGGACACTAGTTGCCATCTGGTGGGCCCCAAGAGATTCTCTTAATTTGCAGGGATTTCCTCTCACTTCCTGTTTTGGCTATGGGACAGGAAGTGAAGGTAGATCTCCCCAATAGGACACAAATGACAAAAAAATTGACATGGGTTATAACACTCCTTTACTCTATCCAAAGTGAAAAAAAAAAAAGTTTTTCCTATAGTTCTACTTTAACTCTAACCATATGCTCAGCTCTGGTGTAAACCCAACTTGCCATAGGCTAATCCTACCACTTCCACCTAGTACTAACTGCTGTTCTAAATCTAAATATAACTTGCTAATGCCTCTTACACACTATTCATTTTTCGTATAACCCGGCTCAGGTCAGAGTCATTGTACTAACAATCTGATGTTAGTAGAGCAATCTCCCCTGCTGTGCTATTGTGTTCTGACAAGGGGGCGCCCCCCCGCCACATCATTCTGGTCAGCGTTTTCAGCCATTGACTGAGAGCTCTGATCAGGAGCTAATCAGCAGACCTTTTTCAGTTATGCCCCCTTCACAGAAGCCGGCCGAATGATTGGCTTCTGTTGTAACCAATGCAGTACACATGGGCCAAATGTCGGACAGTTTTTATTGAACCGGCCGATGCCGCCCGGCATTCGACCTGTGTACTAGGCTTAAAGTGATTGTAAAGGCAGAAGGTTTTTTATCATAATGCATTCTATCCAGCATCCACGAGTGAATAGACCGACTCTCTCTCCTGATTGGCTGAGACACAGCAGCGGTGCCCTTGGCTTCTGCTGCTGTCAATCAAACTCAGTTAGCTAATCAGGAGACAGAGGGGCGGGGCAGAACAGTGGCTCCATGTCTGAATGGATACACGGAGCTGCAGCTCGGCTCAGGGTGCCCCCATAGTAAGCTGCTTGCTGTGGGGACACTCGGCAGGAGGGAGGGGCCAGGAGCTATGATCATGAGTGTGTTTTACAGATTAGATTTTTTTTTTTCTTTTAGTGTTTTTTTTTGCTAATGTTGGCCATTGCAGGGGGTCTGTTAAGGCACAAAAGTGAAACTTTCACTTGTATATTTTTTGTGCTTTTTATGAGTAAATCAAAAGGACTAGGCTTTCTAGTGTATGAATCATTTCTCATATGCAGTTACACCATGCAACAGCAAACATTTATCACAAATAATCTTTAATAAAACATAAAGTGTGCCTTAAATTCTAATGATGAAATAAATATGTCTGCTAAGATAATGCTTCGTGAGCTATTACAAGACGTGGGAATATAATATTCTTCTCGTCCTCCTTACCCAAGATTAAGACCTGTCTGGGGAAACAAATATTCTGGGAAACAATCATAGTGGGTGTGATATAAATGTTGATTTTAAAAGAAAAGAGATGTTCTTATGTGTCTGAAGCATTTTGTTGTATGATACACTGCTGTAAACTGTTAGATAACAAAACCACAAAGGAAAGCTATGACGTGAAAGCACATATATGGTCAGTATGGAAAAAAAACAAAACAATTATGAATTCATTCCTAGTAAGTAATTTAGAGTGCTTACTGGCTTTGAAACCTGAAGGTATTTATCTGTTTTAAAATGATAGTCATTCAGCAGCGCTTACGACAACTATTGTATCTATCCTAATTAGGTGCTAATTATACAGGTTATTGAGTCTAGTAAACTCTTGTTTTATATGTCTGACTTGTAATTGTTATGCAAATTAGTATTTAGTAGTACTTTGTCACCCATGCCCAAATCCGTACATGTACAAGTGAAGAACGATTTCTTCCCACATAACTAATAGGACAACATACTGAGACCCTGAGATGCCAGTATTCATTAACATTGCTTTTCATTAATGGCAAGTATATGAAAGTAGCTAATTGTGTTTCTTTTACTGTATATCTTATACTTCCTTTTAAAGGAAACACATAAGGCAATGCCATTCATTTTAGCTCTAAAACAAGTTGTATTTGTGTTGTTTTCCTAACATAATCACATTAAAAAAAGGGTATTGGTAAATTTATTGTATACAGCTTGTAGGCCATTTTATTCATGGGCTTTATGGTCTTCCAGTTTACCATTCAGGCAAAAAGCAGAATCAACACACAACATGCAGATGGCTGATGTCTATATACTGTATACTATATTGGCCAGCAGAACAGAGCAAGTGACTATAGTAACGGCCAACATGATGCGAACAATAATCAGTTAAAGTGGAATGACATGCTGCAAAATCACTAGTGTCAACAATACCATGTAACTAGGAACTAGTGCACTGTTCATCAGTACTCATTGTGCCTAGTATCGTATGTTGAAAATTGTGGTCTGAAGTCTGTGCAGGCATTCTGACTGCTTACATTGTAATCTAGAAGCCTGGATGTACATATGATTAGTTTATAGTAATATGCAGGTATCTATTGTTTTTGTGCTGAAAAAAAATTTGACAGATTGCCAAAATATATTTCAATATCACAGGTATAGAATAGGTAATATTAAAAAAACCCAGTAAGACAAAGACTCTAGTGTAAACTACAGTCACATAACAACACTTTGATTTGAAAAAATGGCTTAGGCCCTAAAGATCTCAAACTTACTTTTTTATGTTTTTCTTTTTTGTTTTATAATGTGGTGAGGTGCACGTTTAACACTTGCCTACAGGGAATTTTCACCCCCTCCCTGCCTAGGCCAATTTTCAGCTTTCAGTGCTGTTGCACTTTTAATGACAAATGCTCAGTCATGCAACACTGTACACATCTAAAAAAAAATTATCCATTTTTTTTTAGACAGATTGAGCTTTCTTTTGGTGGCATTTAATCACAGCTGGGTTTTTCATTTTTTTCATAAGCAAATGAAAAAAAATGAAAATTAAAAAAAAAAAAATTTTCTTTGTTTCCGATATAAAATTTTGCAAATAAGTCATTTTTCTTCTTCACTGATGTGGGCTAATGAGGCTGCACTGAAGGGCACTGATAGGCTGCACTGATGGGTGATGATGAGGCTTCACTGATGAGGCGGTACTGATAGGCTGCACTGACGGGCACGGGTGTGGCGGCTGTGATTGGATACAGCTGATCACATGGTAAAGGGCTGCTGTGTTTGTCCCTTTACTTCGATCTAAGGACACGGCAATCAGGGAGCATGCCCAATGCATGTCCCAGGGGGACGTGGGGGGAGAGGTAAGAGTTATGTGAGGACGTCAATAGACGTCTTCCTAAAACTGGACGACTGCGCTGTAGCCGTCATTCGGCTAAAGCGCAGTCAGCAAGTGGTTAAGAATGAATTCACTAGTGCTTACAAATCTGTCCCAAAGCTGGAGTACTGGCAGGAAACATCAGGGCTAGACATGCCAGTGCTTTTGAAGAAAGAGAGGCAGAGTAGACAAGTTTGGGAGAAAGCATTAGGTCACCATTTTGTTAAAAATTAGCATATGGTTGTAGTTCATGAACTATTAGCAGAACTATAGTCCTAGTAAAAAGTTGTCAGTGCTTTACACTCAATAAATATTAAAAAGAAGTGTTAAGGAAAAACTGGCCAATACTTTTTTTCAGAAGAAATTCATCTTTTATAAAGTAATTGGAAACTTCACCAAGCACCTTGGTTCAAAAGAAGAAAGAGACTCTACTATATAAAATACTGCTCTTGAGTGTAACCTGTAGACTATGTAGATATTAATAACAGTCTGTACTTCTTTTGAAGCTTTAGATGTCCTGTATTTACAGCACCAGAGCGCTGTTCCCATAAACAAGACCGCCCCTCTTCTTTAGAGTTGTCATTCTACCATCTGTATGGGGTCTTCTTTATTCTCTGCTGATGGAAATTTTCTTTTACTAACATATTATTGGCACTAGTCTTCATGATATCACTTCTGAAGTATTTAAACAGAACATTCATTCTCAGACAGATGACGTTCTCATCAACAGAGGTTTCACATCAGTTTATCCTCTGCTCATATAAGTCCAGAAGATGTTCGATGTGCTTGGCGAACACTGGAGAGAACCCATATTCCCGTCAGGGACTGAGGTAACAGGTCTAGAACTACAGCTAATCAGTGTGAGAAAACATTGACAATACTTATTGGTCCAACTGGCCAAGGTGAACAAAGCAACCTAACACAATATCCAAGGAAATGGAGACAAAATATACATTGTGAAGGGGCATACAGGCGAGCTAAAACACATAGAGCAATGCTAACATACTAAACATAACTGCATTCAGCAAGTAAACATCTTTTTTTTTTCTTTGGTTTAGGGAACTGACCACTTTAAACTGAAAAGGATCAGGAGTTGTATCTCAGAAATTGTGACTGATCCATTCAAGTACAATGGTGTTCTGTGTTTCAACAGATGGACTTAGCCCACCGAGGGAATACAGATGACAAAGGACAAGGTCTCTTTGTTGCTTACCAGACGAGACTGGGATATGACTCCCTCCATACTGATACATGGAGAACCTCTTTTAATAATACATTAATTGAACACATGTATAAACTACCATACATATCTTCTGTCATCAGGAATAACAGTAATCACACTTTTTCCCATATGCATTTTAGATAAGTGCATATGTTTTTACGTCATGCCAACTTATTTCCCTAATACCTAGCTGCTAGCACTTAAGATGATATCAAACACCTCTATAAATAAATAATATGTGCCATGCTTAAATATTCCCACAGAGTGTCAGAAAAAACAATAAATATGTGTAACTGTACTATATACCAAAGCTGCAATCAAAAAAATCCACTGAATAATAAGTGTGTGAAAATAGCGCTGAACAATCCTTTTTGTTGTGCAATAAACATCCAGCTTAAAGTAGCCTCCTTCTCCCCTGTGGACAAGCCTTCACCTTAATGGATGGACCTTTATATTATAAAAAGTCTAAAACAGCATTTTGACTTTTAAGCTGGGAATAGCTATAAGCAGATGGCCAATGGCTGTGAGTGAAAATCTCTGCTTTTATGGATCCTTACAGAGAAGGTAAACTCAAAAGAAACAAAGAAAATCCATAGTGTTTTTCATATAAATTAAAATCCATTTATTAAAAACAAATCACGTGTTATAAACTTCATTCAGGCTCTCTAGATGTTCTACCAAGGAAAGCCATTTACACATTCAAAGCACTGACAGGTGATCAACCTTACTGCGCACTCACAGCCCCCCCCCCCCCCCCCCCGCCCCGGTCAGTATAGAGAACCCTCCCACTTACCTCTTCTTCTTACTTCGTCCTGCCCACTACCTTACTATTGACTTCATCAGGTGCCCCACAACAAGAGTTGAAGATGAATTGTCCTCTCTTTCTCTCTCTCCTACCCCAATCAAATAATCTAGCAGGTGTGCGATAGGCCCTGTGAAGAATAAGCAGTTGTGAGAGCCTGTGTGAGGCTGACAATGAAGAGATGGGAATCGATTCAAAGGCCATGTCCTATTGAACACCATCAATTTCTCCAATGTCCGCAACCCAGTGTGCCCTGAATTTCAACAACGTATGATCCTGAATAGAAGATAATAATATCACGTAGATGTGGTATATTAAGGTGATACTAAAGTCTATTTTTTTGTTAAAAATAACAAACATGTTGTACTTACCTTGTCTGAGAAGTGGTTTTACACAGAGAAGACTCTTCTTCTCGGGTCCCTCTTCAGTGCTCCTGGCCCCTCCCTCCTGTTGAGTGCTCCCACAGCAAGCAGCTTGCTATAGGGGCACCCGAGCCGAGCTGCAGCTCCCTGTGTCCGTTCAAACATTGAGCTACGGCCCGGCCATTTTGATCGACAGCAGCGGGGGGACAATGGCGCATCGCTGCTGTCTCACCCATGAATGCATTAAGATTAAAAAAACCTTCTGCCTTTACAACCACTTTAAGCCTTTACGGACATCAGCATGGATGACCTTATCACTAATGGAGAGCTAGATGCACTAAGGCTTTATTGCGTGCCAGTGTTGGAGATATTGGTAAAATTGTTTAAGGGACAATAAAAACTCACAACATAGCTTAAGGGTAGCACCAGCAAAAAAATTGGGGAATATAGAAAACCATAATTTTTACACTTGGACTTTCACTGCAGAAATATAGTGACACAGTGCTAAGAAATATTATCTTTTGGGTTTCATTGTGACCCAGGCAGGGTACATTCTATTGGTATCAGCTTTTACCTAAGTGTTTCAACTTCCTTTCACGGTGCAAAGGCATGATAATAATTTGCCTTCTGATGAAGGTATGCATATATAATTGGGTATAACAAGGGCATAAAATGAAGCACTAGGTATTATACATAGTTAAAATGTTACACAGTTCGTAGTAGTTCACAATAATGTGTTGACACTACAAACATAAACGAAGATAACAGTTTTAGTTACTTTGTACTACAGATTAGTGAACTTTTTTTCCAAGTATATCTTCATAGACTGAGCCACATTAACCATTGTAGTTATTACACCAGATTATATAAACTGTAAATAAACATTTCATATATCTAACTACTTGTGAATGTATAGCTTGCGGTGACATAATAATTATTCTGTGACCATTATGTAATCAGTAGTATCTTACACATTGCTAGCAAGAGGTTTCCACTGGGCATTTAATCATTAACTATGCTACCATAACATAGAAGACAAAAAAATAGATTAAAGAATTTTCATTCACAAGTGCATTTACTCTGTTAACTTCACTAGAGTACATATTGCGAATAAGGAGGCGTTAAAGGGACCCTGTCACCAACTAAAAAAATTGCCTGTAAAAGCACAGAAAAGTCAATTATCCTAAATGCTTACTTGCAATGTTTTTTCTTTTGTAAATTTATTTCTTTGTTATTCACTTGCGATATGTATTTTAACTTACTAAATAAATGTAACTACTTTAGAACAGCAACTTCCTGGCACAACTCCCACCCTCCTTTTCATGACATAGTCCTCTCCTCTTTTGGGAGTGTCTAATTGCTTTCTGTGCCAGCCTTTTTATGTAGCTGCAGGAGAAAGAGTGAAAGGGATTCACTTTGTGACAGCTCTAAGCCTGCCAGGCCTGCTGACATCACATCCAATATGGTGGTATCCAGCAGTAGTCTCAAGGTTTTAGGATGTCTACACAAGGGAGTCTTTTACAAGTGAACAACATGCATAAATTGCATTAAATTCACATATCATCTTATGGGAAGATTTTTGATGGAATTAATGGCCTGGTGACAGGGTCTCTTAAGGTCCACTTAAGGACCGATAGGATTTACCCCCTTAATAACCAGACCATTTTTTGCGATACGGCACTGCGTCGCTTTAACTGACAATTGCGCAATAGAGCTTTCTTTTGGTGGTATTTGATCACCTCTGCGGTTTTTGTTTTTTGCACTATAAACAAAAAAAGAGTGACAATTTTGAAAAAAATTGCTATAATAAATGTCCCAAAAAAATATATATAAAAAAAAATTCTTCCTCAGTTCAGGTCAATATGTATTCTTCTACATTTAATTGGTAAATAAAATCTCTATAAGTGTATATTGATTGTTTGCGCAAAAGTTATAGCATCTACAAAATAGGGCATAGATTTATGGCATTTTTATTTATTTATTTATTTTTTTACTAGTAATGCCGGTGATCATCGATTTTTAGCAGGACTGCGACATTGCGACGGACAGATTGGAAACTTTTAACACAACTTTTTGGGACCAGTGACATTTATACAGCGATCAGTGCTATAAGAAGAGTGCTATAAATGACACTGGCAGGGAATGGATTAACAGTAGTGGTGATCAAGGGGTGAAATGTGTTCCCTGGGAGTTGTTTCTAACTGTGGGGGGAGTGTACTGACTGGAAGAGGAGAGAGATCGCTGTTCCTGATCACTAGGAGCAGACGATCTCTCTGTACTCCCCTGTCAGAATGGGGATCTGATTCTTTACATTGACAGATCCCCATTCTGGCTCACTGTGGGTCGATTGCGGGTATTCGGCAGACATCACGGCCGCCAGTCATGCGCATCGGCTCCAGCACCATGGACACGTGCGCGCGCCTCCTGCACGTGCGCGCACCCACTGTATCTATTGCATGAACTGCCGCAGTACAATGACGGCGGCTGGTCAGTAAGTGGTTAAGGCTATGTCGAATAATATAGGAAAAGGCAGATGGAAACACTTACTGCATTAGGGAACCAGGTACCTAGCACATGTAGAAGTGTTCCGGATGCTGGAAAATTTTCAACAAAATCTTTATTTCATAATGCTGGAGTGCAGTGATGTAAACAGCTTAAGTGGTAAGTAGACATCCCTATCTTTACAGGTATGGTAACTTTGTAACACCTGTGACACACACTACATATAACTGAGATCGCATTCCCTTACACATAGCCACAATCTGCATAGTGTGTAGCTGGCTGCCATGTTGCAGTTCTGACCTGTGGAATTCCCTGGTCTCCCTGGCACAGCTGCAGCAGCAAGGTACACACTGAGCAGATTGTGGCTGTGTGTAAGGGAATGTGATCTCAGTTATGTGTAATGTGTGGAGGAGGAGCTCTGCTGCCTGCATCCAAACTGTGTGCAGTGCAGGGATGGGAAAAGCTCTGCCGACTGCTCTGTCAGCAGTGGACCTGTCCTCTGTCCTGCCAGCAGTGACCTCTGTCCTCTGCCCTGCCAGCAATAACCCTTGTCCTCTGCCCTGCCAGCAATCACCCCAGTCCTCTTCCCTACCAGCAAAGACCCATGTCCTCCACACTGCTGACCCTTGTCCTCCACTCTGTTGACCCCTGTCCTTGGTTAGTTGAATCCTGTACACTGCCCTGCTTACCCCAGTCCTCCACCCTCCTGCCCCATGTACACTGCCCTACAAATTAATAACCTCTGTACACTGTCCTACAAACTGCTAACCCTATCCTCTGCCCTGCTGACACTCTGTACACTGCACTGCTGACCTCCATTCCTTAGCCCCCCTGACATTTTTGACTACACCCCCACTACTAGATCTGGCCCAGCTTGTTTTTCCTTTTTTTCTTATGTTTCCTCTTCCATGATGTTTTATTTACTTGTAAAGTGTTTCTGAACTTGCTAGCAAACATGAGTACTTCGGGAAGAGTCATTGCTAAACACAGACCCCTCCCTCCATGCAAATTATAGTCTTTTCTTCTTCTGGGGGTGTCTAATTACTGTCTGTGTTGGCATAGCTCCTCCACCCTTCTCTTTACACCCCTACATCAGTGGTTCTCAACCTCAATCCACAAGTACCCCCAACAGGTCATGTTTGCAGGTTGTCTATTATCTTTAAATAAGAGTCAATGGCTTGGTACAGCTTTGGACAGCTATTTTATCTAAGAGAAATTCCCAAAACATGGCCTGTTGGGGGTACTTGAGGACTGAGGTTGAGAACCACTGCCTTACATGACCTTTTTTTTATAGATGCTGGAGTTACTGGCATCACCACCAGGATCGCAGCATCCAGCAGTAGTCTTAGCACTTTTAGATGTCTACACAAGACAGGTTTTTATGGGTAAATAATATGCATTAAATATATAGAATGAACATACTCTTTTGAGGAGGTTGTTGTTCAAACAAATGGTCTGGTGACAGAGTTGCTTCGAGTGAACCTGTGTCTACTTTAAATATTTATTCATGCAATCAATTCAGGGAATTTAAACAAATAGGGCCTCCTTTTCACATAATTATATATTTTACATGCACACATATTCACTTTCCCTAACTTCAGACTTTAGTAAATCAAGCTTGATGCGTTCATCAATGTCAGACAGTGTAAGGCTCATTTAATAAAGGAGTTGAGAATGTTCAAAAAAATTAATTGTGTGAAGATTCACTACAATTATCCAATCATGTGCAGATGACCTAAGTAAATAGGGATTTTCTTTTTACATGATTGGATAATTGAAGTGAATCTTCACACTATTTATTCTGTGAACAATTCTTCCATTTAATCAGCCTCTAAGTATCTGTCAATATCTTTTAATCTACTTAAGCATGGGTTTTCGTATGTTATAAAGAAAAGGCTAACCCCTCGGAAAATTGATGAAGGCTTCTTGATTTCTCTTTTACAAATGCACGTCGATGTGTTAGCATTGTCCAACTTCAGTAATGTGGTCATTGACACAATGCTGAAGGTTTACGGTGTGCTAGATTTCACATTCTTTGAGGACTTATTATATGATACAGTGTTGTTCCTGTGTAACTCAGTAGTGGTGGTTTCAGGTGCAGGACGCACAGGTGCATCATTAGTATTCTGGCGGTCACCTCGAATTGTGACAGAAGAATAAAAGATTTGAAATGCTAATGGTCTATTGTGATATGACATACTGAGCAGAAGGAGGGATGTTGGGGAGGGGGAGCCTCTACGATCTAGCCATGTGGCTTGGACAATGTCCCCTCAAGCAACGGATTAGTGAAAATATGCCCCACCTGATGCCATGTACATTATTCAGATGGGATTCCCATTGCTTATTTGCATGCTGGAGTATGTGATAAGTGAAGAAATGCATTGCAGTACCCCCCCTCCCACAGAAAATGCTAATTGTGCTGAAAGTACCTGATGTCTAATTGTGAAAATAGATAACAGAGGCTTTTAACTTGTGTGTGTGTGTCCCTTTAGCTCTATTCCTATTTTCAAAACCAAACAATTCTGAAGTCAATGAATATATCAGATTTTTCAAAATATTCCCACAAGCATATCATGCAAATGAAATAATATAATAACTGCTAATATGCTTTTGCATGTTAAAATGCTGATTATTTGTGATAATATTTTACTTTTTGTTTTTAATTATCTTAATGAAGGAGATAATAATAGTTTTGCTTGGTATCTTCTGATCATATTATTAGGGATTACTTTGAGGAATTGTGTTATACTGGGTTTATGATTTTAAACTGTGATTTTACCTGATAATGAGTATAAAAGCCCTTTTTAACATATTTTTACTTACTGCATTATACTGAAATATACTGAAGGGAACTCAGATTGAAAAATATAGGTAGGGACTGTAATACGTCTTGTATAGCTCACCATGCACAGGTATGCTGGCATTTGATCTGCTATTGTCAAACAATCGCCTCCATATGTAAAGAATCCAAATGATCATATCATTATACTGCAGCAAACAGGTATCTGTGTCACTACCAACAAGGAGGCGACACGACATTCATACAATAGTGGCAATAGTGGTTGTACATATTAGATTAACATTTTTTATCTTTTGCTTTTTAAACATTTTTTTCCTTTACTGTTTCTTGATTTTTCAGATTTTAGTGTTTTGCAATCCTTTGTAATCCTAAAGAGTGCGATTTTAACAGTACACAGCTTTTAATCTTATAAAATCGATTTATTATTATTGTTTGTCATTCATAAAAATGCATGCCATATACAAAAAACATATAAATACACCGTAAGGCTGGAAATATTGAAAGTTTTGTATCATTACAACAAAACATAATTAGCCCTGGGAATTTAAATGAGGTGAACACTTGTGGCCTTCACTGGTTGTACGAGTTGTGGCCACAAGTGTTCACCTCATTTAAAGTCCCAGGGCTAATTATGTTTTGTTGTATAAGTTTATGGGGATTGAGGTGTCTCAGTGGTGGCACCAGACCACTTATTTAATTTGTTGTGTATCATTAGGGTGTACTCACACTGGAACCATTTGAATTAAACCAAGCCTGCATTTGATCGTCCCCCATCCCCACTCCCCCACTGTTCTGCACTCACACTGGACTAAAAGGCTAGGTTCAGATATATGAGTGTTGGGAACACACGAAAAATTGCGTGCGCTCTTGACATGCACAGAAACATGCTGCCCTTTAGCAGATGCGCAGAGGTGCCATTTACTGTTAATGACACTCCCACGCATCTTGCTGTCCTACACGCAATGCGCAGAAAGTGCAACACATGTGCAGAAACACATCCACACTTACCCACACCTGTAGATGTAAACCAAGCCTTAACAAGCATCCCAGGCTCCTTTAAAACTGTCAGTGGGTGTGTGTGTGCACCCCTAAAGTCCCAAATGTTTGCAGCAAGATATTGTTGATACTAGCATTAGTCAGTTTATTGCAGTTTGTCATATTGTACACTTTTGGTTTTATTGTGTTTGTATTTCACCTTTTGCATTGTATTTTGGCATTATATGGCATTTTACAGGGGGTCTAATGGGAGTCCTTTATTCAACTGTATAAACACCTGTAAATCTATTCTCTGCTGATCTGTTCCAGGCATTAGGTAATTGGCAGCATGGCCCATTCCTATAATCAGTAGATACCCTTTAACTATCATAAGGGGACTATAAGGGCTACTGGATGATAAATAATACCATATCCTTTCTGCACGTATAGGTCAGTATTAACAGTGATTTATAACACTGCATCATGGCACATTTCTTGCTGTTTATTGCATATTCTATTATTAGTTTATTACATACACCTGCTTGGGTCACCTCTGAAGAAGAAGGTGGCTTCAAAGCACGTCAGTTGCCTTTGTGCTACTGTATAATCCATCACAGATATACAATATTGGAATTTACTATATGTGCAAACCGATATACCAGGGTAGGCAACCCTTTGAGCACAGTGTGCCGAAAAATGTTTTCAAAGAAATTGAGCGTGCCGATTTTATAACAAAAAAATATCAACTTCACACTTTTATAATGTAAATGCTGAAAACTACTTTAGTAGTGAGAAATTACCATCCTGCACTCTCACGCCTCAGATCAGCCCCAATTCCTGCAACTCCACACCTCAGGTCACTGTCCGCCTTGCAAATCTGTTTCACCACTGTACCCCCCTGCTCATCTGCCCCACCACTGTAACCCCCTGCACATCTGTATCACCACTGTAACCCCCGGCACATCTGCCCCACCACTGTACTACCCTGCACATCTGCCCCACCACTGTAACCCCCTGTTCATCTGCCCCACCACTGTACCAACCTGCTCATCTGCCCCACCAATGTACCCCCTTTCTCATCTGCCCCACCACTGTAACCCCTGCACATCTGCCCCACCACTGTAACCCTCTGCACATCTGCCCCACCACTGTAACCCCCTGCTCATCTGTCCCCACCACTGTACCACTCTGCTCTTCTGTCCCCACCACTGTACCACTCTGCTCTTCTGTCCCACCACCGTACAACCCTGCTCTTGTGTACCACCACTGTAACCCCCTGCTCACCTGCCCCACCAATGTTTCTCCTTTCTCATCTGCCCCACCACTGTACTTCCCTGCACATCTGCTCCACTGCTGTACCCCCATGCTCTTTTGTCTCACCGCTGAACCATCTTCTCAACTGTCTTAACACTGAACTTATCTGCTCCTCTGCCCCACCAGTGTAACTCCTGCATATCTGTCCCACCACTGTTCCCCCTTCTCTTCTGCCCCACCACTGTGGTGGAACCCTGCTCATGGGTTCCACCGATGTACCTCCTTTCTCCTCCGCACCCCTCTGCACATCTGCCCCACCTCCTTACCCCCTGCTCCTCTGCCCCCCTGCTGTAACTCCCTGCTCATCTTTCCCACCACTGTAACCCTTCTTTTCTGGCCCAACACTGAACCCCCCCGTTGCTCATCTGTCCCATCACTGTACCCCCCTGCTTTTCAGTTCCACCGCTGAACCCCCTTCTCATCCCTCCCACCACTGTACCTCCTGCACATTTGCCCCACCACAGTACCCCCTTGCTCTTCTGTCCCACCATCTGTCCTAACACTGAACCCATCTGCTCATCTGCTGCACCACTGTGACCCCCTGTTCTCCTGCCCCACCTCTGTTCCCCCTGCTCTCCTGCCCCACCTCTGTCCCCCCTGCTCTCCTGCCCCACTACTGTAACCCCCTGCTCATCTGCCCCACCAATACACCTCCTTTCACATCTGCCCCACTGCTCTACCCCCTGCTTTTCTGCCCCAACACTGAACCCCCCTGCTCTTCTGTCCCACTGCTGATCCCCCTTCCCCTCTCTTCCACCACTGTACCTCCCTGAACATCTGCCCCACCGCTGTACCCTCCTGCTCTTCTGTTCCACCTCTGAACCCCTCTTGCTCCTTTTTATCTACCGCTGTTCCCCCATTCTCATCTATGATATACAGTCCTGACCTGTCCAGGCACACTCATCCTACTGATCCACCTCATGCATCCAGCCCACGTGCTTGTATGTGATGTCACATACAAGCATCTGGAATGGATGCGCAATGATGAGCTCAGGTCAGGGGCATTTTCTGAAAGCTGTGGGCCTGTGTGCAGGATCATAAGTTGGGCCCCCACAGCTGAGAAAAAGTGTGGAGCTCTGCTGTTGAGTGTAATTTTCATTATGCTGTATACTGACTCTGGCTTAAAGGGACACAGAGTGCCGGGGTTCAGTAGTAAGTGACGCAAAGGTTCAGAAATAATTTCAACAAAGTTCCCAGAAGCTCAACAGTAATTCCACAAACTGTCACCTAATTGTGGTTTTCTCAATCACAGTAAAATCCCTTCTTTCTGAGATTGGTAACGGCAAATAAAGCAAGTCATCTTCCTCCAGATGGTGGACGGGGCTAGCAGGACTGTGATTAGCTTTAGTAGTGGCTAATGACAGTCCTCCTCCTCCTGGAAACAGGGACCCCCCCCCCCCCCACTCTAGCAGAACTGCACCCAATCTCTTCCCCATCACAAAAGCTGACAATCGCAGCTACAGCAAAGTTAGAGAACCAAACAATGTTTCCCATCTTTTACAATGTGTGGGGGCACAGTGTCTCCCCCTAAGTGCAGGTGTGGTGTGGGGAATTCTGAAATTGGAATGCATTAGTGTCTCACTGACACTTCCCTGTGTTGCTCTGCTGATGGGGAGGGAGTTGAGTGCCGGCAAAAGAGGCTTCACGTGCGGCCTACGGCACCAGTGCTGGGGTTGCATACCCCTGACTTTAGCCGCGCTTGTTTTTTGTACAGTAAAGTAATTTTTTAAATTTGAATAGGTTATATGTATCATCCAGTAGCCCTTATAGTCCCCTTATGATAGAGAGTATCCACTGTACTAATTTAGGACGATGGCTATACTTTAAAACCGGACTATATTAGCTATATTCATAATCAAAACTTTATCAGGTCATATATAATTTGTAGCCTGCTTTGGATTTTCACGTCACAGCTTTTCAATAGTATTTAGGTTCAGATTCTAGTCCATTCTATCACATTGTAGTTGTTCCTGTGTTTTTGGTTGTTGTTCATGAGCAAAATTTTATTTAGTTTTTGACCACAGAGAGAATGCCTCGTATTCTGTTGCAATTTCTGGATACAACTGGGAATGCATTGGGCTCTTATGATTTTAAGCTCTCCAGTCCCTCATGCAGCATCACACCATTATACTCCTTCCTACACAATTCACAGTTCAAATAAAACTGTTTTATTGGTACGAAGTAGCTTGTTTTCTTCTGTTGTACAGAAATCAGCTCTAGTCTTATCTCTCATCATTGTACAAGTAGTACTGTAGAATATTCAGGTATTTGTTTAGCAAACTATATGCAGCAATATTGTTTCTTATTTCCATGGACAACAAAGGTTTTCCTGTGTGGCAATCTACATGAAATAGATTTTTTAGAAACAACTAGTATCTTGCAAATCGGTTATTTTTTTTTCTTATGATGAGTTGTGAACACAGATATTATTAAATGACATCTGCAGATATTGGGTTTTATCCTCCTTGAAGATTATATGTCCCTCTTTGATGGGACCCTGCTTCCGCATAGTTGATTTTTTTTTAAATTTCTTTAATATCTTTAAGGCTACATCCTTTTGTAACCCTTCTCAAGCTTATGAGTTGCAACAACTCTTCTGAAATCTGTTTGGGTCAAGCCATATTGTACTTCAACTGAATTATGCTGCAATGATCAGGTAACAAAACTTGTGCATGTTGTATAGTAAACCCAAAACCTGAAATGCATGGAATATCCGACTCCAATTCAAATATCAGACTTACCCTCTTTTCAAGATGTAATTATCTTACAGGATCACATTCATTATGGTCAATGGGCATGCATATTTAAAGAGCTTGCTATCAAGACATGGCATTGTAAGATGATTTTAATATAGGACTGTTTTTTTTTTAATTCGACCATGATATTATATTTAGTCATTCACAAGGAATGCAGAAAACTCCTAAAAGAATGCACTATACATGCATTAAGAGTGTTTCTCACTTGTGCAGCCATAAAATGGGTTGCAAACACAGAGCAGACAACTTTGCCCTATATCAGGTTGGAAATTTCTGTTCCAATCCCCATTTTCCAAATTGTTTGCTAATAAATCCTGTGCCGTGGTTCACATCCCGAATGCAGTTATGCTTTTAATTTAGGAAAAAAAAAGATCTTTTTAGAATCTGACTCTTCACAAGAAACCAACAAAATAAACCTTCAAAGTATGGATTGGTATCAGATGTCTATGGTAGCATCAACTGAAAACATCCATAGACAATGTTTTCTCTATAAGCGGATAAAAATAATATGCTGCATACATAAATAGAGCAATGCGTTGCTTGTTTAAAAAGAAACATAATTTTTTTGTGCAATATTAATAATAAAAATAATATTAAGAATGATGATTATACTGTGATAACACAGATCTGTAGCAGCAGCCAGGGAAAAAGTTATTTGCCAAGAAAGTATTGCCAAACATGTTTTAAGTCTGCTACGTGCTTCTTTTAATAGAACATGGTGCTGATCTGAGCCATGTACTCAGTTATGTTTCCAAGCTGCTGTACTTTCTGGATGATCCTATCAAGCTGTGTATCAGAGACAGATCAACAACTGGACCTCCTCATTCCATGTTTAATCCATCTGTCCCTGCAACGCTCAAAGACTCTGCACTAACATGACATCTCTATAACCAGAATGAAGATCGCTACCTGCTCCAAGGGCCTGATTTACTAAGGTCTTAGGCTTTGCTTGGTTATCAGTCTCTACTTATGCAGCGGGGATGCGTTACCCTGATTTACCGCAACCAAATACAATGTACACACTCATGTGTCTAAAATTCATTTATGTAACTGGACCATCTACACACAAATCTTCATGGTAATAACTGCCTGTTTGTTGGTGGTCATCCCTTGCCGCATAAGAGTTGGCAAGCAAGAGTTTTATAATTGAATACATCATTTTTACAATATTTTTAATGATGATAAATGTTGCAAAGCTTTTATACATGATTGTACCTATTACAATGACAATAAAAAGAATTAAACATTAGCTACTCGTACTTAAATTAAATGTACCTGCATTAGTCTGCTCTAAGGATAAATACTGAATATATTTCTAACAAAAATGTATTATTTTATTGAAACCCGAAATTTGATATTAATGATTGTACTTGTATGAAAGTTGGGAACTCCCTTATGCCACTAGTAAATATACCTTTGCAACCAGGTAGCAATCAATTTCATTTACTTATCCAATACATAACTATATTTTCTTTAGTTAGAGAATAAAATATATATTAAATGGAGCACATGTTGCAAACACACAAGCGCCGGAAGATATGCACAGAGACATGACAGCTAATTTTGAGTTGTGTCCCACTTTGCAGTCAATACATTCTCCGGACAGGGTGTGTGTTCCTGAGATTTGATCAATAACCATGGTTGACAGGTAAATTGTGGCAGACCGGTGAAAATATGCATGAGCAGTTTGATAATCCTTGTTCCTTTGAAATCAATAGAGCAGGTAGGTAATTTTCAAATCAATGAAAGCAAACTTGTTAACAATTTTAAACTTTTTAAAAGTAAAAGTCCTACTTTATAACTTAAATTAACTTTACTAGACAGTAAAGCCTCATTTCTGTTTCACTTTATTTTAAGGAGAATGACATCCCTGACTTCTGAGTTAAGACTTACCAACTGCCATTCCACAAACTAATGACAGTGGCCAGTAGGGCGCTTTCTTTTGGCTGGGAAATGCCAGTTGGCAAGACCAAGATCCAAGGTCAGGCCCTAGTGAAACAGTAAAACTAGTTTTAGATGAGGCTTGCGGTACCTGCTGTAAGGTAGGAATTACACAAATGTAAAATGGTTGATAGGTTCCTTTTTAAGTAAAAAAAGATATTACATGTATTATAGTAGTAATAGGTGTGTCATTCATGCTATTATTCTTTTTCACATGCTTTTTGAAATACTGTATATATTGGTTGTTTAATAGGGCCCACTTAACCCTCTTGTATTGAATAGTACTGTTGCTTTATTGTCTCTCATTATATTGTAAAGTTCTGCGCAAACTGTTTAATGTTTGTTTGTTCTATATAAATCCTGTATAATAATATTAATAAGACAACATTGAAGGTTGCATTTTTAATTTATAGAACTTTTTTTTTTACTTTAAATTGTACAATATTCTAATATTTTTTTGGCATCAGTAAAGCTCTTGTTGTGGAAATTGCTCCGAGAAAAAAATGTCTTCACTGAATTATTAGTTACTTTTTTTTATAGTAAGCTATATCCACTGGGCACTGTTGGAATTGCCCATCTGATTGCGAATGCATAATTTTGCTTGAGAAGTATAGTAAACAGCCCTCATGCTTGCTGGCAGCGTAAGCTCAGCTTAAGTAAATCGGGCCCTTTGTGTAATCATAACTTAAGTTAAAATTCACTAAAAGACAACGTACAACATATAATGGGAAAAAGAACACAAAAGGGTCTGTTTGAAAAAAAGAATAAGCAGTTCATTGTTGTGGGTTCTCCCACATTCAATGTGGATGCTTAGGGTAAATGTCAACAATAACATGCTTGCTAAAAGGAACAGATAAATGAATAGAAAGAATAGACAAGCTTAGTACACAAATGTGATCTATGTATATGTATGTTTTACTATTGTGCTGTCCTTTACACCTGGCCACGTTCTGGTCTATAACTGAATATCACACTTAGTTCATTTCATGTACTTTTTATTTCGCTAAAATAATAGTTATACTGATATAGCAAATCCAAAGAGTGTACAAGTACACAGTACATAGGGCGCTACTAGGAGAAGTGCAAAGTCCCTTGGTCTATTGTTCGTTTTCTTGTTATACTGATATACTCTAGTATATAATGATGCTGCTTCAGCCACATTAGTGAGAGATCTTCAGTTATTTAGTTTGAACGCACTGGTAATATATTTCTTCATATTTCTTCTCTTTTTTTTAATTAAAGAAATATCTTATAAAACCTGTATGATGCAAGACTGTATGGGTTAGCAAATCTTATATTGTACCTCTTGTATTTCATGTGTTTTTTTTCCCTAAAATAAAAAATAAGTTATACTTAACTGCTATACACAAGGATATTGCAAAGAGTGGCCTCCTACCCCTTTTGCTGGAGTCCCCGGCTGGGACTGTCTGCCCCTCCTTTCCTGAGTGCACCCCCATAGCAAGCAGCATGTATGGGAACACATGTGCGGGCATGCTCCTGAGATGGGATTTGTGTGTTCACAGACACACACAGCGTGGCACGGCCACACCCCTGCTCCCTTCTTAGTTGCTTTGACTTGCAGGAGCACAAGCCAATAGCTTCCGCTGCTCTCAGTCTGTCCTGTGAGAGCAAGGAGAGAGACCAGACAGGCACAGCGCTGGATCAAGAGAGGACTTAGGTAAGTATTTAGGGGATGGGAGGGGTGGAATTTTTACCTTAAGACCATTTTCACACTGAGGCAGTTTTCAGGCATTTTAGTGCTAGAAATAGCCCCTGTAAAACGCCTGAAAACTGCCTCCCATTCATAGCAATGTGTGCTTTTACACCCAAGAGGTGCGCTTGCGGGACGTTAGAAAAAGTCTTGCAAGCAGTATCTTTGGGGCGGTTTTGGAGCGCTGTATACAGCGCTCCCAAAATGCCCCTGTCTATTGCAATGAATGGGCAGAGCTTGGAAAGCGCCTGAAAAGCAATTTGGAAGCGCCGCAACACGGGAATTTTAAACCCCTTTTTTGGATAGTTGAATACCCGCCATTGCAGGACAGTTTGGTTCAGGACACGTCCCGTCCTGCTGACTGAGCAGTGAAGAAGCAGCAACATACAAATGAGCCATTTGTTTACATACTGTACTCTGCTTCTTCCACTGGTCTGTATGTTTTCTGAGTTAGACTGGCAGTACTGTGTGCTACAACATAATCAGACTGCCTTTTCCTACTGGCCCTTACTCTTCCAGTCTTGCTATGAAGAAAATATGGGGGCTTATAAAATGGTAAATTGATATCTGCTAGTTGCATTTGAAAATGAATTTAAAGTGGAGCTTGCACTAAAATACAAGGCCTGCAATCTTATTTATTTTTTTGCATTTATCAATTTTTTTCCATAGGTTGAACTTGATGAACTTTTGTCTTTTTTCAGCTTACTATGTAACTATGTGACTGCCTCTACTACCTGTTGACAAAACACTGCATTATGTAAAGAGAAAAAAAAAAGCATTGAAAGGGCAGTAAAAATACTCACCCTACTCCTGGGTTGGGGCTGCCACTGATGTCACTAGATCTTGGGAAAGCTCAAGATCTCAATATCCACGAAAGGACAGTACTGCACTGTACAAGACGTGTTCTCATAGGATTTGGGATCCTAAACTTTCCTCACCTCATCTAATCGGGCCCTCCGGATGCCTGAGGGTAAAGTAAGTCTTTTTTATTAATTTCTCTCAAAGGGTTTTTAATTATTTCCATACTGCAGTGGTTTGATAGCGGGGGTGGGGGAAGTCACATAAGTGGACCTTGCATATTAGGGAAATTATATCCACGTTAATTTGTGTTTTTATGGTTTCCTGGAGTAATTTGGACTAATTGTGAATTGCTCTCCAAAAAAGATATAATAAAAAAATGTTTTAACACTGATTGTTTTTCCTTAAATTTTGTGTTTTTTATTTACTATTGGAATATAGAGAATCCAGTTTGTTAAGTAAATGTTTATTGAGCCTAGCGAAAAAGTTGAAGCTGTATTACTTTTAATTATCTAATCATGTGTGAGCAAATATTCTTTTTTTTGTTTCCTTGCACATAATTGGACATTTCAAGTGAACACAGCTTCAACTTATTCTAAAACTATGTGAGCATTCACCTTGCAAAGTGATCACCCTCTAGTCCTTTAGTAAATGAACCCTTGTGTGTTCAATAATAAAATAAACAAATGCTGAGATACGTACAAAAACTATTTTTTTTTCAGTCACGTTTGCTTGTTACTAGAATATCATAGAACTTGAGAGCCAAGACTGGCACACTGTCAAATCCAAAGTTGTGCACACATACTTTATACAAATACCCACAGTAGGTAATTTTACCTTTCCAGTTTAAATTAAACTAATATTGTCACCAAATAATAGGCTGACTACTGAAAATCATAAACATGCCACATCATTTTATTGCTATTGTTATAATGCATCAACTGAAGCACAGCTTTAGTCAGGAATTTAGGAAAAATATTGGCATCATGTGTATAGTTTAGGTTACATACTGTTGGCATTTGAAGACTTCTGGTTGCAGAAGTATCGTCAATGTGTACTTAAAGTTAAAAAAAAAAAAATTTCTGTGTTACTCGCAGGTTTTGTAGTCATGGCATGGGTAGATAAAGAAATCTATTGTTTGAAAAAAGTGCATTGTGTTGAGTGGCTGTTGATTGGTGTTGGTGGGGGCGGGCAATATGAAGGCCTAACGCATTATGGAGGATTCAGTGGGGGCTGGTGCTCAATATTTTGGGGGGGCAGCAAACA
Organism: Lithobates clamitans; assembly: GCA_037952925.1. NCBI lineage: Eukaryota > Metazoa > Chordata > Amphibia > Anura > Ranidae > Lithobates > Lithobates clamitans. The sequence goes on from JBBGZY010000216.1 coordinate 3,337,661, forward strand.
AACCTCCCCCCTCACTCGCACCACCGCCACCCCCCCTCACTCGCACCACCGCCACAACCCCCGCGGGTGACAAACAGGAAGGCGGCCTTACCCTACGAGATTAGGAGGGGTAGGGCTGCTGCTCCTTGCTCAAGCTAGGGAATAGCCAGGGCTTATCCTCCTGGCCGAACAGAAATAGCTTCTCTTCCTGGCCGAACAGGAAGTGGGTCCTGACTCTGAGACCTGATTGGCCAGGAATCCTAAGACTCCCTGGCCAATCAGGACTTAGAAGCTGCTTCCCGATTGGCCAGGAGGAGAATCAGGAAGACAATAGTGAATATTAATTCGCTATTGTCACACAACTGGGGGGGCTTAGGGCGCAGTGCTCTGCGCCCCGAGCCCACCCTTTTTTAAGCAATGTAGAGTCTCAGGCTCTAATCATGTGCTTAAAAAAAAATCCTATTGAAATCCATGTGTCTGGCGCCCTGCATGTAGATTAGGGGTTGGACGCATGTATGGGGGGGGGGGGCCCGTGCGCCCCCTATGAATAGGTCGACACTGGGAGGATTACTTTTTCCAACTTATACCAAACTTAGGGAGCAGGACTTTACCACTTAAAGACTGCCCACCGCACATATACTGTGGCAGGATGGCTCTATTGCGTGAAACAACGTACCTGTATGTCATTTTGTGTAATAGATACCAGGGGTACGTGCACGCCGCCGGTGACGCAGGAGCCAATGCGTGTGCCATCCGCGATCGCTCCTCACTGAGGCAGAAAGGAGATCTGCCTATGTAAACAAGGCGGATCCCCGTTCTGACAGGGGAGGAGAGAGAGAGATCAGCTGTTCCTAGTGATTAGGAGCAGCAATCTCTCTCTACTCCCAGTCAGTCTGTCCCCCTGACAGTTAGAAAGCACCTCCCTAGGGAACATTTAACCCTTTGATCACCCCTAGTGTTAACCCCTTCCCTGCCAATGCCATTTATACAGTGATCAGTGCATTTTTATAGCACTGATCACTGTATTGGAATCACTGGTCCCCAAAAAGTGTCACTTAAGGTCAGATTTGTCTGCTGCAATGTTGCAGTCCTGCTTAAAATCATTGATTCTCACCATTACTAGTAAAAACAATAGATAAAAATAAAAAGTCCCTAAATCTTTCCCCTATTTTGTAGACGCTATAACTTTTGTGCAAACCAATCAATATGTACTTATTGCCAAAAATATGTAGAAGAATACATATTGACCTAAACTGATGAAAAAATTAGTTTTTTTACATTTTTTATTGGATATGTATTATAGCAAAAAGTAAAAAAATATTGTTTTTTTTTTCAAAATTGTCGCTCTATTTTTGTTTATAGTGCAAAAAATAAAAAACACAGAGGTGATCAAATACCGCCAAAAGAAAGCTCTATTTGTGAGAAAAAAGGACATACATTTTATTTGGGTACAGCGTCGCATGTCCGCGCAATTGTCGGTTAAAGTAACGCAGTGCCCTATCGCAAAAAATGGCCTGGTCATTAAGGGGGTAAATCCTTCTGGGGCTGAAGTAGTTAAAGGTGCCAAAAAATCTAACATTTTTTGTAAAAGTTATAACAATTTTATTGAAACAATATACATAAAAACATATAAGGCCGATAGACCTTTTCATCAACCAGACTACAGTATTAGTTTCATCTGGTGCAATCTGGTGGAGAAATGGCCTTCTGTTTTTATATGTTGTTATGTATATTGTTTCAATAAAATTTAAAGTCCCGCTCCCTTGGTTTTGTATAACTTATGATAATGGGATGTTGTGCTGGTGGTTCTCCTCTTTGTGGTAGCCAAGCAAAGACCTTGGTGTAGCCTCTACTGGTACAGTTCTTCAGATCTCAAAACATAGTCTTGTAACGTCTATTTCCCATTGTTTGAGAAGCTGAAAGGCCTGCTAATATGCAAATTAACTGAACTGGGAACCAGGAATAATTAGTTTCATGTCCCATCCCTGCTTCACACCTTTTTTTTTTTAAACATTTCCATATGTCTGACCAGGGCTAGATTTAACATTAGGAATGGTAGGTTGGGGCCTATAGGTGGCAGGTTGTCCCTGTATCAGCATTTTTTCCAATTAGCACAAAAAAAATTATAAGCTTATTTGCTCATTTTCAAATTATTCTAAGCCAGGTTAGGACTATTAAAAAAAGTTATATTTAAAAGAGGTGATCCTAGAACAGGGGGTGTTGCTTAGTTTCCAAAAGTCGTGTGCCTAGAGGTTTCAATGTTAGCAAAAAGGCTGTGTACGACTGTTCGATGCAAGCCATCTCCATAAACAGTAAGTTATGTTAGGTGTTCAGATGCAAACGGGGCTTCATTTTTACATTTTAGAAGCTGCTCTGTGATTCATAAAACTGTTAGTATCTTGCACTGAGAATGTTTCTAAGAATTAACAGCTCCCAAGAACAGGAGAATGAAGTGGAGTCTTATAGAAAGGCTCTTTCTAACAGAGCTATTTATATTCACATATCTTGGCTTATAGAAAACAGAACGGATCACACATTGTCGTCGCGATTTATGGAAGGATATATATTATTAAATTAAGGTTGTATTTCCATACATTTGTATGCAAGACTATTTCACACGTTTACGCATTAAAACAATATACATAATAGTAAAATAAACCCCCAAAAGTTAGGCACAATAAAATACTATTGTACGAAAGGCCCACATGCAATTTTATTTAAGGCTGATTTTGTTCTGGGTTTATTTTCCTTTATAAATCGAATTACATTCATGCAGCATACAATCTATATAAAGTAAATGGCAAATCAATTACACAGCTTTAAAGGAATGTAGGAAGGATAATTATTAACTTAGTACTAGTGCTTTTATAAGAGTTAAATTTAACTTTCACTACATTTAAAGATCAAAGGTGATTGTATATAGCTGCATTTTCGGGCTGTTTATGCCCTTTCTTCTGGTCCTTTGTGCTAGGACAGAACTCTGTAGTGTGTTTGAGTGGCTCTAGTCAAACTAATAATGCAGATTTTATTACTGTAACCTGAGTCTTCCTAAAAAAGGAAATCATACTTTCCCATTGAATACAATAGCTCATTGTGTGCTCTGGAACGGATCGTACAGTACAGAGCAGGCTGGCCCGTCTTTATTAGGCAGAGAAATGAGCTAGGCGCTTTATGTGAGTACAGATTTAAGACCAGAACAAACACAGGAATATAAAGTAGTTTAATAATGTTACATAGCTCCAGACGTGACATAAATATAAATTAGTTAGCTACAAGTTATTTTAGCACTCAGTGTTTGACAGAATTATATTTTAGAGCCAATAAAAAAAAAAAAAAAAACACTGATTTTCATGCAACAACAAATGTTATTAAAGTTGAACAAATTACTGACTTGCCAGTTGTGCACCTTATAAACTGTTATGCACAATTACCAAAGCTGATTGGTAAAGTTAATTATGATGTTTCATTGATTATTATTCTATGAGTTTAATATGCACCTTTGGAACATAATTAACCCTGCTCGTTTTTAATATTAGTTACATCATGAATTTATCACTATTTATTCTTATTCGTTTGATTTATTCGTTGGTCAAGATTAATATTGCTCAACTCTGGAAAAATTCAGTGTACGGTCGGCATCTTAAATGGACTTTTATGTTTGTTTAGTAATTACTCATTTTGATCCTGTTTTTCTAAATGATCAATCTATGGTAATGTTGTAAATATGACCTTCCCTGAATTTACTGATACTGTACATACACACAAATCTAATTCCACCACGATAAGATATTCCCTTGTCCATGAATTCATTTTGAGTCTCCTAAGACTTGTTGAACATAAATTTAAATATTGTAATTTTTCATAACTGTAATTTTTTTTTCTTATGTAAGCTTGAGCAATTAGACCATGCAGAAATGTTTTTGATTGAGGGGTAAAATGAAAAAAAAATCAGGTAAAAAATATGCTTTGTTTTAGAAATTATTACATATACTTTGCTCCTAAAGGACAAGAACTCTGTAAACAAGGAAGGTTAAATAAGCACTTACTGTAAATAACATAGAGGTGAACTGATCTGGAAATTCAAAGCTCTCCCTAACCAATATAGTATCAGTAATTATACACTCAAAACACTTGTTGTGGAAGAAAGAGCAAAGGGGGAAGGGCGAAGGGTGAAGGGCGAAGGGGGTAGGGGATCTAGAGGCAAGAGACCCAATCTGAATTTTTCTCTTCAACCAAAAAAAAAAGATAATTTTCACATTAAAATGCCATGTCCTTGGCCTAAAAACAAACAATGAATTACAAAAATATTTGAATGAGAAAACCTTGGTGGAAAATAAAATGAAATGCATGGAATTGGGTGTAAAAAGATATCATTGAATTGTGTGGAAAGAAAAATCCACATATATGCAGATAGAAGAAATATCTGGGTACAAGTCATAACAGGCTTTCTGATTTTAGGTCTTATTAACAAATACTGCATGAGCTTTCAATGGTGATGAGCTACTTTGCCTAATGTACATCAAAAGACTAGACAGGCCTATGCATCTGAATGTCCTGGCCTTCTAATATTTTTATTTTTAACAATAAGGATCAGGAATCATGAACTTAGGCGAATAAGTTTTTTGTTGCCACTAGAATAAACATCACAGCCACAATGCTGATATTAATTTTAATGTACACCAGACCTTACTTCACAGTAGAATGTAGACTTGTATTAGGAATACAATAGAGAGGAAGATTGTGAAAATATATGCCAGTTCATAAACAAATTCTGAACACTCACAAAACCCATTCAAGGGGATAGATTTGCTAAGGGAGTAGTGATTGTTGACTTTGCAAAATTTATTTTAGTATATATTTTTAAGTCCTTTAGTAAATCAACTTTACTAATTATGCCATTAGGATCTATCAGTTATGAAAAGCTAAATGTCAGGCAAACAGCAAAATATACGGACACTCATGCCAGACATCATATCCAGGTTGCTAACCTTATTTTTTCCACTGCAGTAAAGACTTACTGCTTGTTCATCAATCTAATTCCAGATTTGACATCATGGGAAGGCTCAGCATTCTCAAAATTATTATTTGCCATGATACACATGTCCATTATATAGCATATAGCATTTACTTTTATTTATTCTATAAAAGGTACCATAGACGGTACCAACCCACTATCTTGCCAGTGCCTGGAGCCAGCTCTGCCTAATACCAACATCTTGATAAATGAGTATCACTGTATCAGTTAAGTCATTTCAACCTTATATCTACTTATTAGAAAAAACACAGTGTTATGCCGCGTACACACGGTCGAATTTTCCGGTGGGAAATGTTTGATTGGATGGAATAGTTAGTAGCAGCGCTAAACCTAAATATACTAATTAGTGACAGTGACACCAGTGCTTCAAAAGTAAACAATATTGATACATAAAATATATGGGTTATGAAAAATATAAGTCCATCAATATATGAACAAATAGTGCTCAAAATCGCTAGCCAAATGTGGATAAACTTCAATTGATTGAATTAATCCTCCACCACAACCACAGTGATGACACCACATAGAATGCTCGCTTTCTGAAAGGCAAGCTCTATAAGCCTGCGACCTGTTACCCGGCCAGGGCCTTTATCCAAGAGGCAATCAAGAGGGCGATATCCAGACAAACCCTACGGAGGTGGTCAGCATGCGGCACAGAACTCGCCAATCTCGCCAATCGCGGATCGAACAGGTAGGCAGATTAGGTACCTGTTGTCAGACTGATTCCTCAGAGATAAGATAGACTCATTAACTGGAGAAACTGGCATGGCCCACCCACACTCTGCAGACGTGTGTAGGCTCCATTGGACATTTTCCGTCGGAATTTCCGACAAACAAAATTTGAGATCTGGATCTCAAATTTTCCAACAACAAAATCCATTGTCGTAAATTCCGATCGTGTGTACACAATTCCGACGCACAAAGTTCCACGCATGCTCGGAATCAAGCAGAAGAGCCGCACTGGCTATTGAAGTTCATTTTTCTTGGCTCGTCGTATGTGTTGTACGTCACCGCGTTCTTGACGTTCAGAATTTCAGACAAGATTTGTGTGACCATGTGTATGTAAGACAAGTTTGAGCCAACATCCGTCGGAAAAAAACATGGATTTTGTTGTCGGAATGTGCGATCGTGTGTACGCTGCATTAAACTATCAGCCGCCTGCAATGCAGTGAAGCCTTATTGGCTCTTTCTCTTCCAGTCAAAGACCTGCTCTGCAAAGGAATACAAGGCGCTGACATAAATTTAAACACTTGTAACACTTTAAACATCTAAAAAGAGAAGTAATGATTATCAATTAATATGCAACTGGATTAAATGGTGCTCCTTTATGTGCACCTGGATTCCAACTTTATCTATTACTACAAGTACTAATAGTCACACTGTACTAATCAAGACATGAGAAAATGTATACAGTATTGTTCAAAAGAAATAAATCTGATCTGATATTTACAAGAATTTATTTAGTAAAAGTACACCATCTATTTGTTCCCTCTCTATCCTTCATGTTTATCTATTGAAATCATTTAGCAATGACTATACAGGGTGTTGTATTTCCTTTTACACTGCTGTTTACTTAATATTCACTTTGGAGGTTTATAAGCCCATATAACCATTTTCCATGTTGATGAAGCTTGGTAATAGCTTAGTGATTAACATTTTGAAAACTATTTGTTTTTGAGTCATGGTGCTTTTTGCCATTTCCATTGACAAAGGAAACACATTCAGTATACAAGCAACGGATCTTGGTGTTTGAACGATAGATATGCGTAAACAGGAGCTCATATTTTTTCTTTTTTTTTTTACAAATGTTCTGTGATGTGTCTATGTAAATGCGAATATCTGTGTAGGTGGGCGTTATTTATAAAAATTGGCATACACTCACATGCAAGAACAAAAAAGGCATTTTTATCAAAGTTGTGAAATCCTTCCTGTTTGGCTACCATTCAGAATGCATATAAAAAATATTTTAAAAAAATGAGTAAACAGCAGTATTTATGCAGGGTGTTAAGTGACAAAATAGGTAAGAATTGAAAGAGTTTGAACACTGAGGCCTACTACAAAAGGACAGCAAAAGAAATGGCTGAACTGCAGTTCAAATGCTTGCAAAATGCTTTCCAGTAGCTGGACATGAAAGATTGTATTGAATGGTGCCATACACATGCATGCTATTTAAAGTATTCACTTTGTTCACTCTGCCATGTTACAGCAATGCAGAGTCATTTCAGCCTTGGTGCTACAGAACCAGTTGTGTTGAAAATTTCCTCAAGAAGACTCCCTCCATTATAACTCTGGAAAACCCCAAATGAGAAGGGCAATCTGAACTGATGAAGTTTCTTAAGATGAGTCCCCCAACCCAGCTCTGGAGAGCACTGAATCTGATGTTGGCGAGGGCAAATTGAACTGATGAAATGCTTTCAAATCAGGTATGGGAACTACTGAAAAAGAAGTTGCAAGGGCAATTTGAACTGATTGGAGTTTGCATGTTCTCCCTCTGTTTGTTTGAATCCCAACCACGGCACTACCTGCCTGGAGTTTGCATGTTCCCCATGGGCCTGTGTGGGTTTCCTCCGGGTACTCGGGTTTCCTCCCACACTCCATAGACATGCTGGTAGGTTAATTGGATCCTGTCTAAATTGTCCCTAGTATGTATGAATGTGAGTAAGGGACCTTAGATTGTAAGCTCCTTGAGGGTAGGGACTGATGTGAATGTACAATGTATATGTAAAGCTCTGCGTAAATTGACGGTGCTATATAAGTACCTGAAATAAATAAATAAATGAATGAAATTCCTCAGAAAACACCCCCAACCCAACTCTGGAAAGTGCTGAATGAGAAGCTGGCAGGGGCAATTTAAACTGATCAAGTTTCTCAAGAAGACATCCCCCAACCCAAGTCTGGAGAGTGCTGAATTAGAAACAAGCAAGGCCAATTTGAACTGATGAAATTCCACACGAAGACAGTCCTCAACCCAACTCCACAGAGCACTAAATGAGAAGTTGTCAATGCCAGTTTGAACTGATAAAGTTCCCTTTAAAAAGACAGTCCTCAACCCAACTCCACGGAGCGCTGAATTGGAAGCTGGCAATCTGAACTGCTGCAGTGCAGCAATCGGTGGTGCGGTGTGTCCCTTGGATACACAAAATCACTGATCACGGTAAAGAGTCTATGACGTAGGCTCCTTACTATGGGATCAGCTGTGTCCAATCACAGATGATCACAGTGTAAATAGGATATGAAGATTATAGGCATTCCTCTCCTCGCGCTGACAGCACATGAGGAGAGCCGATAAGCGGCTTTTCTCAGTGGGGACATCTGCACTAATAATAAGTGCCCTTATTATCAGTGCAGCCCCATCAGTGATGCCCACCAGTGCCCATCAGTGATGCCAATCAGTGACCATCAGTGATGTCAATCAGTACCCATCAGTGCTGCCTTTCAGTGGCCATCAGTGATGCCTGTTAGTGCCTCCTCATCAGTGTCCATCAGTACTACCTCATCAATGCCGCCTCATCAGTGCCCATCAGTGCAGCCTATCAGTGCCAGTCAGTGCAGCCTCATCAGCGCACAACAGTGAAGGAGAAAAATTACTTAATACATTTTATAACTTTTTTTTCAAAATGTTTTTGTTTGTTTAGCAACAAATATAAAACCCAGTGGTGATTAAATGCCACCAAAAGAACACTCTGTGTGAAATAAATGATAAAATTCCAATCTTCTGGAAAAATACATGAGCCCCATCTGTGTCAGAGTGGTTGAGTCCAGTCTCGGAAATTTGCACAATGGAGGAGACTCTGGCACAGGCCACTGACAGAGTTGAAAGGTTTCATGAATTCTGTTTTTCGGAAGAATATAACTTACTGAGAATTGGTTGACAGAGAGAAGGATTGACCTTCCCTCCCCACTTTTGGGCCACTCTGTATTTGAATATATCTTATCTAAGCTCATTGACCACCAGACCTTATTACTATGGTAGTTGAAATGCTGAATATAATTATACGTGCCAACTGTAATTGAGTTCAACACCCCCCCCCCCCCCCCCTCAATCTATGCTTACCCTCTTTTCTCTATCTTCTCTAATCATTACTTTTCTTTCCTATGTACTATATGGTGACTAAAATGTCTCAAGAGTAATTTAAGGATATATGTGTGATAACCGATGAATGTAATCTGATATGATCTGACTAGCACCATGCTGGTAATGTTCGCCAGAGACTTTTCGTGATAACCTACTAGAATGTGTTTATGGTTTTGCTGTGTATTGTTATACTCTCTTCAGAAACAAAGTTTTGAGAGGTTCCGGATTTACTAATTACATTATCGTGTTATAACGCACTGTACACTTTTGTATGTTTCTGTATACGATTGTGAACAATTTTATTTCATCATTTAATCACTAATAGACTAATAATGTTTAAATAAATAAATAAATGATAAAAATTTTGTTTGGGTACAGTGTTGCATGACCACACAATTGTCATTCAAACTGCGACAGCGCTGAAAGCTGAAAATTGGTCTGGGAAGGAAGAGGGTAAAAGTGTCTTGTATTGAAGTGCTTAATACCCAATCATGTGTAAAGCCAATTTTTAAAAAATAAGATTTTTTGCTAGGACATGAATGGATGGGTACCGTTAACAAAGCTTCAACTCTTTTACTACGTTTTTATTATGTGAACAGTTTCTACTTCTTTAGTAAATCACTCCCAGTATCTCTAAATAAATCTGCAACACTTAGATTCAGTGGAATCCTGCCTTTAATATCACCTCTGGACAGAATATAGATTGATATATGGCTGATTAATATCACAAAGCATTCCTAATATGTAATAGAAATAAAATGCTCAAGGCTATCCCATATATCCCATAATACAAACGTTATTTTTCAGCTGGCGGGTAAAGCCATGACATCTCTCTGGCTTTCTATGTTTTCCACATCACATCACCTCCCAAACTTTTCGGAACGCAGATAATGAGGTGGGAATATTCAGAGTGCAAACAAACTACTTTGCATATCAATCGTGTCTGGTCATTTCTATGCAACCAGTCGAGTATTTTGACTGGAATGTTTGCGCATACAAGTGTAGGTTTTCATGTATTTTGATAACATCCCCCTTCCCCCCCTTCAGAAATAAAGCACACAAGTCTGAAGTACATAAACTGTTTGTCCTGACTTGCAGACATGTTTATATAAAGTCAATGGTAATTGTGCATGCCTATCTGTGTTAAGTATTGCACAATGACAAATTATACATGGTTCTGTTCCTTCTTCTTTTATGAAATATACAGGATGGAAATGGTAGGTTTATTGCAATGTGAAAGAGAACGTAGATTTCCATCGCTTTGCTCGGGAAACTGCAACTAATTGTAGGTTACAGTCTGATTTGAGTGCCTGCAATTAAAACATAAAAACCTTATTGCTTCTTGTAAGAAATACAAGCATCCAAAATGAGCTAAGCTTTTCAGTTCTGAAAAACTATTACCTTGATCACTCGATAAAGGCCTTTGAATACCCTGCTATATAGTCAGGAAAAAAAAACAAAAAAACAAAAAACCTTTTTTTTTTAAGCTATGACCAATATGTTGTGTGTTTAATGTAGGTATTTCCTTTACTGTTAGCATCCATAACAGTTTGAGTTTAATAATAGTGCAGTAAAGGGATGCTAAAATTATAATGTGAAATGAATCTATAAAACTATTAGTAAATGTACATCACTCTAGAGCTTTAAGTGGTAAAATGACATAGGAAATACTGATTATGGTCATGGGGGGTCCCTGTATTTAAGGTTAGCAGAAGAATATTATTTTTGAAATCATTTTAATTTTACAAAAGATGTTACACATTAAATTAAAACTGCATTTTTACAAATTTGTCTATTTTTTTGCTTATTATATAAGGCCTATGGCTTTCCGAAAAAAATAAGACACTAGGACATGTTTTGCACAAAAAAGTTTAGTTAAAAGACACATCCTTGCACAACCCAAGTCGTAATTCTTCCAATTCATTAAAGAAGGGCTTCTCTGTAATGCCCCGTACACACGGTCAGAATTTCCGACAGAAAAAGTCCGATGGGAGCTTTTGGTCGGAAATTCCGACCGTGTGTATGCCCCATCAGACTTTTTCTGTTGGAATTTCTGACGGACTTAGATAGAGAACATGTTCTAAATCCTCCCGTTGGCAAGTCCGACCGTGTGTGCACGGCATTAAATTGTAAACAGGGCCCTCTTATTCCTACTCTATTATTATTATACAGGATTTATATAGCGCCAACAGTTTGCGCAGCGCTTTACAACATGAGGGCAGACAGTACACTTACAATACAAATCAATACAGGAGGAATCAGAGGGCCCTGCTCGTCAGAGCTTACAATTATTAAAGTGTATTGTAAACTGTGTATGTGTACGTAAACTATTGTTGCGTTATAAATCCTGTATAATAATAGTAATAATAATCAGTCTACTACATCAATCTACTACAGTCAACGTCAATAAAATATGATGCTAGGAAAAAAATTTCACTTATGCTCTACAGTGCTGTAGTGCACATAGAAACAGCATTCAATCATATATCAATCAGCATCAAAAGGAAACATTTTGTTGCTATGGTTCTCTCCTCTTCCTCCTCATGGAGTCTAAAAGAGTGACAGGCACCCTTCCATATGCCAACTTTTTTGTTGTCATAGCGCTAAGAAATATATTTGTTGGAATACATTATTATGTCCATACTTTCTAGTACCTTGGTGTATCTTTTGGTATATTGAAATACCTATCCTATGTAAACAATCTTTTGTCTTGGAATTTGATATGTAAATTTTCAATAAAAATTATTCAAAAAGAAAAGGAAACATTTTCATCATTGTGTTTACAAATAGCACACTAATTTATTTAAAAAATAGAAATATTTGATAGAATATTTATTTATAAGAGAAACACAGACCTAAAATAGGGAGGTTTGTAAGGGCAAGAAGGTTGTAGGTCCAAAAGCGGTCTGTCCCTCTAACATAGGGATGCTTGGGAACTACTGTCTGTTTGAATCCCAACCACGGCACTACCTTGCATGTTCTCCATGGGCCTGTGTGGGTTTCCTCCAGGTACACCGGTTTCCTCCCACACTCCAAAGAGGTAGATTAACTGGCTCCTGTTTATATTTGGCTCTAGTATGTGTATGTATGAAGGTGAGTTAGGGACCTTAGATTGTAAGCTCCTTGAGGGCAGGGACTGATGTGAATGTACAATATAAATGTAATTTGACAGCACTGTATAAGTACCTGTAATAAATAAAATAAATACATTTATATGACAAAGCAGAAAGTTTGGAGCTTAACCTCCCTGGCGGTATGATTATTTCAGATTTTTGCGTCTCAATTATTTTGCATAGAAATTTGGCGTTTTATATTGTAGGCCTGTAATTCTTAGGAATAACTCACTTAAATCTGTCCAAACCAGAGTCTAGTACACATTCTGGGTATGATGAAGTTTGAAACACAAAATCATAAAATATAATATAATAAAAAAATATAAATAATTAAAAAATATATATATAATAATAATAAAATAAATTTCCCCACGATTCACTATCGCTCAATTCTGCAAGTGTTCTAATTTACTATCGCTGTTTTCTAGCTGGTCTAAAGCCACTTTTGACGTAAAGGGAAACTTTTTGGTTGCTATGGACAATCTCAAACTGCATGCAGGGCATTGGACAAAGCATTGGGGACAAAAGGGAAGTAAAATGATTTCATACAGTACTGTAATCTGTAAGATTGCAGTACTGTATGTGTTATGATTTTTAAATTTTTTGAATTTGCCACCAGGCTCCGCCCCCGTGCGTTGCAACGCTCGCAGGGAACGGAGCCTGGCACAGAGAGGCTTTGGGTGGAGGATAGAGCCTGCACCCCCCACCGTGGGGGGACATCGCAGGATCCTGGGGACAAGGTAAGTTACCTGCCCCAGGATCCTGAGATGTAATCCCGAGTGTGGCTCGGGGTTACCGCTAATGGTGCTGGAATTTAACCCTGAGCCACATTCGGGAATACCGTCAGGGAGGCTACATGACTCATTTTATTTCCCCTCCTTTTAGGCCTTATTCACAGAGATGCATTAAAAAAAATCATGCATTCTGCATCTTTAATGCTCTTTCATCAAAACACACATTTAACAGAATTTATATGGTAGCACAACACACCTAAAATGCACTATACAGATCTAAGCCAGTCCTAACTCTGTCTATTTAACCGGTTCCCAACCGGCTCACACAGATATACTGCGACAGAATGGCTCTGCTGGGCAAAAATCCCGTATATATACGGCTTTGCTCAGGAGAGCCACCAGAGGGCGTGCACGTGCCCGCTGCACAGCGGGGGACCTGATGCGCATGGCCGGCGGGCACGATCGCTGCCGGCCATGTGCGATCGCGTGCACGAGAGCCTGCTCGGAGATTTAGAGTTTGTTAACACACAAATCCCTGTACTGTCAAAGGAGAGAAGACAGATCGTGTGTTCCTACAAAGTAGGGACAGCGATCTGTCATCTCTCCTAGTTAGTCCCAGCCCCACACAGTTAGAACACACTGAGGGAACACACATTTAACCCCATGATCGCCCCCTAGTGTTAACCCCTTCCCTGCTAGTGACATTTATACAGTAATCAATGCATATTTATAGATGTCAATGGTCCCAAAAATGTGTCAAAAGTCTCCGATCTGTCCGTCGCAACGTCTTAATACTGCTAAAAATCGTCGATCACCGCCATTACTAGTAAAAATTAAAAATAAATAAAAACGCCATACAAATGCAATAAATCTTTCCCATAGTTTGTATACGCTATACCTTTTGTGCAAACCAATCAATATACACTTATTGCGTTTTTTTTTTACCAAAAATATGTAGAAGAATACATATCGGCCTAAACTGATGAAGAATTTTTTTTTTTTAATTTGGGGGATATTTATTATAGCAAAAAGCAAAAAATATAGTTTTTTTTTCAAAATTGTCACTCTTTTTTTGTATATAGCACAAAAAATAAAAGCCGCAGAGGTGATCAAATACCACCAAAAGAAAGCTCTATTTGTGGTAAAAAAAAGGACGCAAATTTTGTTTGGGTACAACACTGAATGCCCGCGCAATTGTCAGTTAAAACGACACAGTGCCAAATTGTAAAAAATGCTCTGGTCAGGAAGGGGGTAAAATCTTACAGGGATGAAGTGGTTAAATATGTGGGTTTAGAACCATTTTTCAGAAATATATAAAACCTGACAAAGTGATCTGACTTATCCTTAAAACTTGCATCCTAAATAACTCAGGTTAGCCAATAAAGGGTAAGACCTAATGCAGTATTAAACCCAAAAGTAAACATTTATTATATTGCAGCTTAGCAATTTTATGGTTTTGGCGGCTGTATTATATTCCCTTTTTTAGGCTTTCTTTTTTTATATTTTTATTTGGCGATCCAGCCAGCAAATCTATTGTTTTTCAAAAGCACAAGCTCTCCAGCAGAATGTATCAGTTTACCTAGATGAGACAAACCACTTAACACTAGCAGGGGTAATTCAAATGATCAACTTTTATTTATTGATGTAAAACCTTTATCCCAAGAGGAAAAAAACATGTTTGCTGTAACTGAAGTGTGAGCTGGAGTTTGGCTTCAGTTTGTTAGTAGTTCTTAATCGAATAATACATTTAGCACACCCCCTCCCTTTGCAGACTGACAATGCTGATATCTGCTGTACCTCCTGTGCTCATTCTCTAATGATGTGTTTCACTAATATAGGAGGTGTGTTACTGGCCAGATCACCAGGTGAAAACAGAAGGGAAAAAAAAGAAAACTGGTGCAGCCACCACATCTAATGATAGGTATCCTGCAATATATAAATTTTTTTGGTTTTGGGTTTAATACAGCCTTAAACTTTCTGCATTATTCAATAGCTAAAACTCTTCTACTGCTACGGCTGAGCAGGGACCACGTATCACCAACCTTATATTTTATTATTACTAGCAAAAGTGAGTCCCTTTGTTGAATGTGATACATAAGGAAGTGCCTGTCATTGCAGTGGCAGCGAGCGCAGAAGTGCGTGTTGGTATGAATTTATTCTCTGTGAAGTGAAAGCCAAGAATATAAATTAAATATTTCCACGTACATTAAGAAAGATTCTACATAGTTTATAGTTAAAGTAAACTAAACCCAAGAACAAAAATGTAATATATTGCAGTTTACCAATCCTTAGATGAGGTGCTGCATTCTTTTTCTTTTTTTTTTCAGGCCAAGTACATTTTTTGCAAATATAGAAAAATATCTGTCAGAAATCTGGTGTCCTTGTACGCTCCTGTGCACTGAACTGAAATCTCAAACAATGTTGTCAGCATTTCCAACTATCCTCTGTGAACTACAAAACACCCTTCTTGTTATGTATAAGCCCTTGTTCACACTGCCGCGTCTTCAAAGTTGTGCGACTTTGAAACTGACATCCCTGTGCGACTTCATGCAACTTCTTTAACAGAAGTCAATCCAAGTCATGTTGAAGTCGCCCCCAAAGTAGTGCAGGAACCTTTTTCTAAGTCGAAGCGACTTGAGTTGGTTCCATTGCCATCAATGGGGCGTGACTTCTCATGCAACTTTGAACTCTCAAGTCGCATGACAAGTTGTAGCAGTTTGAACCAGGGCTAAGAGATAGGGAGAGGAGGAGCTGTTCTGTAATCCTGTCCTAGGGTGACAATGCTGATACTCCATAGATACAGTGCAGTAAGTGAGATTTCCATTATAGGACAGGAAGCATTTTACTGGCAGGATCACCAGGTGATTATAAAGGAAAAACATATATACAGTAACTAATTCAGCCGCTAAGCTGTAAAGTATTACATTTCTGTTGTTGGGTTTAGATACACTTTGGGGGGAGATTTACTAAACCCGGAGCACTCTGAATCAGGTGCATCTGTGCATGGTTGCCAATCACCTTCTAACTTCGCCTTGTACACTTAAAGTAGAACTATAAGCAAAACTTTATTTTTTATTTTTTTCATTTTGGATAGAGCAACCATCCATTGGTCACCATCTGTGTCCCATTGCGGAGATTTCCCTTCATTTCCTGTCCCATAGCCAAACAGGAAGTAAGAGAAAATCTCTACAAATTAAGAGAAATCCTTGGGGACCCCCAGGTCACCAGAACTAATGTCCCAACTGGAAACTTTCTCCTCTATTACTTTTCTGGGGACAACCCAAAATTTTAGCTTGCCTTTTACTTTCACTTTCAATGATAATGGTAAACAGGACAAATAGAGAGGATGAATCTCCCTAACGCGGGCACAGACAGCCATAAATACTGATAAGTTCTATTCCCTCTCCACTCTGTCCAAAACTAAAAAAAAAAAGTTTTGCCTTTATACTTTAAGCGTCGATAATAAAACCTGGTTGCTATGCAGAGCTGCACCAGATTTCGCACTCTCCAGTTTTAGTAAATCTCTCCCTTTAACTCCCCTCTAGCCATAAACATTCTATACAATGTTAAGGTACTTCTGCCAGCACTGCATTGCATAGTAAGTCCTCTTGCACACGGGCCATATTTAAAGGTATGTAGCTTTTTTTTTTTTCCAGGTATGCAGGTGCATTGTTGTCCAATGTTAATTAATAGCATATTTTACATCTAAATGCTGTATTATGGAAAAATTCCCCCAGAGGGTTTTTTTTTAGCAGCGAAGTAAGTAAATAGTAGATCAATTTGGAAAAATACGTCCTTTGTTAAAAGTTATTGGCATACAATGTTTCCATAGTGGCTTAGTGGTAGTGGCATGCCCAAAAGGATGCAAACACAGAATTGTACATAATTGTAATTCAATGCTGTAATTTATGCATATACTTGTGTATACATCTGATTGTTTATGTGTTACTTGAAAAACTGTCAGAAAAGGATGAAGAATATTTGTCTGCGTGTATACGCGCATGCACATTTATGCACCTGCATGCTTGTATAATTGAGGTCTTTATGGAGTGCCGAGGCCTGTATAGGGTGAATGAGCCATTTACTTATCCAGCTAAGCTGCTTGAAAGTGCTTGTAGGCAACCTATGTTACTGAATAGGGATGCCGTGGCTGTACGGACACATCCGCGCGTCCTAATTTGACAGGCGTGCAGGGGTGGGTGTGCGGCCCCCAAAGGCACACCGTCTGCCAGCAAGATCCTGCGTAAAAACATCAGTAAATGATTACGTCCATGTGCAAGAGGCCTAAAGTCTACATTGACTCAGGAAAGAATGACCTGATGATTACCTGGTCCAGGGAAAGCATTTGTAGAGCAGAGAAGACAAAGTCAGGCCTGCCACATACTGCTCTTCTTGTGTAAGAAGAGCAGGGTTTAGGGAATCAGAGGGGAGAAAAGCTGTAGACGGCCAGACTGCACGTTGTGCTCTTTTCAGAGGGGGGAAGCTCTCCTCCCTGCCCACCCTTTGCTGCCAGGGGAAGGGGAGGCAGAGCCTGGATCCTTGGCCAGCACTGCTCTCCTGAGCTCTTGGCAAGGGGGACATAGAGGCAGGGGAGAGGAAGGGTTGAAGTTTGCTATCCACAAGAAGAGTTGTAGGGGGAGGGAAGGCCACTTGTTCGTCTCCCTGATTCTGAACGGCCACTACTGGGGTGAAGAGGCTGGGTAATGTAACCTCCATTTCTCCTTTGCAATCACTCTTCCATACAGGCTGTATTTAGGGAGATCGAGCCTACGGTGGGCTCTTGGGTAAATCGGTATTCTCGGCAAAAGGCTGAACCTTATTAACTCCAAATGTGCCATGATAGAGCTAAGGCTCCTAACCCCTAGAGAACAAGAAATGGAGCAAGAGATATTTTTTTTAAATTCAATAAATGTAAACGCTTACTTTCTGCAGATAAGTAGGCTTAGCCTGGGAACTCTAAGTTTTTGCAGTTATGAACTGACTCAACAGCTGGCCTGCTCCTCTAATAACCCTTTGCAGTCCATTTAATGGTGGTGATAGCAGGCTGATTCATAGAACAGGTGGAGCTGCTGGAGCCAACTGTCACTTGTATAGCCCTGTGTACAGGTAACATGACAAGTAGGGCTGGCTTGGCATGTACATCAGCTAAAAAAAAAAAGGCTCAGTTCACAAAGCTAACACACCAGGATAGTGATCTTTATTTAAAGGAAAAACAAAAGTGACAGTCATTTTCAGCAGAATCCAATGAGATTTGAAAACCGCACCCACATGACTGAAAATAAAGATTCTTATCATTGGGCTAAAGATTTGTGACCTGAGCCCTAAGGGCTTGTTTACATTGCAGTCATTGTGTGCAGTTCTGCGTGCACAGTCATATGCATTTGTAATGCATTGGTATTTTTTTGGAATGAACCATTTTCTTTTTTTTTTTTTTGTGATTCTTTATTTCTTGAACCATTTTCTTAAATTAGTTGCAATTACGTGCGTCTGTAATACGTTCACATGCGTTCCAGTACATTTACGTGCGAAAAAAATGCTGCATGCTGTTCCTTTTTCGATATGCCAGTAAAAACACTGCAATGGGGTAAACTAGGCTCATTCAAATAAAGGCATTTTTCTTGCACAGGTGTAAATGAGCCCAAGGACAATATTTTATTAAAAGTTTGCAAGGAAAGCCATGATGTGAATTCTTGTAGCAGAATGCACTATGGATTGATGTACAAATTATTAGTAATCATTAAATGCATGTTTTTGTAAGTGAATATTTGTCTGTATTTGGGGGCTAATAACTGTCCCCTCCCTGCAGGAACATTGATTGTTATAGTGGCTAGCTGTGATAGCAGAATACATATAATAAGATATGCAGGCAGCTGTAGGCAGTCCATGTCCTTTATCACCAGAAAAATCCTAAAATGCTAAAGCTGTTAACTTCAAAACGAATTCTCATAACTACATAGATGATACATTTAGAAACTGTTTTAAAGTTGATGCCCTTCAATTTCTTTACACACTACTAAAACTTACATTTGTGACAACGCTGATAACAAAATGCATTGTATGGTCTCAGAATACATTTATTGTCAGCCACTATTTCTGTAATGAACATTTCCTGAACATGTTTAATGCAGGCTTCATATTAAGGTGTGCTTATTGGGTCTCTGGCAGATAAATATCCGAGAAAAGGATAAGTTTGAATAGCCTGAATACCAAGTATATTGGGAAACATACGAATTTTCTAACCCTTGCCTTGTAAGGCAGCCTGTAACCTCCAAAAGGAATATGTTATCTGTTATGCAAAGGACACTGCATTGTAGGATTGAGACACTGCAGACATGGCTTTTACATGTGCACCATCCTTGCCCAGTAATCAGCAGTGGAAAATCCACTTACTGAATTGTCGGACGCTTGTACAGAGAATAGCCTATCAGCTGCACAAAGGATAGCAGCAGTCTGATTCCTCAGACCATGGGCAATGAAGATAATAATTCAGTATAGTAGCACTCACAGAGAAACATATTGAGAGACTGGGCAGTCTTGATAGTCGAACTAGTGACTAGTGACAAGCTGGGTAATTTACAGGTGACAGATTGTATGCTCCGTGGTCACAGGCAGCAGGAATCACAGGAACGTTGTAGTAAGATGTGGCATTTTGCAAAAGGGTTATATGATAGGGCTCACATTAAATAATAGGACTCACATTGTATGATAAGGCTCACGTTAGGGCTCACGCTATATGACAGGGATCACATTGTATGATAAGGATCACATTGTATGATAGGGCTCACATTGTATGATAAGGATCACATTGTATGATAAGGATCACACTGTATGATAGGGATCACACTGTATGATAAGGATCACATTGTATGATATGGATCACACTGTATGATAAGGATCACATTGTATGATATGGATCACACTGTATGACAGGGCTCACATTGTATGATAAGGATCACATTGTATGATAGGGATCACACTGTATGATAAGGATCACAATGTATGATATGGATCACACTGTATGATAAGGATCACATTGTATGATATGGATCACACTGTATGACAGGGCTCACATTGTATGATAAGGATCACATTGTATGATAAGGATCACATTGTATGATATGGATCACACTGTATGATAAGTATCACATTGTATGATATGGATCACACTGTATGACAGGGCTCACATTGTATAATAAGGATCACATTGTATGATAGGGATCACACTGTATGATAAGGATCACATTGTATGATAGGGATCACACTGTATGATAAGGATCACATTGTATGATAAGGATCACACTGTATGATAGGGATCACACTGTATGATAAGGATCACATTGTATGATATGGATCACACTGTATGACAGGGCTCACATTGTATGATAAGGATCACATTGTATGATAAGGATCACATTGTATGATATGGATCACACTGTATGATAAGGATCACATTGTATGATATGGATCACATTGTATGACAGGGCTCACATTGTATGATAAGGATCACATTGTATGATATGGATCACACTGTATGATAAGTATCACATTGTATGATATGGATCACACTGTATGACAGGGCTCACATTGTATAATAAGGATCACATTGTATGATAGGGATCACACTGTATGATAGGGATCACACTGTATGACAGGGCTCACATTGTATGATAAGGATCACATTGTATGATAGGGATCACACTGTATGATAGGGATCACACTGTATGATAAGGATCACATTGTATGATAGGGATCACATTGCTTGATAGGGATCACACTGTATGATATGGATCACACTGTATGATAGGGATCACACTGTATGATAAGGATCACACTGTATGATAGGGCTCACATTGTATGATAAGGATGCAATGGGGTTGATTTACTAAAGGAAAATAGACTGTGCACTTTGCAAAGTGCACTTGCACTCTGCAAGAGCAGTTGCTCCAGGGCTTAGTAAATGAGGAAAAGCTTTGCTGAATTCCATCATCCAATCATATGCAAGCAAAAAGGCTGTTTTTTAAATTTTTCTTGCAGGTGATTGGGTATTCTTTGCAGAGTGAAGCTTTACCTCATTTACTAAGATCTGGAGCAACTGCACTTGCAGAGTGCTATTGCACTTTGCAAAGTGCACAGTCTATTTGCCTTTAGTAAATCAACCCCAACGTATGATAAAGATCATGTTATATGACATTGTATGATAAGGATCACATTGTATGATAGGGCTCACACTCTATGACAGGGCACACATTGTTTGATAAGGATCACACTGTATGATAGGGATCACATTGTATGATAGGGCTCACATTATACGATTGCATTGGAGCATTTTACAAGTATTGTTCTATGTATGCTTTGGGGAGTGGTGACACCAGCAAAGAGGACACACTCCTGGACACACGCTGTGCGTGTTATGCAGACGACCCCAGGCATAACTTTTACAGTTATATGGCTCATTATACATTAATCACACGTCATAGAAACATATACTAATAGATACAGTGCTACAGAAACATATACTAATATATATAATGCAACAGAAATATATGCCAACGGATGCAATGTTACAGAAACATATACTAAAAGATAGAAACATATTTTAATATATAATGCTATTATATAATGCTACAAAACATATACCAATAGATACAATGCTATCGAAACATCTAATATTAGATACAGTTCTATAGAAAATATACTAATCAATACAATGTAAAAGAAACACACAGTCCATCAGATGTGGAAACACACACACACATATGTATATATATATATATATATATATATATATATATATATATATATATATATATATATATATATATATATATATATATATATATAGTGCTTTAGAAAAATTTATAAATAAATAACATAAATGCTATAGAAAAAATATATTATTAGATACAATGCTAAAGAAAAAAGATCCGACGCTGTAGAAGTATAGTAATAAATACTATGCTATAGAAACATATACGTATTAATATAATGCTATAGCAGCCTATACTTATCGATACAATGCTAAAGAAACGTATAAAAGTAGATATAATGCTACAAAAAAAAACAATGTTTTTTGAGAAACAATGTTATAAAAAAAACATATACTCAGAGTCCATCAGATGTGGAAACAGTGCTATCTAGAGTGCTATTGGAAAAATATATATAAAAAGACAGAAAGCTATAGTAAAATAAATGTGTAGCTACAAAGTTATTGAAATATATAGATGAATAGATACAACACTGTAGAAACACAGATGAATAGATACATGGCTATAGAAGTGTATAGCAATAAATACCATGCTATAGAAACATATACTAATATATATAATGCTATAGGAAAATATACTAATAGATACAATGCTATATAAACGTATGCCATGAGACACAATGTTATAGAAACATATACA